>FR989909.1:0-600000 GCA_905404115.1 Pheosia gnoma | reverse complement strand
AGTTATAATTTTTTTTATTTATTTTTGTTAATCAGGGTTGCGTGATATACTCCCGAATCCTATGTTTACTATCAAAGGTGGATATTACATTGCCATAATCTATAACATCGTCGTATGCATAACATATCACGAAAGACAACATGTATTAAACTTCCGAAAACTAAGATCATTTGATCATAGCTAGATCTGATCTGATACTAGTGGTAGGCTTCGGCCGTGGTTAGTCACCACCCACTGAACAAAGCCATGTCGCCAAGCGGCCTAGCCGTGTTCCGGCATGATGTTCGGTGTTGCCATTTATGGATGGCGGGTCAGATCAGCTGCGCTGCATGTGCCTAGTGAATGTAGCGTCTCGATCTACTGCCGCCTTCCTACTTAGGCAAGTATGCTCCATCGTAGATCTCATCATCACTTACCATCAGGTGAGATAGAGATCAAATACTTGCCTATAACGTAATAAAAAAAAAAATCTATGATACCATGTAATATCCACCTTTGGCCGAATCTGATGTTTTGTCAATATTTCACTAAATGCATTTATCACAAAAATTTACAATGTAAACAAATATTATTTCAACAGGTGTATATGCTTACGCCTAGACAACCGATAGACATCCTAAGCAAACCCACACTTATCTTTTTCTCCGCTAACTATTAGAAAGAGATAGACATTTCCAATTGGTTTCCAATGACGAATTTAGTCAGTCGGCCTTATTATTTAGCCCCGCCAGGTATATAGCGCCCACCTGGCTGGAAGGCCGCTATGCCCCGACGGTTATTAACTACCTACCTATATTACCTATAACATAAGCACAAAATTGACTACCACCACCAAACCTACAAGTAAACTGAGACCACTGGCACCACTCGCATTGTTGTAAGCGCTACTCCTATGAGAGAACCGGCCCATCTTGGCGATATAGGACACTGCGTGGTATACATAGTGTTGTTCATGCACGTTGTGGAAGAGATGAGCTTGAGGTCCTGAGGGCAGAAAATATCACTAAGGTCTCTGCTGCCGTCAAAATGCTGTCAAAATTTGTGTGCGCATACCCTGGGTGCTTAGTACAGTTCTGACAGTATCAAACACTGTAATGACGCAATATTTCTATACATATCACAGCAGCGCCCATAGCAGAAACATCTACCTCATAGTTGTATATCGATCACGATTCAATCCCCATTCGATCGGTATGGATACTAAGGGCCCTGGTAGTGAGTGTGGTATACATGGATTTATATAAATGGAACAGAACAGAAGCGAAAAAATCTGCTTAATTTTAATGCTGAGCACTAAGTAAGAGTGGTAATTTCCGGTAGAAATGGCTAACGTTAAACTATGAATCAGGGACCTCTCTGTTATCACAATTGGTTCACAATGACATCGTCATTTACACTTATAAATAGTTTCTCTGGGAAAACTGAGTATTTAAGATCTCATCTCCACTTGTGAAAGCGCTCGCAGACTGGGTAGCCTCTTATAGTATCTTTGATGGTCGAAAAGAGTCGTATGAAGTCGTATCCAAAGTTTGCTAGGGCCTGTGGTTCGGCCTAACAGCTTAGTAGGTCTGAAAAAACCAATACACGAATAAACCCTCACCTTTAGCATAAATAATAACATCCCCCCCTCCGTGCGTGTTCTCCTGGTTTATTATACTGGCTATCGGCTTGTAGTCAAAGCTCTCGGTGTCATCCTGGCTGGGATCCCTCCTCGTGATTCTTGTCTGGTTCTGCTCGTCGATCTTGGTGTAGAACTGGAAGGCGTCAGGGCCACCGGTGCCGTAAGATAGAGTTGTGTAGTTCACTTTGTCGTAGTCTGATGCTTGGGATATTCCTGAAAATGGATTTATGTTATAACACTGATCTAGGTACCAAGTGTTCTTCTCATGCATGTGGGCGGTGGACTTAAGGTCTACTTAAGACAGTTTCATTTAAAGCCCTGTTGGCCCCACATGATCAGCTAATGTACTTGTATTATAAGTGGGCTATAAAGCCAATAGTTTAATGTCGAGGGTGGGTCCTCCCGGGTCCTCTCAATTCAAAGCCTCCTTTAACTTCTAGGCTATTGACGCTTCAGTTGCATAATTTGGACGAAAAATGAGCTACTAACCAAAAACACTGTTTCCCCTATATGGGTATCCGTTAATTGAGAGCGTATGCCCATGGTCACTGGTAACAATGATCAGGGTGTCTTTGTCATCGGTCATGGTATCAGCGAGCTGGACTGCCGACTCCATGGCAGCCGCCTCGTTGATAGCTCGCTTCGTCCAGCCCCGGTGGTGAGCCATGTCAATGTTGCCACCTTCTACCTTGAAGAGTATGTGGAATATTTAAAGAAGTTCTTGTTTAAAAATTGATGAAGCTTCAAGTGGCTTTAAGAACATTCATTACACGTCAAGATCCACTTCCAAAGCTGCGCTGTTGTGGTTGTGACAGAAGACTTGGCTCATTCAACTTTAATGGCACGATATTGGTGAATGATTAACGCCCTTTCACACAGCTACGTCAGACAATTAGACTTATAAAAGCACGTGTAGGTATACTAGTTTTAATCTACCATACTAACCATAAGAAAGTATCCATTTTCGTTTTTGCTCAGCACTTTGATGGCTGCTTCTACCATATCGGATATTGAAGGCATTCCCTCTGGCCCTTTCTCTCTGGTGTGCTCGTAATCTAGATGACCGTTGGCAAAGATACCTGGGAAGAAGAGATTATCCTTTTAAAGCTCATCATAATCAGCCTACTGCTGCACCTATAGGGCATGGTCTTCTCATGTAATTACCTGCTTATGCTACACTACTGAGGTGTGTCTTCGGCTCATAAGCTTCTTCAGTTCCGCGTATTAAGCTGGTGATCGCAGGAATTTAGGAATCTGAACAAGACAATTTAGGGAAGGGACTTAACTGACCCTCGCATTGCCAATATTGCTAGTGAAATACACAAGAGGTGTCGATAATAGAGGAGGCTATACAAAACCAAACTATGACCTGTCATACTCATGACAGGTCATAGTTTGGTTTTGGTCTCTGACACTCGTCAGAGACCCCAGGGTAAGTGAAAAGGTAGTCCTTATTTTCAGAATGAACGTCACTTACCAAACAAATAATCAGTATTGTCAACGTCAACGTTCCTCAATTCCCTGTTATTGCTGACGATGCTATACTTCAAGCCCCTTTTCATCTTATCTTTCATGTAAGTGTTGAACAGTTTCCTGCCGTCTTTACGTTTGCAAGACCATGTATCTATGGGATCCGAGGGCGTGCCTGTGGCGTTGGATACTAACATCTGGCGGCCACCGCCCATGATAACCTGGAATAAAGATGGATTTGTGTCTATGTGCGGATACGGGGGGGGGGGGGGGGGGGGGTCAATGTTGCTATATCAACTATAGTCGCTCAGCAAAGAGAGACCTAGAGCTGGGATGTCTATGTAATGAGGGTTATTACACAATTTTGGATTATTTCGATCAAATAACTTGCGTCAATAGGATCTATGATGTCACAGTGCAGTGTAGCGTATATGCGCCTCGCATGGCAGCACACTTTTGGAGCTTACTTTTTTTTGTTGTAATGAACAAGGTTATTGAAAAAAAACCAGACAAAAATTATGTAAAAAAAAAGACAAGCCCGCTGAGTTTCTCGTCAGATCTTCTCAGTTCAGGTCACGTACCGATCCGGTTGTAGAGTTAAGAAAAAAAAATTTAGTGCCCCCGTAGGCCTATACGAAATAAATTATTGAACTTTGACTTTGATGCTGCCCGTTTCTCCTTAAAACGTTGTATGTATCAATACTACATGTTATAAGTAGGATGTAGTATAGGCACTATTGACATCAGAGTATGGTGCTAATACAAACATGAAGGTCCCTCCCAGGCCAGTCTTCCACCAGCTGTCGAGCGATATCCTTGCAGTCCTTAGCGTCCGGTGGCATCATGGCTTCGCACTCCCACATGCGGTCAGAACAGTGAGCGTATAGCGGCCCAGGGGTAGCGTGTGTGACTCGCGTTGTTGTAACGAGACCTGGGATAGAATAAGACTTTACGTATAGTCGAGTTGAGAGAGGTTCAAGTAGGACCAAGAGCTCTGTTGCAGAGGAGAGCGATAGCATTCCCGTGCCCCCCTCACCATAAGGCGGGAGCAGTAGGACTGTGGGGTTTTTGTCGATAAGAGTCCGATATAACCCGTTTGCTGCCACGCCCGGGGCTTGCGGGTTTCTTTGACGATTTCCCCATGTAAAAAGGACCTACAGCTCTCCGTCATTTGAATTTAAATCTGATGAGAATTTAGCCACAGGCTGCCCTCCAGTCAGATCCTTCCACGTGCAAATGTTCAGATAGAATGAACACACCAGCAAGTGCTGAATCGACTGAGTGGGATAATTGCAGTCGCTCTACGTTTGAACAGAATTCCTGAAACCCCACCTACACGTCATGTTAAGTCTATATTAGATGACCTCAGTATCATGCCGGCCTAACGACTTCCACACTAGCCGTGGCATGTTGGGCCTTGATGCAAGCTCTTAGTTTAGGGGAATATAATTAGATGGTGGGGGCCTCTTTTCGTTTCACAGTGGACACCTCTGTATTGAGAAGTGAACACCGTGGTACGTAAGTAGGCACCATGTAAAGTATGAACACCCAGAATGGCCGGCAAAACTGGATTGCAAAATTTAATATTGCACTTGCATGTTTTTTTAGACAATATTTAAGAGAACAGACTATGGGCAACAGTAAGTACAATTACTTATAGGTACACTTTAGACCTATTAAGAAATAATCAATTAGCTACAGTGTGTTACAGCTGCTAGACACATGTCATGATTATATTTAGCTTGATAAGCTAAATTAAGACGTCTTCACTTATCAGCAATAATGATATCCAATAACGCGTAATGTTAAATAACAAACCCAATTCATTAACCTCATTGTGCCTATCTAGTAAGTAATTTATTATTAGTAGCTAGGTGCCTATTATAATTATTGTTGTCGTCTATAATGTTGTTATAAGGTTTATCTTTAATTCAAGGAGATATCTCCGAGACAATGACAAGATAATATGCACAAGATATCTCAATCAGACCAAGGGTACGTATTTGTTAACATCTTGGGTGACTTGGTAAGTTTTAACGAGCTATCCAAGCACATGCTTAATTACAAAAATAGAGGTAGTTGTTAAGCCATAATAAGCTCTAAACATATCATGCATTACCAATTGGTGTCTAGATCATATAAGGATAGGTACAAAGGTAAATTATATAATGTTTGTTTGTTTTGACTTTAATAAAATATCTTCGTGAACTTGAAATATCGTGGGTGTACATAGGTCTCGTTAAGGTCACGAGAAAGTTGATAATGGCGTTGTAATTATAGGTAGCTATAGATTATCATGTAATAAGTAGAAACTTGAATCATTGGACTAGGTACCAGGTACAGGACTAGGTACATAAGTCAATTTCAAGTATGAATGATGTAAGGACGCTATGTAGCTACGAATAAAAAAAATGTATATAGGCTTGACAGGAACACTAATTGAGATATCGCTATATTTACATTAGGTTTATACAAGTTTGTTAAATTGGGTTTTTAGAAAAAAAAACATATAATTCACTTAGTTCGTTGCGGGTAAATTGGATTAAAGGTCCTCTATTTTATACAAACCTACTTAAGGGCTCATCAGATAATTGTTAATATTAATACATTTATAAATTAATTGATTGAAATAATAAGGATGCTATCATATGCACGCTGCCAGAAACGCCAACACCTTAGGCCTGCAAATTACACGCGATTCGTCCGTTCAATAACCTCTTAAGCAAATTGGTATTCTTACCAGCGCTTTTTCCGGCGTTCAGCGCCAACGCAGCCAAGGATTGCAGCCTGGCCTTGGGCTCCAACGAGCTGATGCAGTCCTTGTACTTGACGGAGGCGTCCACACCCACAGTCTCCTGGTTCGCCTTGACTCCGCACAACAGCGCTGTAGCAGCGGCTGCCGAGTCAGGAACCATTTTGTTGGCGGAGTAAGTCTGAAATGAGGAATTAGTAATTCTACTTATTACGCTTTTATAATTGTCATGCAAGCATAAGTTCTAATAAACAAACTGGATCTTATTTAAGACGGTTAGATGTATAGAGATTTTATTCTATCAAACGTATAACCGAATACTGAAATGCGACTTAAAGGGGACAGTATGGGGCAATGGCTGCAATTGTAGAGTATGTATTGATCAACTGTTCCTGCCTGTTATTGAAAGATTGTTTGCCAAATGACGGATGCTGTAACCAGACTAACCACCGTTTAAAATAGTTTGACGAAACTAGCGCTCGACGATACCCCAAGCATCTCAGAAATGCTATTTTGTATGTGATCTTGACATACAAAAGGGCATTTCATAGAACCAGTTGAACACTTATTTGCTCTGTACTCGACTTGGACCGCTATGACCAGCCTGGAGCAATGTGGATGGATGATGAATGGATGGATGAATGTGGACTTTTGAGTTTTCTGAACCCCTTTAATTTAAGACGAAATGTTATTAAAGACTAGCTGTTACCCGCGACTTCGTCCGCGTGGTATTTAACAAAAAAGTTTTTCGAAAATAAAGGTAGCCAACTACTCCACGTTACTCCTTGTTACATCAGCTATCTGCCAGTGAAAGTCCCGTCAAAATCAGTCCAGCCATTTCAGAGATTAGCCGGAACAAACAGACAGACAGACATACAAAAATTGTAAAGAATGTTGTTTTGGTATATGTACCGTGTATACATCCAAATGCACTTAGTAAAAAGCGGTTATTTTAATATTACAAACAGACACTCCAATTTTATTTATTTGTATAGTATCGTACCTTTAACAACCCAACATGCGGGAACTTCTCAAACCATAGTCTATGGGTTTCCCCGCCTTTGTACAGCCTGGTGGCGGTGACGGTGTTAGGGTCCATGCCGTCTCCAAGAAACATGATCACGTTCCGAGCTGTACCCATATTCCATTTCACGTTCAGAGCCTCGTCCAGCTCATTGAGAGCTAGGCCCGTCCAGTAATGTTGGTCTGTTGATAAGGTGATGGTTAAGTTATAGGTAACCTCCTGCTCGAGTGATCAGGGGTATAGTTTTGTGGCTAAGCTAAGAGCTGTAATAGTGCCAGGAGGGCCCAAATTTAATTGTTCGTGGTTCGCAAGGGTGATTTTCGAAATTTGTACTTCCATTAAAAGAGGAACAGCGCTTTAAAGACCATAGCGGTCAGATATCTTGGTTCAGTACGTCAAGTGCGAGAGTATTCGTAAGATAACTGTATACTTTATAGTATACCGTATTTAGACATTTTGTATGTAGAATTGAACAGCGTCTCTAACGGACGGTATGTAAAATTCAATTCAATTCTCCATATAATATGTCTAAATACGGAGTTTAACTCATAAACGCATAACTTTATAATTTAGTATAGGTTTATGTGTTTATCAAATAACTTTTTAATTAAATTGGAACGTAGTTGTATCCACAGAAAAGATTCCTTATCGAGTATCTAACACCTGTTCAAACAATGAAAGACATCGGAGCCACCGGATTTTATTATTGTTGCGGTAGGTATCCAATAAACTTATATCATATACTTAGCATGGTACTTATGTGTAACGCATTCGTTGGTTTACTTAATAGGTAGCTTTTCTATTCCTTTACCAATGGAAGGACTAACCCATCTCAATATACACACTAACGTTTTCGATCAACCATATTGTCTATAATGTTGTTTGATGGATTGTCTATAACTAAAAGCACCAGCAATGGTAGCCAAGTTGGTAGAACGCTTGCCTCAGTAACGAGGATCGCAGGTTCTAACCCCGGCCGGCTCACACCTCTGGGATTTCATGTGCGAATCTGATTTTCAACCATGCCCATCAATTGCTAAACGGTGAAGGAAAAAATTGCGAGGAAACCTGCATGGCTGAGAGAACCCCTCGAAAGACGTGTGAAGTCCGCTAACCCGCACTGAGCCTGCGTGGTGGACTATGGGTCAATTCTCCTCGCATTGAGGGGAGGCCCGTGCCCAACAGTGGGACATTAAAAGGGCTGGTATTATTATATATAATGGTTTGTTTCACATTGAGCTCACAACCCACCGCTTGACAGGTGGCCCATACAAATTGTTAAATAAGTTATGGATAGGATAAATGAAGTACTTTGTGAAACAAGCCCATGGTTATAAACAATTCCTTAGCGTTAGTTTGTAATGTTGCCCTGTCCCTCGCGGGCTTACGTTAATTAGATGAAAGTCCATTTTAATAGCAAAAGATATACATATGTCGCCAAACGTTATATTTAACAAATACTTATCTATTATACCATTTTGTTATCATTCGCTGCAATACCAACATTTTGTTGAATATTAAGATAGTCAATTGGATCGCTGTTGACGGTTGAGCGGGCCTATTATGTAACTCTGTTTCAATCGTTTCGTATATTTCTATTGATCAATTAGTCAATAGAAATACACGACATTTTTAAAATAGATTTGCAACAGTTTTGTAATTAGTTTCCAAAATCTGTTCGCAAACCTGTTTCAATCATCTAGCGTATTTTTGTCGTCTATAATCGAATAGAAATACACGAAATTATTGAAAGCAAGTTACATAATAGGCCCGCTGGAGCAAAGAGGCTTGTAATTTTATTCTAAAGATAATTACCTTACTACCTACCAATACCCTAAGTTAACCTAAAGTCTAATGTCACAATATTATACATAGGTATTTATACACAAACTTACTTGATCGTACGAAATAATGTTATTAAAATAATAAATAGATACCTTACTAAAGAAGAAAAAAACAATCAGATTTTTTGTAATTCTAAGTTATTGCCTTAATTATCGAAATATCCACAATTGGGTACAACAAATAGGTACCTTCCAAAATATAATACATCCTTTCCTGCTTTACAGAAGCAAACAGTTTTAGAACTTAATGCCATAATTCTAGGGTACATATTTTAACTAACCGGTCCGCAGTGTACATCGCGCAGCAACGATAACACAAAACACGCCCAATATGCTCCCGCGCATCTTTTACACTGAGATAGAAACTAATTGAGTGAATGTCACACAAGCGCAAATAACTGGTAGCTACCCACTGACCTGTATCTACTACTGGACTGGCGATCGACATCGTCGTTTAGTGCCTATATGATTTTCGCCATATTGGCGCTGATAGTAGCGAAATCAGGAAGCAGGTAGTGAGTATCCACGGAACTAGAGATTTGACATGAAAATATATCAAGAAATAAAAAACAGTAAAATGGCGACCGACAGATGGTGAACGACTATTTGCATTAAATGCCAATTTTAGTTCCGGAGACGATCGAAGAGGCGCTTCAAATCGGCACGAAAAAACGTTTTAATTTTGTACTGTAAATCAAGTCTCGTAGCGGTTTGATGTCAATTTAGTTACCTAATTGTCTATACGAATCCCACTTTATTACAGTTACGCACGGTCGATAATGCTTTTGTGAATGATACTAAATATCATTGACCCCATGATTGTGGATGAGGTACTGTTTATATATTATGCAATCACGTGCGAAATGTCATTAAATGGCGTGTTTCTTGCTCATGAAGCTATAAGTAATTGATGTTATTACTTATGATTTAAGTATTGCTTTATACTTACCCACTTACGTATAAAGTAATACTTTACATGACACATTTTCTGGTCTGTGAAGTACTCCCACACTGACGACGGCAGATTGTACCCTGATGGCAGCAACAGGAACTAAACATGCTAGGTTAGAATCGTTTTTTTTTAATACTTCAATAGTCATATTTAGTCCAGACCAGCGCAGTTTAGCCAGCGCTGGGCCTTTAGTAAATGCGGGGGGCCTGTAGCAAATGCGCGGGGCCTGTAGCAAATGTGTAGGGCCTGCCTAGCTACTACGTCTTTCATTGGCCAGTAGTTAGGGTACCATACCTATCTTGCCTACTTGATATATGTTTTTGCGTTTAAATTAATGATTGAATTAAGAACAGGTGACTAGGCCCAAAAATTATTCCCTTTATGATTATTTTAATATACAAACACGATTATGTTACAGTCTAATTATATGTACCCATAGATATATATACAGGTTGTGACAAAATTATGAAATAACATTTAAAGGTATGGAACTTACACATAAAACCGAACGTGTTTCGGAGGTCGAATGTCAAAATATAAACAAAACCGTTCCAATTTTAAAACAACATTTCAATTGCAAATTTTGACAACCCTAGCGTGTAAACCAGGCGTGTACTAGACTAGATATCTGTGACAGTCAGAAAACAATAATTACAGTTTTAAATCATTTTATGGCTGTCCCTGATGTGCATGTCGATAATATAAATAGGCAGATTGCAACTTAATGAGTGCGAGGAGGACCTCGGTACAGCATCTCTCGGCTGATATCGATCGAGAGATGCTCCATCTGCGCAGACTCTGAACAGCCTCCTTGTTAAGGCGAAACTATACACGATAAAAAGCCTGAAGCCATAAATGAAAAACTCCATTAAATTTTATTATATTGACGACTCGGTAGTAACCCTGCTTTCTGTACCAAGGGTCCTGTTCGAATACTGGTACGAGCAAACTATGTGTGATCAGCACGAATATTTGTACTCGAGTCATGAATGTTAATATCTATATGAGCAATTAAGTAAATTCTCCGATCGCTCCACTAAATATATAATAGATTAAAAATAAATTAAAATTAAAACGGATTTCAGAAAGCTCTCACCAAATCCCCACCACCATCGGCCGGCAGGATGCACCAAAACGCTGGCAGCATGGCCACGTTGAATAGCAATGCTGATGTGTTGGCCAAAATAAGTGCCAACGTTCTGGTCACCAGATGTTTCCACCACACATTATGAAAGCTCTTTGAAAATCCGATGGGCACCCGGTCCCCACGGACCCAATGTGTCTACCCTGAATGCCTCAAATATGAACCATATTTGCGGCGTTTGAGGGATTCTGCAGATAAAGCAGCCTCGCCAGTCCCAACGGAAGTCTCCGGAAGATGGGACGACGCAAGAGTATCAACACAAGTTGCATCCAATACTAGTGGCTGCCCCATCCTAGGATCATTCTAAATCCTTTGAATATTGATTTAGAATATAATATACTTTTAGTTATTCGTATATAGCTTGACTGGCGTCGTCATCGTGAAGCAGTGATAGCCAAGTTGGTAGAACGCTTGCTTCGGTAACGAGCATCGCAGGTTCAGACCCCGACTCGCACCTCTAGGATTTCTGGACTTCATGTGCGAATCTCATTTTCAACCACGATTATCACTTGCTAAGCGGCGAAGGAAACATTGTGAGGAAACCTGCATGCCTGAGAGAACCCCTCGAAAGACGTGTGAAGTCCGCCAAGCCGCACTGGGCCAGCGTGGTGGACTATGGCTTAATCGCCCTCGCATTGAGAGGAGGCCCGTGCCCAGCAGTGGGAGTTAATAAGGGCTGGTATCATATATTATATTATTATGACTGGCGTCGCGAGCATAGCTAGTTTAATATAAACGGTTAACAAAATGGTATTGACATGCCCTTAACAGTCGTGCAGTCTTCAATCTGGAGCGCAGTTTCCAAAGTGAAAATATTGTTCGCATAACATGCAGCGAACCTATTAACATGTTCTGCTAGTACCGCGACTTCGTCTTGTGAAATCAGTGCAATCATCTGAATCTGAATATAGTGTTGTGATTCTTATTACTTCTTAATGGTATGTTATTATTATCATCTCTGTATTACGAATAGTAACTGTTGTATTGGTTTCTTTTGCAAGCCTATTTATAGATAACCAATGGATGTCTATAGAATTTTACAGCAAAATCGATATCTTGTTAAACATAGGTGGCATAGATGAGGTTTTCATGTCTGTATCCATTGCTGTTTTGTATACTTGATAGCAATTAATCTGGGTCACCAACATAAACCTCAATAACTCTTTGAGACTTCTCGTACCCTACATTCTCTGGGTGTAAATGACAGACAATGCATGTTTTTTTGTGAGACAAAGAAAAGAAAATCTAAAACAAATGCAGTGTATCCGTAGTTCTAATATGTTTTAAGTAATTTGGTTATGTTAAACCTTATGTTGATGATATTATCGAGATTATTTATAGCACGAAGAAGATTTAATAATTTGTATTTGAGTAAAAATAGTTTTTTTTTTATATTCGTGTAGGCCAAAAAGGAATTATAATTAGTCAACAAGTTATTGGTTCGGAATGTTGTTTCCACCGAGAAGAGCCGGCTAGAAACTGAGTAGTATGAAATAGTCTATACAATACTATTTATTATTAGAATGTTAGCTTAGTTTTCCAGATACGGTTTATTTATTTGGTGGCCCAAATTCATCGTTCCCGAGTGTATTTATTGTAAAAATGTTTAACTTTTTTGGTGAATAATGAATTTCTGACCAATCATTTGTATAACCCTACCTATCCCCTTTTCCAGGCGAAGATGGAGCTTCCAGTTGTGGATAACTTCTGTTTCATTTTCGATCTCAAGACAGGATGCATTCTTACGGGCATCATTAACTCCGTGAGTGACATGACACATGACTGTTCTGAATTACTGCTTGTTGATTTAATACTGAAATCCTAGAGGTGTGCGTCGGGGTTTAAACCTGCCACCCTTGTTACCAAGGCAAACGTTCTAACAACTTGGCTATCACTTCTAGTCGTTGAATAGGTATTTAAAAAAAATATTCTACGTATCGAATTGATAACCTCCGCCATTATTTTTGTCGGTAACAAATCATGTGGACACCACTGTAGATTCTGGCTTACAGGAGTAGCAGTGGTGGGAGTGTGTGGCGGGCCTAGTCCCATAAAAAAAACATGTGGAATGTTTGATGGTTAAACAATAAAGTCTTCTTTATTTGTAGTTTTAAGTGGCTACCTATACGCAGTAGTTTTACTATCAGCTTATATTACTGTAAGCAGTGTTGCGAGGTGCACAGTTGCACACTCACATTTCTTTATTAATAAGTAAATCTGAGATTATGGCAGGTGTCCGTAACCCTTCCAATAATTCCATCCCATGTCCATCCAATCCTCTATCCATAGTCGCAATTATCTTTCCATATTCCTGCAATAGTTCCTCCGCCTGATGAGGTCAATTCTCTGTTTATGCTATCATTTTCAGCTGTTGACCACAGCAGGTGGCTAACATAACATTAAATTTCTCAAAAAGGGCCTCTACGTGTTGGATCCATGACCCCACGGAAGCCTTCCAAAGATCCGGGTACAGCCCGGGTGGAGAGAGAGTAAATCTGAAACAATCTTATCACTTGTAGATCATAACATTCGGCCTAGCGGTGGTCCTGATCATCCTCGCGGCGGACTTCAAAGACGCTGCAGATGTCCAGCTGAGGAGAGATGAATTGGAGACCGGCATGTCCTCGGTGGTGTATACCATGCTGGTCCTGCTGGTGGTACTCCTGTTTGCCAAGGCCCTAATGGATCTGCTGTTCGTCTACGCTGTTTATAAGGTACAAAGACTTAAATATATAATCATAAACAATGATTTTTGAAAAAAAATCATTAGTGAGGGTTAGACGGGTACGGTCATTATAACTGCTTTTAGAAAAAATATAAAGAATCGGAATTACACCAATTTTATATTGCGATGTTACAGCCCGTTGGGAATGCCGTTCCTATGGAGAAAAACAGGCGAAACTCCATGGATGCTCTTTTATAAGGATATTAAACATTTTTGTTTAGTTATTGTTGTGGGTATATGAGAACAACGCAAGAACGGCTAGGTAGGTTTGAGCAGATGTTTCAAAAGAACCTACTAAGTATATGCCTATATGATTACATGTTAATGGCTACATGGTTACTAAATTTACAAATACACGAGAGGTTAACATTCTTTTACACAGTTTTCATTCCGCACGTCAAGTGCGAGCTAACTGTATACTTTATAGTCTACCATATTTAGACATTTTGTATGGAGAATTGAAAAGCCCCTCTAGCGAACGGTATTTAAGAAATGTCTAAATACGGTAGACTATAAAGTATACGGTTAGCTTACGAATAATCTCGCATTTGACGTACTGTAGTTAAAAAAAACATGTCGAAAATTTTGCGATTCACCAAAATATGTTATCAATACACCTTTCGTTGCCATTTTCAGGAGATAAGTACCATCGTGAAGAAGTACTGCATCGCCTGGATCATGTTTCTGGTGCTATACATCGTCGGGTTCCTCAAGACGCTGTTCTACATGGACGCCCTCCATGTCATGGCGCAGATCTTTTATTTGGGTAAGTAGACCTAATAACCGACCTCACAAATCAGCACCTTTGCCAACAAAGACTTAGGTGTGGCAGACTTTAAACGTTTGGCGTCCTAACTGGCTCAGTTGGCGCTTTCTATGCCGACTGCCTATCACGGGCTCCAATCTTGATAGGAGCAAACTTTGCGTCATGAGCACGAATGTTTGTACCCGAGTCATGGATGTTAAATATTTATATCGTTATAAGTATTTATATCGTTGTGTCCAAAACACAAACGATTCGAGTTCGGGGTAATGGTAAAAGAGTTCGATCAATGTCTAAATATGAAAATCCAAAAAAAGCATTGAAATTAGGAATCCATCGTATCGCTGCTTATCCCTGAACTTTATCGAGCGTCGTCTTGCTCTTGCGAAAATTACGACAATCTTTCAATTTCAGGCGTTAATTTCTTCCACATCATTGTCATCAGAAGCTACTTGATATCGATCAATGAAGATGGGGTGCTGTAAATAGTTGGTATTCTTTAAATCATAGACCAGGAGTTTTTGTTTCTTTTTATTGGTATTAAAAGTGTTGTAACGCATGCAAATTGATGTATCAGATAATAAATAGTGTTACATTAGGTCTCCATAGAATCCTAGGTGGAGAATTGATATTTGAAACCACTATCTAGATCACATACTTATAATATTGAAAGATTAAATAGCCCTTATAAACATATAAAGAAGCCCCAAAATAGTTCAATATCTCCATCAACTTGTGAATTATAATTTCGTATAGCAATCAAAACTAAAGTCTCTTCAAAGAAAATAACAGTGGTGTTATAGTCTTATATTGTAGATAGACGTGTTTCGTTGATATTTAATAGATTGTCGATATGTACTTAGATAGAATTATACATATCACGTTGTATAAATATCAATACGTGAAGTTTTGCGTTGGTTTGGTGAAGGCATTTTATAGAATAGTGTTGTCATAGCAACTGAATAACACTACTACTTTACATTGATTACAGAATGTGTTGCAGTTATAATCCAAGCAAGTGACGTAAATTGAAGTTGTTTACTTTGATTATAAGGTGGCTAGATAGCTATGTTTAAAAAAAAACGAGATGATTTTTTTATTGCACAAACGAAATAAATTAAATTAATCTGGTAGGTACTGAAATTTGCAGTCAAATGCAGTACTGAAGTAATTGTACAAGCCTACCAGGAATTAATAACCTTACTGAGTTGAATTTTTTACAATGTAATTCTCATCGAAATATATTTTACTATAGAATAGCAAATGACAACAACGATCACGCGAGATTTTTCAAATAGCAATGTGATTTGAAACAAGTTGTGGTTCCGGAACCACAGTTCAGTGGAACTCAATGCTGTTTCAAGCGCCGAATCTAGTAGGAACGCCGTGCATACATATCGATGGTAATTATATTTTTAAAAGAAAAGAAGTGACAGATATTATGGACCAAAGATTGAATACGCAATGAAAGATTTTTACATTTTAATGCCCTCCGTGTGCCATGTATTCTAAACGCTGAAGGTCATACACTATACATTTGATATTATTCATATGAATTAATTATATTAATTAATCTAAAAATCCCCTTCACATTTGGGGGAATGTATGTAGATTACCTCTGACTACTCCTTCATTTAAAAATAATAATGTACCCTTTTAATTGTTGTACCCCCATGTTCGGCACGGGTTTTTCTTTTAATAACAATAGGATTCATTGAATATACATCCAATGTAAGTTGTTGTTGCTTATTGTAAAATACTTTGCATTATTAATTTATGTAAATAGGGCAACATTATCTTTAAAATGACGTGCCTGTTGCACGTAATTTCAAATACAATGTTGGCTAAGTTGTAAATATATAACGATTATGAGTGGCAATGTTGGGCTCCTTGGAAAATATATTAGGTAGAAAGATACAGAAGTACAGTAACATATTAACTTCAGTTTATAAATCGAATGCCCGTCTAACTAATGTGTTTGTGCCTTCTGTAAATTATATTTTATTTCAAATTAAAATGTCACACAGTTTTAATTTTTCCTCGTTTCGACTCCCAATGAAAAGGGAATAATAAGTAACCAAAATGTATCGGCTATAGACGGACACTGGCAGACTTGTGGCAAATAGCTGCAAACGCTACTAATAAAGAAGAAGAAGAAAAATAAGAAGACTTCCACAGCATCTGTTGTTACCCATCAAAATAGAGCCGTGATGATACATATTTACCTTTCTATTTAAGGGAAATATTTTTGATTTCTTATACTTACGCGAATACTACCTACACGTTGAAATAAAACATATTTTACCGAAGAAGGAAGATTTTTTTTCTTAGAGCCTCACATATGCAAAATTGATTGTTCCGGTTGTGGTATGTATTCTATAGTGTTATGTTTGCCCATGATTTTAACATAAATATTTGTCTTCCATTTCGTAGGTTTAAGTGATCATTTATTGTATGTTGAATTAAAACTGCAACTGACGTTAAATAGTATTGCTGACTTCATTTTAAGAACTCTGCAACTTTGTAATTTAAAGTTACAGCTTGTGACTTGTCTGAATCAAATCTCGGTTCCTACTTAGGTATATATGTATATCTACATATATTTATTTTACGCATTCACTTTTCAGAAGTAAAAAGCATTGATTAATGTATATTTAAATACCTATTAATGTTACTTTAATTAAAAAAATATGATGTTACTTAATTATATAAAATAGATTTAATAATATTTTATTCTTGAAAGTTTTTTAATATTCTCAATATATCTATATTATTAATCGTATGTACGCCGTGATCTAGGTAGGCACAGTACATATCTATATAAATTGCCTGTTCACACATAGACGAGCTTGGCATTTTTCTATTGCATGTTGTTATATGTTATACCTATGTATCAAAATTGGTTTAATTATTATATTTAGGTCGGTAAGGAGAAGCATATGAGCCTGTCAAACAGTGCCAGTGTTGCCAGATTGGGTATTTTTTTCGCAATTCTGGGTAAAAATTTTGGCTCTGGAGAAATTTTGGAGAAATGAAATTCTTGGAGAAAAATTTGGAGAAAAAAAAATACCATGGAGAATTTTGGGTACTTTTTAGTTTCAGAGCGCATCTGTTACGAACGCACTCATTAAACCATCATACCCGTCATAGCCGCAAGCAGTGGGGAAGCGTAACGTAAAAAAAAGGTCATTCTGCTGTTTCAGTAGAAATAGAAAATCACATCTGGCAACACTGAACAGTGCAGATATAAAACGCATCTACTGAGAATAGATTAAGTATATATTGTTGAGATAATAATGATTACGTCCTATTGGTTAATATTTATGGCAATTAACAACAAATTGAAATTGCACAATAAGGTTAATGACCCATCTGATGACTGTTTATTGTTGCTGAACGAAGGAACACGGGAATTTCTCATCCTTTACCCTTAAGATATGCGGAGTAAGTCCTCCATACTGGACACCTGTAATGATATTTTTTTCAGATACTTTGCATTTATATACGTATCAGATGAAATATTAAGCCACGTTTTCTCTATGAGTTCACTAAGGGCCCTGGGCCTAAAGTAACGATAGGTGGGAACAAATAATGAGGGTCCTTATGGAGTGAACCTTTTTTCGGCTCTGAGAAAATAAACGAAAGATTTGCGGCTTCTTAGATAGTAAGAATAGTTTTTATTACAAACGCTGCCGTGTAGCAAAGATATCAAAGATATAGTTAATAATCATTATTATTAACTAACTATGTATAACAGGAATGTAACCACGGGTCAGTTTCTATTAAATTGTATCGTGTACTAGCTGTGATTCCTCTCAATATCATTGGTTGTCATAAAATAAATGAAGGGAACATTGAAAAGAAGGTTAAATAAGTTAACATTGCAATATGCAATTTTGTAATTCTTAAAGATTATCAAGAACTTTATTCTGATCATATTTTTTTGTATTTTATATAAATATTCATATGATATACATTTTTAATCGTATTTCAACTTCTAATTCCTATAAAACATTTTCTGCCAGTATCCAATGTTTAAAATAACTGGTATGTCTAAAACTTTTGTAAATCAAAAGCGCTTTTGCGCTTTTAATTTTAAAAAGTTATTTATTATTAGTAATTAGAAGATTATTTCTATGGTTTCTGTGTAAATAAGATGGGAGTGTGTGTATATTTAAAAACGTGTGTAGGTACCAAAAAATTACGACAATAATACGTCCTTCGCTTTAATTAGCACATAGATTAATATATCCAGTGTCTGTACCTGTCCACTTGTGGGAAGCGAATGGATTGTACTTATATAACAACTCTGCAATGTTGTAATTTACGACTATTTCAACATATATTAAAACTATTTTGATTAATGTAGGAGACACATAATGTAACTGATATTCATTTATATGCAAGAATATGATGTAGATAATTTTACACATTTTTTTTAATTTAGATTAATGATAACTATACTTCAATTACTATTTTTTGTTCTTTACATACATACATTTTATACATTTAATCAGGTTGACTTTGCTTTTGTATTTAGTTTAATGTATCTATCTATATAAATAAAAATCCATTTTCTTCCCTCACATTCATAAATATGAGAATCCCCTTTGGCTTTAGTTATAATCTTAATCTACCATTATTACAAATTTGGTGTCTATAAAAAGGATTTTCTAATATTTTACACTAAAATAAATATTTATGAATATTTACTGAAATATTTTAACTTGTACTTCCCCTTTACAATGTACTCAAATTATAATACTATACGTACCATAGATATTTGTTAGAAATATTTTATAATAAATGTACTTGAATATTGTAAAAACAATAGGCCTATTCATGTTGGAATTACGATAATGCAGAGAATTAAAAAAAAACCCTGCATAATCTGTTTTTCTTATGGTTAATTTGTTTTTTTTTTTACATTGCAATGTCTCGGTTTTCGATACTTATTTATATCCTACTTACTTTAGACTTAGTTGCTTAGTCAACTAAGTAGCCAACTAACTTGGATGGGCCTGTTTATTAAATGTTTGCACAACTATCGATCAATTATAAACGCTTTAAATGTTGTGACAATTATTTACAATGTGGATTGGAATTTAATTTTATAGAAATTTTAATGTTTGTGATTGTTGTACATCGCTTTGTTAACCGCGTTGTGTATTTGAAATTAAACAAAAAGTTATAGCAAACTTGAAATTGTTTTATTGCATTTTATAAACAAATTACTTATACGTAATTAGGTACCTTTATTTACGTGGATACAATGTAGAAAAGTACATGAAGCACAATCCTTTTTACGAACTGTTTCGGTATATAAGCATCGTCCATCTTTCTCACACCACCGATTTCATCAATCAGTAGGACAGCGACAGGATGTTTCCTCGATGACGTTACGATGACATTAAATTAAAAATAATAGTCTTGATAACGGTAGCCATTACACGAACAGTACAAGTTTGAACGCACCCTTATACATATTTTTTAAATATATTTCGCCCAAGTCTGGTTTAAACATTATTTGAAGACAATTTTCTGCTGACAAGGTTTTCCATCAAATCATTTCAGACTTTTCAGGCACTAATTAATTTCAATCCTGAGATGCCTCTGCCTTTATATTTTAACTTGCATAAAGCTCAACCTTTTCAGTGTTCAAGATATAACACCAAATATATTTTTAACCTTATTCCAAACATCAAAGGCACGGTATTTGCACGTCTATTTAATAAATATATTCTCACTAAATAATATACTTGTATTAGTATCCAACTCGCGATAGCAAAGTAATTTTTTCACTACTATAAAGCTGAAAATCTTTTACAATCAAAATTATAACAACATAAGGTGGTTTAATTACCTATTCACTCTCGCTGACGACATCTTGTGCTTACCAAGGCACTAACGGCTGAATACTCAAAGGCTACTCAAATGATGTACCCAATTAACTGTTTGAGACTTCATTATTTGTTTTTATAAGTAAACTATCAGTCTCGGCGAGCATCATACCTACCGCCTCAGAATCAAATGTATGAGAAAATGAATAATCTTTTTTGTGTGATTTTTTTCCCATGTTTTAATAGTTATTCAGCTATTCGGGGCTGAGGCAAATTTAAAAGTTAAAGATCATAAAATTCGGCCCTAGCAGAATAACTACTAAAACATAGGAAACATTCACAAAAAAAGAATAATAAAGATAAATCATTTTCTTATACATCTGATTCTGAGGCGGTACGAGTGGCCCTTGTCATTAGTATTACGGACATAATGGGAATACTGGGTTTCGTAACTGGAACCTCTTGATTACGATGGCTGACTCTTAACCAATAAACTATTGACGGGTTTTGTGATGTCCTAAATTCCATTGATTAAAATCGAAATGCAAACATTTTTGATAAAAAAAAAACGAAAGCTTAATTATTTTGCAGTAGCAGCTGACGTCATCGTCATATATGAGAACGGGTGCGACAGAGTAAGAGCATAGCCTCACTCCGTCGCAACTAATTACTTTTACCAAATTAGTAGAGAATATTTAAAAAATATGAAACATTTTACGAAAATTCTTCCATAGACAAAACATTTTCTCATCTCTAATAATCGTGATACAGTTTTATAAACCCACAGAATTATAAATAGGCAGATTCCGTGTTAAGCTTCGCTTTATCCAGCTCAAAGTCGCTTATACGACTCTTTTAACATCCCATAACAAGTCTATACGCATAGGTTATATAAGTGTAATAAATAGCATTCTTTGGCAGCTTTTCAGACAGGTATCGAGCTCTCTCCGTACGTCATCTTCTGAATACGGTACAGGCTATTGATCATCGTCAAGTAGTACAAGGAGTACACTGGAAGAGAAGGTGGAAATCAGGTTAGAAAAAAAAAACATCATGAGCAATTAGCGTATTATTGTTATCGATCCTGTGCAGAACGAAAGTGCAGCTTTGTAAGGCTGGCTCAGGCAAGTGCCCCGCGCGAGCTGACAACGAGGCAAGTGAGAGATGACAGCGCTCAGGCGAGGCTGTGCCAGCGTTTGCCTCGGGCGAAGGCTCTCATCTGTCCGATTGTTGGATATAATGTACACCTCCTTTCATGGCATTCATATTTTTGATAGGTCAATAATCTTCTTAGTAGTTCATCAGTTAGGAAGTAAAGTCCGGATGCAAATGGGTGAAGAGTAGGTTCAAATTCTACATGAGCATAGTTCCCACTACTGTTTGCAAGTACCTATAGAAGATAATTGAAGCAGCAATAAGTTAAGCGCAACAGGTGGATGCGCATTCGATTCCAGGGTGGTCGAATTTTAAAAATGTTCTTTTTGTAATACACCCCCCTGGTATGGGTGTTACTAGTACCCATAACACGCGTTGCCTAGCTTACTGTATAGTTATTTAGGTAGTGTGTTTGTATGGCGATAGTAATTTATTTTCTGTGGATCGAACATAGAGTAAAGAATTCTCATCTCCGTGGGGTCAAATTAAACCTCAGTCATATCGACTTTGTTGGAGACCACGCAAATAATCAATATAATAAATCCTCCATGGTTACAGTAGACGATGGATTGCTTTTCAATACTCACTTGCCCCAGCAAGCAACAGGAACACCACAAGGACGATATTCCCAGGCTCCTTGAAGAATTCTCCCATCCTAAAGAGGCACGTCACCATCGCCACCAGGAATATGCACAGAATGAACACCGAGTTGAACACTAGTGACTGCTGCAGGTGAGACGGCCGTTTCTGGGAACAGAGATTATGAGCTATAACCTCTTTTTTGTTATTGAAATTAGACAATAAATATTCGGCAGGTGCCGT
This sequence comes from Pheosia gnoma, assembly GCA_905404115.1. NCBI lineage: Eukaryota > Metazoa > Arthropoda > Insecta > Lepidoptera > Notodontidae > Pheosia > Pheosia gnoma. The sequence continues at coordinate 577,888 of FR989909.1, read as the reverse complement.
AGGTCAAGGTTAAGTGGTTCGCGGCGGGTTTAACAAGTTTGATAACAGCTATACCGTTCCTATGATGTTTAGCTGTATAGCCGAGTAACTTTGCGAGGCTCTGAATACGTGGCTTGGTTATGGAAAACACTTGCGCTACTTTTTTATAAACATTAAAAACGGTGGGTTTTCAGCGCGTTTCAAAATCTCCACATTTTCCACAGCTCGAGTAAAGAGGGTTACAATTACTATCTGTTAAGTATACCGAAATAGAATGGTCTGTTTGTGTTTTTATGAATGGTTCGAAAGAGCCTGCGCAGAAGACCCAATTGTAAATACACATACAAGGTTGTCCTATAGAAGATGGGATGGGAAATGTTTATTACTGGATTAGCACAGGGATCAAGACTAGACTTATCATGTAACGGATTATATTATACTGTTTTGCTCTCTTCTTCGTATCCTGTATCCCAAAGCGTTTTTCTTGTATTTTAGTACTTATACTTACACTACAAAGATACATCACACGCAAACCACAACTATGAACAGAATTAATTATGAATGAGAATGAATGAATGATGAGGGACCTACCACTGACCTTTTTTTTTTACGTGGGGAACCTACCACAGACCTGAGTAAACTAGTAGATCAATTGACGAAGCCAACCAAACCTAACTCTTCTATGATGTCAATCGAGAATGAACGAGAATGAAGAGAAGAGTAGAAATGAATGAACGAACAGACTCACCAGCATGACTCCGAACAGCGCCACAATGTTACTGATGCCAGACAATGTGCAGAACATCACCATGCTCATTGAGATGAGGTTGTCCTCCGGCTCCCTCTCCTTATGGTGGGGCAGGACCCAAGCTCCTGCCACGATACTCGCAAGGCACGCCATCTGGAGACCAGTTGAGTAGTTAATTAGCCAATATCAGAAAAGCCTTCAAAATCTAAAATGTTATATTGTAATTAACATAATGTAAAATTTACCAGCTCTAGGTCCCAAACTAAGCAGGGATTGTATTAAGGGTACGTAGACCGTGAAGTGGGGCGATTATACATAGTTTATAATGAATTATATTAAACTTATATTCATGACTCTGGTACAAGCTTTCGTGCTCATCACATAAAGTTTGCCCCTACCGGGCGGATTGCTTGTTCACTATCAACTGTGCAATCAGTTCGTAAATTATAAATGCTGAGAATCTACCAACCGGTTCGGAATATTAGTTCCACTGAGAGCATACGGCAATAAACTCAATAGATAGTAATTATTGTTGTTCTGATCGCTCATATATCAATATTTATAATGTTAAAGTGTAGCGTGTGTGCGCCCCGCATGGCAACACACTGGAGCTTACTTTTTTATTATTTTTTTGTAAAAATAATGGATAATAGAAAAGACAAGCCCGCTGAGTTTCTTGCCGGATCTTCTCAGTTGAGGTCGCGTTCCGGTCCGGTTGTAGAGTTAAGGAAAAAAAATGTAATGACAATTTGTAAGTGCCCCTGTAGGCCTATACGAAATAAACGATGTGACTTTGACTTTGTTCCGGTGAACTTCGCACCGCCTCAGAATCAAATGTATGGGAAAATCTTCATTATTATTATTTGTGTTTATTCCTATGTTTTAATAGTTATATGTACTTCTATTCGGTGCGGAGCCTAATTCAAACAATCAAAGATCATAAAAATCGGCCCACCCATTCTATGCCTATGTGTGTAACTAAAGCGACTTAATTTAAAAACATAGAGATAAAATTATTGTTAGGGAACATTCTCAGGAACAGCTACATTATATAATTATTGTTAGGGAACATTCTCAGGAACAGCTACATTATATAATTATTGTTAGGGAACATTCTCAGGAACAGCTACATTATATAATTATTGTTAGGGAACATTCTCAGGAACAGCTACATTATATAAGCAGGCAACACCATTGTCATAATACTAGAAATATATACTCCAACAATACCAAACACATCAAGTTAAAACTCGCTCGAAGTCAGCTTAACAAGGTTCGTTTTTATTGTTTCCTGTGACCCCTACAAGGTTCGCTTCATGTATGGCAGCACCAGACGACCTGCTTAACTCAGTTGATAGTAATCCTGCTTCACGTGCCGAGGGTCCCGGGTTCGAATCCTGGCAGGTGCAATCATTGTGTGAAGAACACGAATGTTTGTACCCGAGTCATGGATGTTTAATTGCTCAATATCTGGGATCGCCCCCAAATCACTGTACGTTATCAATACTACAAGCGTTGCTTAATTGGGACTTAAGAAAGTCGAATAATTATATTGGGACCGTACAGTTTATGTTTTCGTCTGGCGATATTTATTTATATACAACGTGTTAGTGAAATAACGCAACACACATCTCACCCCGAAAGATTTTAATGAAAGTAGTTGGTAACCATTCAATAGTTATATATTTAGTACAAGGGACTGATGACTCAGACGTTTGATATAATATAATAAGTGGCAACAAAATAGATGTTACAACACATTTTGCAGTTGTTTGAATCATATGTCATAAGGTAACCAAAGAATTTGTTTATAATTGCGGATCACCATAATGTATGAAATTTGAAATTTATTTATTCGCTAGATATGGTTTGGTTTACATAAAGATGTTAAATAAATTAATTGTACAGCATATCTCGCCTGCAATAGGCATGCGAATATTGAGTATATGATGAATATCATCATATGAATCAAAACTTAAAATATATATACTTACTTTTTGAAGATATATATAGGTACATCGTTATCATTCGAATTATGCTTTAGAGACCTATATTGATATAGGTTACTAAAACATAATTCGGCAAAACAAAAGAATAAATCGCACGCTTAATAATAGACTGACCTAACTCAAAAAAGCTGTTTGTTGGGAAATCGCAAAAACGTTTTGTCATTTACAACTTGTCTGACATTATTACTTATATCTCAATGAAAATAGCGTAATAATAATAAATGATGTATTGTAAGAATACTTGATTAAGTAATTATTGATACTAAAATGTAATTTTGAAGAAATTTTATTATTATTTATAATTATTTATAGCTTTAAAAATTTTGTCCCTGAGATACGTCTGTTTATTAATAAAATCAATGATATAAATTTCTGTACTAGTGATGACACTTTTTGTTTAACATTTCACTAAAACCCTTTCTCTTTTATGTTATAAGTCTATACTTGATAAAATAATAACATATTATTTTTATGTTGTAAGTTTTTTAAGTTCAGAAACATGAATGGGTCACTATAATATAAAAGCACCGCGAGTTGACTGACGCAATCTCAGACGCATTATGATTTATGTCACTTTCATGTTAAAAGTTTTGTCAAAATTTGTATAAGTAAAAAAGACAACATATTCGTTACTCAGTCTAGGAATAAGATATCGTAAAAATTCTGAGATTGGTAGATAGCTAACGTTGGAATAAATCTATCTGTGTGCTTATCTCACTTTGGGCTTAAACCCTAATCGGTCAGTCTATTATTAAGCGTGCTAAATGTTTTATTATGGCTAAAGACGTGAGCCGAAAGACTTCCACCAAAGAGTGTAAAGTAAAATAGATTAAGTTATAGTTTTATAGTAAGTCAATATTAAGATTGGCCAGTCTATTCATTCTCCAATAAATGGTATGACATCACTGATGACGTCACAAATGGTGGAGACACGAATAAAATACACCCCTAGGGGTGGGCCGACGAATATACATCTCATATTATTTTTATCGATTTCGTGGAAGCACTGAACTAATAGCTCCATTTATATTCCTTCAATATCTATTTGGGGTACCTACATACTAAAATTGTACAACTATGTTGTTTTCAAATGAAACCGAAAACATTGGTAATATTTTCTATTCTTTACATGATTCCGATGATATTAGGGTCACTAATCAAGAAATTGATTGATTAAAAAATAAATTGGAATAAATTTGCGTTTGAAATTAACTGGATATTTATAATCATAGCACTTATAAAATTATTTAGAAAAGGAAGGCGTACTCCATTAACTATTAAGGTGGATGCTCCGGTCAGGGCGCGAAATTAAAAATTTCAATGGTTTTTATTTTTTTACGAAAAATTTGGACATCTTTACGATGTCATTTAGTTTTTTGCGATATTAACATTCTGCATTGGATGCCTCGATGTATTAAGTTTGCTTAAAAAATACCTAAAGCGATACAACACCATAAAGAGTGGTTTTTACAAACCTTATGGTATTGTATCGCTTTAGGTATTTTTTACATCGTAAAGATGTCCAAATTTTTCGTAAAAAAATAAAAACCATTGAAATTTTGAATTTCGCGCCCTGACCTGAGCTTCCCCCTTAAGTAATATTTTTTTTCGTATTTGCTCAACTGAGCAATCAATAATTATCTATGTTATTATCATGCTTATTTCAAATGTATTTTCAATCAATTGATTTGTTTTTAAATCTTGCTTTAACAATCAGAATCATCAAGAGTTATAGTTTAAGATATCAGCAATGATTCGATTTCAATCATCATATAGATATGTATAGGCGTATATATAGCAGGGAAGTGGCCTGGTCAAGAATGACAAGTACTCACAGTGGACAGTACGCAGAGTATGAAGCACCCTGTCTCCAGAGATAGACATCCGCAACATCTCCTCAGCAGTGGCAACGGCATATCCTCTCTGTAAAATATAATCTGTTACTTATTTATACTATATTATAAAGAGGTTAGAGTTTGGTTGTAGGGAGTAATCTCCGGTACTATTAAGCTGATTTTTAAAAATCTTTGAATAATAGTAAACTACATTAAAAGTGCTGTAGCCTAGCTTTGTTTCATCCATGTATCGTGAGCGAAGCCGCGGGCAAAACCTAGTAATAAATATACGGTGTTACAATAACAGTGTTAAAATTTTAAAGGGCAAGTTGGTTAAGTATAAAGGCTACTATATTGCCATAAAAATATTCATCCATTTTTTTTTTATAAATAATAGTTATTTCATTTGGCGCTTCGCCGCTATTTATTACATGTGGAAGCAAATAACGCTATTCCTTTCGAGGTACTTGCATGCGAGCTACGAGCATGGGTGGCCTCTTAACTTAAATAAACAAGACTCTTACCTGCTATCAAGGTTAGAGATTTTATTAGTACAGTTTGCGGCAGAAATCTATTTACGTCGTACGGCGTGGGACACCGTACGATACAGCCAGTGACCAACCAAAATATTCATATTACGGACAATTTGATGTCAAATATGATATTCAACAAGCTACTTAACACTGGACTTTCTATCTTCATCACTAAGGTTGTATATTGAGTTTGTGGCATTCACGAGGAGTCTTATTACAACATTCTTTTTCTGCTAATGGTATTATTAACGGTCATTTTTATACCCTTTAATATTATAGAGGTTATTTTCGTGGAAAAATAGTCTTTATGCCTTTATACAAGTGCCTTCCAGGATACTGAGATATGGAATCTGCACCGCAACGGTTTCATACGGCCGTGTATCTCTAACGTTCCAACGATATTTTTTTTACGACTACATTTTACATGAAGAATTGGGCTCGGATCGGAGAATTTTTATTGCCTAGTCATAAGTGAAGTGCATTTTATAAGATTGTTATTTGGCTATAGAGAACATACAAAAGGAATTAACTTAGAGTAAATGTAATAAAACATTTTTTTTTTCTATGATTATATATGGAGTGTATTGTGTTGGCTTCATGTACCTACTAATTGTCTTAGTCTTATAAGAAGTAAACGCTTTTATGCACTAGAGCATGAAATGCAGATTTAGTTCGCATACACCCAGCATAAACAGGGACTTTACGAGCATGAAAAGTGAAAAAAATATAATAACTTCCTATTGTCTTTACATAGTAAGTACATCGTTTAATGGGAATCCATTTATCGTTGCACATACCTTCCAATTGTTATTCTATTGTGCAGTGATAATGTTCTCTGAGTTTTCCGTCACATATTTTCTGACCGCACGATGTGATGCATCAAATTCATGCATGACATTACCGTCTCTGTAAGTATGTACAGTCAACAAAGTACAATGTGAACTTATTAGTGGCGTTCACACTGTCAGTATCTTTGGAAGTACGCCTCGACCCTTGGATCGAGATCCTGTCCTCGGATGTGATTCTAGTATCGACGATTAATACTAATGAGAAATGTTTTATGTGCTGATCTACTTATATTTTGGTATGGCTGTTTATTTTCTGAAAATGATTATGAAAGATAACAGCCGCCATCTAGCTATTGCAGGTAAATAAAAAAATATCTAAAGAAAATAAAATGAAATAGAAGGGTATTTATTGTACGTAAATAAAAAATCTAAAGAAAAATTAAATAGAAGATATAGTTAATAATAATTACTTACTTCTAATGGTACCTAACTATTTTGTCAACAATATCCAGTACGTATCTTTGCAGAACATCATTAGTGTTCAGGCTGTTTTCAGATACTAAGGTACAGATTTTATTCACATAGAATCGTAGGCCATTTTGTCCAGTAGGTAGGATCTACATGACTATATACATTTACATCTGAAATATATAACTGAAACAGCTCCAGCGATATGATTGACCCACTTACCGTTTCATTTAATGTGAAGATTCACGAACGACGCACAGACGGAAATAACTCGGAAAATCGTGTCACGAGAAAATCAGGAAAATTGCGTATATTTCCCAAGATCCCAAGATCATTGTAGAAGGTATCACTTAACAGCTGTTTTGAAAAAGTAAACTATGTCTTGCCAATACTTTGTAAAAAAAAAATTAGTTTTTTGTGTTATTTTTCAAATTTATATATAAAAGAAAACAAATGGTTTCTAATTAGAACTCAAAAGATATGCCTCAATTTTCATAAAAGTGTATTTTATATTCTACCATTCGTTCATTCCTTCGTTCACTAATCTATTTACATACACTTTAATTTATAAACATATTGCAGCGAATGACGTCGTCGTTATTATTTTTAGGAACACTCGGCAGGCGTGATTACTTTAAATCGTTTAAAAAAACACGCTTGAAACTGAATCATTATTAACCTTGAGATAATCTAACAAAATATAATATTTAAACTTTGTCTTAGACGAAAACGTAAATCGACGCCATGACACAACACGTTTTAATTCCAATCCGAACTTTGCCCGCTCAATTTGAAAATAGAATCGTGTTTGTTTTTTTTCGCGAATGATATGCGCGGCACGGAAGACGATCGGCGAGCAACTAGCGTAGCGATGCAGCGCTTCCTACACACGTGCGTTAATGTACAGTTCTGGCGTTGCGCTGACGCCAGCCGGCCGAATGACGCTTGAAGCGCTTTATTTATTAATTAATTGCACAGTTGATTGCATCCGATTCGCTGATAGACTATGCGTAGTGACCATTGTTATACAACTTCCGATCCACATACCATGCCCAGTTAATAGGCCTTCTTCGTATACTCACGTTCGAATTACCGCATTTTCTGGCTGGAATTTCTCGTGGGTGAATCAATCAATACTATTTTTGTCTAAATCTACTATTATGCTACCTATATACTTATAGAATGTGGTAGCGGTCCCAGTTGACCGATTTATATCAAAACATACAGTTGGTTCACTGGGACCGCGATTCCCAGTAGATATCGGGCCGAGTCGACTAAAGTGCTGTAATACAATCGACTTGTACATTAGTATGCAGCTGACTTAAGCTAGCTTGAATCAAATTCCAAGTGAGTATCTAAATACCGTGACGAATGCCATTGCGAATCTGAGCTTTATTTTTTAATACTTAAAATCTCTTTTGCAGTTTCAACTGGGACCTACAGTGAACCTAAGGATAATAACTCGTAATAAATCGTATGACTACATTATGGCTACATAATTAAGAAAGTCGTCCATTTTCCTGTTTATCATGGGGTATCAGAGTATGGACTTTACATAATAATTTACAGGAAAATACATTATGGATTAATTGTGTCCATCGAATGGTACTCTACATTAAAAAGGATTGATGATCCAACACGATTCAAAACTAAGTTCGTTACTGAAGGAAAGAAGAAAGAAAGAAATATATTTATTTGTGCAGACACATTTGAACATAAATAATCTACATTTGAACACGTTCACAGTTACAACCTATGACAGAAAGAGAAAGAGATATCTAGCGCTTTTGCGCACATAGGCTCGGGGATACCACAGGTCCCATATGGGACTACAAGTTTGGGTAATATCCAAATGTTTGACACAAATACTGACTACAAATGTTTTCCCTTACCTACTTTATTTTGAACTGTATTTCCTTTAATTGGAGTTTATTTATGTTTTGGGCTTTTGAAGAATTAAAAGCAAATAAAACTACATTAGAAAGTAAGTACTAAGTCTGTAAGTTTAATGGCAAGTTAAGTGGACTAGGAAATAAGTACTAAGTCTATTAGTGTAATGACAAGTTAGGAGGATAAGGAATTTACTTAATTTTCAATAGGAATTCAGCAATGATAAAAAAAACAATATTACAAAACATTATTATTTATGCTTATACATAGGTATAAACATGGCAGCTTACCTGCCTGCAAAACAAAACCTTCTCGATGATTGCTTCAAGCAAAACCATAAATCACGCGTTTATTTGGGATGCTGATGACATTCAAGATGGTAGAGGTGAAAAGTCGATGTTTGTATCAGTGTTTTGGGATACATTATTATGATGCGAAAATAAATACATCTTTATATATATAAATCTCGTGTCACAATGTTTGTCCTCAATGGACTCCTAAACCACTTAACCGATTATAATAAAATTCGCACACCATGTGCAGTTCGATCCAACTTGAGAGATAGGATAGTTTATATCTCAATTTATTTTATATGGCAAAACAACGTTTGCCGAGTCAGCTAGTTATTTATATTTTTAAGCAGCCATGTTGGGTTAAACAATACAATAGACATTTAAAAAAAATAAACTTTAATAATATTGTCTGTATAATTAATTATGAGCCCGGCATAATCTCGTCCATCGTAACGACAGAACTAACCCTCCTGCGATACCACTCAATAAACGCACTTTTAACTAGTATCATAAAGATCATAGACACAGCGACTACATGAAAAGAATTTAAAACACAAAAAGTATATGTAACCACCGCGTTCTCTTCAAACAAAATCGACGATAGATCGTTAAGAAAAACTTGAACGCTACATGTGCACACCAACAAGAACGCAATGACAATAGACTTTATGATAACACCCAAATTACTATTTTTAGAATTCTGATTACGCTGTACAACCACATAGAATATTCTGCAGAAGAATATGACGTTAATTGACAGAACTATAAATTTGATTATTCCAAATATCGTGTAAAATTTATCGTATACGCCAAGATGAAGGCAGATGGGACAAAGAAGGCCTACCGGTAGCGTTAGGGTCCAAACGAGAATAGATATCAGTAACAGGTTCCAAGTTGATGGCTTCATCACCACGATCACTTTGTCGTACAAGTTCTTCGTGAAGATAAACATCCAGCACACCATGGCGGCATCGTTTTGTACGTAGAGTGTTAATGTCAGCTCGACAATTTCAAAGTACACGTTCAGGAAAATATATTCGCTGATAGTATACACAAGCCTCGCGATCGACAACTGCGTGAGTATCTTCTGGTCCAATTTCCTTATCTTCGGCAACAAAATGTACAGCACCAATTGAAGTATTACGCAAATCGAGGAGAGAGTGATCCCGATGAGCCAAAAGGTTTTAAATTCTATCGATACATTTTCCGTGGCGTTCGACATTGCAAATGAACTGTGTCGATTGGCATTTGGACAATAACTGGTTCTTTGTCATTAATACTGCAGCTTGTAGAATGGATTTTGCGATGTTAGTTATTATTACATGTTTGTAAGTACCTCTTTACACTGCTTGTTGGCTATTATATTGATGACGCGATGTCATAATAAAAGAAGAGATACCTCTCGTTGCTTCCAGATCAGTCGATGTCAATCTTGGTGGACAAGGGTCGGCTGGATTTTGTTTGTAGAGATATAATTTTCATATCATCATGTCACATCCATTATTTTATTTATAATGTGTATTTATTGAATGTTCTATTGCTATTCATTACTTGACATTGGCAAAATACCCGCTAAGTTGTGGGTGAGGCCATTTGCATATCCATTTTATTTCATCGCATCTCATTTCGTAAAAAAATTAAGAAGGGTCGGCTGGATTTTCTATTTATTTATATGAAGACATGGAGTTTGGATACTAATAAAATAGAAACTCGTTCAGTCGTGCGTCCGCTGACAGGACATTAGCTTGCAATGTATAGGGCCCATCTGGAATAAATAAATAAATAAATAATTTTGCCCGACGAACATAGTATATAGTATTCATAGCTGTATAGTCCCACACCAAGCAAAGCTTGTTTATTGATACCGTGCAATGGACTGGAGGCGATAGGCACAGTTATACCTATCGCGTCAACATGAAACACTTAAAATGTTATGCTATTTTGTCTGGACAGAACTCACAGACCTAAAAATATTACGCTACGCTATACATATATGAGGAAACTGGTTTCCTGACCACAAAGTCACATTTTAGAGGTTAGAGTGGTTTTGGTCGGTACGCGTGCTACATAACCCACTTGCCTCCCCGAGACTTGTGGGTATCTATGAGCATAACTCTACGCAAAAAAGGTATATTGTTTTTATCTATGTAATATATATCATTGTGAACACGGAAGGATTTTTATCATACTCATGAACAAACTCAATAGAAAGAGGCTGAATTTAACCGCAAATATAACTTTGTTAAACAACATTGTGTATTGGTTTACCTATCAATAAGTGTTCGTTGATGACATGGCCACAAAAGCCTACTCTTAATTCGACCTGACACGCGGTTGGTCGGGTTTTCATTTCATCTTACCTACGTCAAACCACTTATTTCTAGGATATCCGGTTTCTTCTCGAGATGCTGCGATGGCTTCTCTGAGCGCAAATGCCACGTTTATTGACAGGCATATTGGAGGCTCAGCGACGGCTGAATTTTTTTTTACACGCACATTTAAAAAAATACAACCGAATTGAGAACCTCCTCCTTTTTGAAGTCGGTTAAAAACATCAATTGGCTGTTACCGTGATGTAAGTTATAGATGTGTTTAATATAGCTAATGGACAACACGTTTTATAGAAAAAACAATATCTATAGAAATAAATAAAATTGGAGTGTCTGTAATATTAAAATAACCGCTTTTTACTAAGTGCATTTGGATGTATACACGGTACATATACCAAAACAACATTTTTTACAATTTTTGTCTGTCTGTCTGTTTGTTTGTTCCGGCTAATCTCTGAATTGGCTGGACCGATTTTGACGGTTTTTTTCACTGGCAGATAGCTGATGTAACAAGGAGTAACTTAGGCTAGCAAAGTCAGTACAGTACAAAGTTACAGTTACAAAGTCAGGTTTGTTCGAACACTAATAACTCGAGAACGAGTGGACCGATTTTCATGGTTTTTGATTTGTTGTATTTGTCTCCGTCCCGAATAGCAGAATAACTATTAAAAACATTGGATAATTGACGAAAAAATAAAATAAAAGAAAAACCATTTTCCCATACGAAATATAACGGGCCGAGTCGACTAAAGAGCTGTAAGACAATAGACTTGTACATTAGTATGCAGCTGACTTAAGCTAGGTTGAATCAAATTCCAAGTGATACTCACTTGGTATTTGATTCAAGCCAGCATAAATATCAGGACGAATGCCATTGAGAATCTGAGCTTTATTTTTTAATACTTAAAATCTCTTTTTCAGTTTCAACTGGGACTACAATAAACCTAGATATAACAACTCGTAATACATCGTATGATTACTACATTATGGCTACATAATTAAGAAAGTCGTCCATTTTCCTGTTCATCATCGTGTAAAGTAGGGATTTTACACAATAATCTACAGGAAAATGCATCCAGGATTATGAATCACTGTGTCCTTCGAATGGTACTCTACATTAAAAAGAATTAATGATCCACCACGATTCAAAACTAAGTTCTTTACTGACTACAAATATTTTCCCTTGCCTACTTTATTTTGGCTATGAAATGTATTTACTTTAATTGGAGTTTTATTTATGTTTCGGACTTTTGAAGAATTGAAAGCAAATAAAACTAAATATGAAAATAAGTTCTATGTCTATAAGTTTAATGGCAAGTTAAGAGGATAAGGAAATTGCTTAATTTTCATTAGGATTTCAGCATTGATGAAGAAAACAATATTACAAAACATAGTTATTTATGCTTATACATAGGTATAAACATGGCAGCTTACCTGCCTGCAAAAATACCTTCTCGATGATTGCTTCAAGCAAAATCATACGTTTATTTGGGATGCTGATGACATTCAAGATGGTAGAAGTGAAAAGTCGATGTTTGTATCAGTGTTTTGGGATACATTATTATGATGCGAAAATAAACACATTATTTATATTTTTAAGCAGCCATGTTGGATTTAAAAATACAATAGACATTTAAAAAAATAATCTATAATAATATTGTCGGTATAATTATGAGCTCGGCATAACCTTGTCCTTCGTAACGACAGAACTAACCATCTTGCGATACCACTCAATAAACGTAGTTTTAACTAGTATCATAAAGATCATAGAAACAGCGACTACTTGAAAAGAATTTAAAACACAAAAAGTATTTGTAACCACATCGTTGTCTTCAAACAAAACCGACGCTAGATCGTTAAGAAAAACTTGAACGCTACATGTGCACACCAACAAGAACGCAATGACAATAGTCTTTATGATATCACCCAAAAATCTATTGTTAGAATTACGATTATGTTTTATAACTACATAGAATATTCTACAGAAGAATATGACGTTAATTGACAAAACGATGAATTTGATTATTCCAAATATCTTGTAAAAATGATGGAATATGCCAAGATGAAAGCAGAGAGGACCAAGAAGGCCTACCGGTATCGTTAAGGTCCAAACGAGTACAGATATCAGTAACAGGTTCCAAGTTGATGGGTTCAACACCACGATCACTTTGTCGTACAAGTTCTTCGTGAAGACGAACATCCAGCACACCAGGGCGGCATCGGTTTGTATGTAGAGTGCTAATGTCAACTCGATAATTCCAAAATACACGTTTAGGAAAATATATTCGAGGATAGTATTCAATAGCCTCGCGATAGCCAACTGCGTGAGTATCTTCTGGTCCAATTCCCTTATCTTCGGCAACAAAATGTACAGCACCAATTGAAGTATTATGCAAATCGAGGAGACAGCGATCCCGCTGAGCCAAAGGATTTTAAATTCTATCGATACATTTTCCGTGGCGTTCGACATTGCAAATGAACTGTGTCGATTGGCATTTGGAGAATCACTGGTTATTTGTCATTAATACTGCAGCTTGTAGAATGGATTTTGCGATGTTAGTTATTATTACATGTTTGTAAGGACCTCTTTACACTGCTTGTTGGCTATTATATTGATGAAAGAAGAGATACCTCTCGGTGCTTCCAGATCAGTCGATGTCAATTTTGGTGCACAAGGGTCGGCTAGATTTTCTATTTCTTTATATGAAGACATGGAGTTTGGATACTAGTAAAATAGAAACTCGTTCAGTCGTGCGTCCGCTGACAGGACATTAGCTTGCAATGTATAGGGCCCATCTGGAATAAATAAATAAATAAAGAATTTCGCCCGACGAACTTACCAACTGTATAGACCCACACCAAGCAAAGCTTGTTTATTGATACCGTGCAATGGACTGGAGGCGATAGGCACAGTTATACCTATCGGGTCAACATGAAACACTTAAAATGTTATGTCATTTTGTCTGGACAGAACCAAAACAAATCTGCAATTTAGTAAACTCACAGACCTAAAAATATTACGCTACGCTATACATATATGAGGAAACTGGTTTCTTGACCACAATGTCACATTTTAGAGGTTAGAGTGGTTTTGGTCGGTACGAGTGCTCCATAACCTACTTGCCTCCCCGAGACTTCTGGGAATCTATGAGTACAGCTCTACGCAAAAAAGGTAAATTGTTTTTACCTAATATATATCATTGTGAACACGGAAGGATTTTCATCATACTTATGAACAAACTCAATAGAAAGAGGCTGAATTTAACCGCAAATATACCTTTGTTAAACAACATTGTGTATTGGTACCTATCAATAAGTGTTCGTTGTTGACATGGCCACAAAAGCCTACCCTGAATTCGACCCGACACGCGGTTTGTCAGGTTTTCATTTGATCTTACCTACGTCAAACCACTTGTTTCTAGGATATCCGGTTTCTTCTCGAGATGCTGCGATGGCTTCTCTCAACGCAAATGCCACATTAATTGACAGGCATATTGGAGGCTCAGCGACGGCTGAAAATTTTATCATGGGCATATTTAAAAAAATGCAACCGAATTGAGAACCTCCTCCTTTTTGAGGTCGGTTAAAAAACATCAATTGGCTGTTACCGTGACGTAAGTTATAGATGTGTTTAATGTAGCAGATATATAATATACAACACGTTTTATAAAAAATCGTAAACCTATAGCAAACGTAGTTTTTGCTATTGGTAATTAGTTTAGAGGAAAACCAAACCCTGGAGATTAGCATCCACAAAAAATTTTAGCCACAAATATTACCTTTAGCACCCAAAGTCCCGATGGGGTTGTAAGAATTCCTCCTGAATTGTATCCTGAAGTCTACTGGTATATCCTTAGTGAGCGGGACATGGTAGTACCAGGTGCGGTCTGTGAGCAGTTCCCCAGTCTTCTCGTCAAAGATCAGCTCTTCGTGCGTCCAATAACCCACGCCCATCATGTAGGCACCTTCAACCTTATAGAGAATGAGTTAGAGGCTAAATTCTAAGCCAAGTATTATATATCTACTTACCACTTTGTTCAACTTAGACATGTCTTACTTTACTACATAACTTAGTAATTGAATACTTTTTAATAACTATTGGAAACTTTTCTTCGTTTCTATCCTTTGGACCATCTTTTGAAAGAAATACATAAATAGGTTGTTCATTATACCGCAAGCTGAAGTCTTTAAAACTTACCTGTCCAATATCAAGTTCAGGATTCACACTAGTACCAACATCTTCAACAATATCAACTCTACGTATTTCATGTTCTCCCGTCAGTATATCTAGTTCGACTTCTGCTGCAGCCGCCCCACCACTTCTGTAAGGCAGCTGATCATTATTAGTAACACGGTAGCTAGCCTGCAGGTTTATTCCTCTTGTAAACGCTGCTTCAATTAAAACCTCCCAAGTCGGATCATTCAAAGTTTCTCTTACAACTGCTAAACGATCTAGAATTATTTGACAGCATTTAATAGCACCGAAACAAGCGCTTTGAGTAGTTCTACTTCCTCCCGTTGAAAAATTATTAGGATTTGAAGCGACGTCTACAGGTTTGCATTTAATCTTGTCCATGGAAATGTTTAGAGTGTAAGCAATAGCTTGAATCACTTTGGTATTGATTCCTTGACCTATTTCTATGCCTCCATGCTTGACGACTACTGTGGCATCGGCATGGTAAACTGATAGCAATACATGGTAGTCTACTAAAGTAGTTACTGGATAGTTCATGAAAGCGACTCTTAGGCCTCGCTTCTTCCACCTGTTCAGCTTATTGAAATTATTTATTTCTTCTTTTCGTTTATAGTATTCGCTGTCTTGTAGCAATGTTTGTATCATTTCTGCTACTTCTGTATACGTTGGCTCCAAGTTGCTTAAGCGGACTTGCACTGGGTCCCTATCTATTTCGTAAGATATCCTCTCCATTATGTACTCCGTCATCGCTGTGGATTCTAATGCTCCTGTAACAAATGAAATATTGACATGAAATGGCAGGCTTTAACAATGCCCAGGCGGTTTATTTACAAATAAAAGTAGTGTTTTATCGTACTATTAAATTAATTTTGAGATGAAACATTTATGAGATCAAAATTATACCTGGGGCTCTAGCATACGTATTGGAGGCTGTGTCAGTGGTGACACTGAACAGTTTGTACTGCCACCGTCTATTGTTGTAGCAGTTCCTGATGCCGCTCACTGTCAGGAGGTTTACTGGGTCGCTGACTACGTAGCCGTGGTCTTGGTACAAATGGTATTCCAAGTATTGAATTTCTCCCGAGTTATTTACGCCAACCTATCGATTAGAAATGATTTTAGTGAATGTTTTACTTGCCTTGGACTCATAGTAGTGGGAGTTTTCTGTAATAAGATTCACATTTTAATAGCTACGCTGTGGACAAATATATTTATTTAGAATTGGTGTAGAGGTTCTTAGGTTTTGGTCTCAATATTTATGGCGAACCAAAGAAGCGGTCACTTCAATAATAAGATGGTCATTATTGAATCAAGGTCCAGGTTAAGGTAGTTACATCTTCGCGTTCCTACAGCTTCCTTCGTATCAAAAGTGACTGGCAATTTCATGAAAATCTCGAATAATTAACCCACCATAATGTTTCTACGTTCAGTGCATCTCTCACCTCAAAACCTCTATGGCAGGGTAACCGTCTTCCAATTACTCTCATGTTGGCTTGGATACTCATCACGAATCGGCAAGGCCTGTGCATCAGATGGGTGACGAGGGCACTGACAGTGGCCACGTGGTTAGCACGACTTATCTTCATACCATATGCGCCACCACATCGGGGAACTGTCAGGTTTATTCTGAAAATATTAGATTTTCAATGTAAGCTATTCTCAATATCAACTGCTACTCTTCCTATATGAGACTTTTCATTCTTGCGAATGAGTACGAAACTTCTGACTATTATATATATATTGTATAAAATAATTAAGGATTATACAATAAACGGTGTATAATTAAGTCATGAATACTCTTGTAGTAATTTCATATTTTTCAAACGGAGTTGTTAACAATGACATCCCATTTTCCCAATTCTTCTAAGCGTAGCAGGTTGCAAGTCAGTAACTATTATTGGGCACACACAATTTCATCTTACCTATTCTGTTCTATCTTCAGTACTTCAGATACACCAGCATGACAGGAGTCTGTCCATTGGGTACTAACATACATATCGATACCATCTTCGCTAGGTCTCGAAATGCTCGACAGTGTCTCCATAGTAAAGAAATACTGCCAGTAAATATCATCAGTACCCTTGATGACTCTCTCAACGTTGAACCCCCTTTCTCTTGCCGGGAATATGAGGAAAAGACTTATTCTACTTGGATCCCTCTCTTGGGCATCTTTCACTGAGAGTATTGGCTTCTTTGTATCAACCCTATAGTTCACTTTGACGAGTAAGGCTGCCTGATTTGCCAGTTTTTCTGTTTCAGCCACAACAACGCCTATAGCCTGGTCGTAGTACTTAATATTCTTTTCAGCAAACACTTCTTCAGGGACTAGTTGCGAGGGTATTTTTTGGGATAAAAATGAGTTTTTTCCAGGTATGTCTTTTGCAGAAAAGAATGCAAGCACGCCGGCTATTTTCTGGAATAGCAACCAAAGGTTATGTACGATCGAAGTGGAAGTGCCTTAATTGTCCATATGTATTAGCGGTCTACGTTATATGAAAGATACACCTTATCCCAACATTTAGAGAAGTTTTAATCAATTACCATCCACATAATATAAACGTTGCTTGCACAACAGCGACAATTTTGTCTTTTTAATTCTAGAAAATACAATTCAACGCAATTATCTTATTGATTTATCAGTCTGTCAGCATGAGAGTGTCCACTATATACGTACGCCGTACGTTTCTATATTATTTCTTCTTATATTATGTTTATTAATGGAGCAATTTAGGCAATATGTTTACATTATAATTAAGATCTTAACATTATACTAATTATAAAGTGTTTTGACTTACCAGAGCCGGGGTAGGATCTATACTTTCAATCACCCCGGTACATATATCGGAAGTGACGAACGCACAGAATACCTCCTTCGGCTGACTTGGCAAGTCATTCACATACTGAGCCTCTCCTGCACATTGGATCAGCGCGTCTAACTTTGGCATTGGCTCATTGACTGGCCATATCACAGGGTTCGTGTCGTAGACGTCACTAGCTTTCGATAAAGGTCTTGTCTTCTTAAGATCTGTTCCTCCTGAACGGTATCGGGGCTTAAGGAGTGGCCGAGGAATTAGTTCTAGCAGGCCCTTTGAAAGTGTATAAAATATTATTCCATTGGCTGTTCATATGCAAAAAAAACGATAATTATTGTTTTATATAAAGTGTAACAAAAATAGTGTAAAATATTTTGACAGGGCTAGCAGTAGGTTATAAAGATAACATTCCAAAAAAAAATGAAATTAGTAGACATTAAAAAACTAACACCCTTTACCGAGCGCATGGCCAAACGCTTACTGGGTTGCCTTGTCTTAATATTTTCTACATCAACGTGATCCATATGACTCACTGATTCATCGTTTATTTTTTTAACACTTTTTTTGTTGTACCTTATATACATTCGTTTACAGTTCATGATCATTGATCAAATCAGCATTAACTTACTTTGTAAAATAACCCAATAGCGGCCTTTTTTCTATATTCCGGCTTCATTTCCCCAGCAATTTCCTCAACAACTAATTCTTCTTCTAAAACTTTAAGAGCTTCTTGCAGGACTTCGTTCGTGAAGATTTTCTTCTTTTCCAAAAACTTTTCAGTCTTGTGTGCATGCACGAAATGTGCAGATAAGCCTGTTATTACAATTCTAGCTGATGCAATAAGGTCTTTATTGTGTGCATCAAACTCGTAGAGAAATGCACCGTTTACTTGCGCATGGGCATTTTGGTGTCGTGGCATAATCTTAAAGTAAAAGTTATTTTAATTGTTTTCTTTTATTATAGTTCCGGAATTCCCATATCATAACAATTAACTATACATCTACTATAAGCCTTGGTCCATAGCTTTTTTCCATCCATTCGGCTAGTAATATATTTTCTTATAACATAGTAAGTATAATGTTTAATGACTACTTACCTTAAATGAAACAAATTGATAGCGATGTGACAAAGGAGGTATTTTAACGTGAGTTATGACTCGCCCCTTCATGTCTAGAGAGAGGAACTGCTCCGGGGATACTTCGACTGACGCGTCTTTGTGAACTAGAACATGTTACACAACATTGATTTTATTTTTTATAAATTACTTCACTATAACAAAATATATCACAATGTTTGATTTGCTCCTTCTAAAGGACTATTGAATGAATGATCATTTATATGTTAAATAATAGTTAAAATTTCTCTTGCACAATTAAATGCTTATAGTTTCTGAGTGGTGAGAAATTTTACCTATAGTTAAAGTAGCACAAACTGTCTCCAACAACAGGAATACGTCGGATGAGAATGTTGGTTGGCGGTGTTTTACCATCAAATTACCAGCAACGGTTCCAATCTGTGAAAGCGAAACAATAATAGACCTCAATTCTTGAATACACTTTAGTATGACATAAAAAAAATATGTAGGAATTTGCTAATATTCAATCTTATTTAATCTGCCTTACTTACATTTCTGACCGGTATATGAGCAACTAAATCCAGATGTTCATAAAGTTTTTTTAAATAACCAAATTCTTCATAGTTGTTTGAAATTTCTTTGAACAAATCCATAAGTTCTGTAAGCGTTGTGCCAGCACCGAACACTAGGTTCTGGTCCAGAAAATGTGTTTTAAGATCTTTTATTGGACTTATATCAATTAGTACTCTTGGAAATATCAGTATCGGTGAAGCTCCTGAAAGATAATTAAATAATAATTAACTATCAGAATTTTGTATTTGTTATATGTAGTCTGTCATTTCTAATTTCAAGAATAGTTGTGCTTATTATCTTCCTAACAAAGAAATGAATCATCACTGATACACTTACCTCTCCCTGTATTTCCATTAACCAACATATAAGAATCATAACCTTCATGATCCAATACATCGAAAACTTGATTCAACTCCGTAACCCTGTACCACACATGACCATCCTTTAGATTAATCTTTTTAATATTAACAGGATCTGTCTCGCTTTCGTCGATGAAACACCAAGTTTTATCACAAGTCTTATTGCAGTGTCCTTGGCAACGAATGCTAAGGTCTTCTATATCTTCGATCTTAGGAGGTGGTTTAGGAGCGTCTTTCGCGAAGCTTTTGAAGGCATCTAGAATTGGTCTGGATCCAGTACATCTGCATGTATTACTTCCAAAAGAATTTTCTATTTCATACTGTGTTAGATCATAGTGGTTTGCTTCTAGTAAACTGTAATAATAATGTGAATTAAAGTTAGAGTTGTAGTTTCATCATGTTATAATACGCATATTGTTTTAAGATCTAAAGAAGACATTTTATGTTTGATCCTTTTTATTTATATTTGCGTCGGTTAAGATTCTATACAATTTGATTTTCAAAATATTGGTGCGTTTGTTTAACTTTTTTAACAATTATTGCTCGGTTTTAAATAGAAAAAAAAACCACTTACGAGTACATACTCATAACAAATCCAGGGGAGCAGTACCCACATTGAGTTCCGTTATACTCTGCCAGGGTCTTTTGCACGGGGTGGTAGCCCCTTGCCCTGTTTCCGATCCCTTCGATCGTCGTGACTTCCCAGTCTTGGCATGATGTTACTGACACTAAACACTGCAACCGAAAATTATTCTAAGATGCAGACAATTATTATTGATACATAGACAGCATCATATGATGTAAACCTAGAAGTATCAATCATATACATCTCGAACGGTTGAATAGATTTGAAACATCCACTCCATCAGTGGAAAGACGTCCTCGACATCCTGGACTAAGCCTCTATGATTCTCACACATCACACACAGTCACAGTCGCATCCATCAAATTCCTGAGATGCGCGAGATGACACGATTAACTCCACGGCGGGCCAACACTATATTATCTTCAAGCTCGTAGTCGCTATTTTGGAATTTTGGAACATCTACTTTTGATAACATAAGAAAACTAATTACGACGGGTATTGAGTCAATCGCTGCAAATGGAGAATTATATAAAACGGTATGACGAAGAATACTAGGAAAGGTTATGACGAAGAGCTTTAGAAATATATATGACCGAGAATTCTAGAAAACAATACGATGAAGAATTCAAGTAAGCTTTACGACATATAATTCTAGAAAATTATAGTCCACACTGAAATGAGGTGTGTAACCAGAGCCAGGAGGAATATTTTGAAGGGGTGATGAACGTTTTCTAAAGGCGTCTTATAATAAGGACCTCATAAAATCTCACTTACAGAGTTAACAGAGAATGTCTTCCGATGCTGCTTATCATTAACGGTCACAGCGACGACGCACGCCCCGCAGCCTCCCTCCTTGCACATGTATTTCGTGCCTCGAAGGTTGAGAAAGTTGCGAAGGTAGTCGTTCAGGGAGGTGTCGGAGTCCACTTCGGATCCCACTGTGAGGGGAAAAAATGGCGTTTTTGTTTATTCTTATTGGGAATAAAAGATAAAGTTATGTGAATGCTGCTTTAAAATAACTTTATTTAAGTACTGGGTTATGGATAGCGAGTACGACGCATTACGACGATAACATTACGATATGGGACTTCCCTCTTTATATACTAAAGTATATTTTTGCTTGAACGCTGCTGACGCAGTGCCGTATCAAGTTGCAGTTCTCTAGCTATGGATGGTCATTCAAAAATGACCATAATGTGTCTAGGCAGTAGGAAAGTCGTCTACACTATAATAATTAGTCCGCCCTCCCGTCAGAAATGGTATTTGTTAATCATTTGTGTTATTTATAGGAACGACAAGGATTATTTATTTTCCTCTAAGTTCTAATTTTAAATTAGTCTTTATAATTACGTAATATTATGTTAGTAAGTTTATCAGTAGAGTAGGTATTAATATGAACATCGTGATGGATATAATAATTATAGTTTACTTAATTAGTGATGGATGGTAAAGAGAGGCGTATATTATAACGTCTGGTGGAGACATCTGGTGACCAGAACGCTGGCACATATATGGCCAACACATCGGCATTGCCATTCAACGTGGCAATGCTGCCAGCGTTTTGGGCACCCTCCCGGCCGATGGTGGTGGGGATTTGTTGAGTGCATTTTCAAATCAGCCTAATTTTAATCTTAATTTTAGTAAATAAGTTAGTATATTGTATAGCTGTATTTAGTAAAATGTTCCTATTCAACAAGGAAATAAATATATTATAATAAAGTCCTGAAACTATAGTTCACAAACTCACCCGAACATTTTTCACCGTTTACAAAGAACGTTATCTTGTCCATGGCGTGGACTTAATGAATCAGTCGGCCCGCGCACTCGCGTATTGAAAATATAAATGTTCGAGGAGCTAACAACGAATTGCATTCTAACACAATGCAATTATTCTACGATTTCTAAATAGATTATTTTAATTAGTCTCAATTTATGTTTTAATTATCTTGAATAGCTAACTACATAAAGCGTGTGTATAAATGAGTAGTTATAGCCCGTATACAAGCAGGGGTACAATATTGTGGAAGCACCGATTCGAATAGCACCCGTAATATTCCACTTAGAGCACTCGACGGGTGCGCTAATAATAAAAAATAACAATGTTTTTATTCTATTCCACTTAGCGCGCCAACTTTCATAATGCATATAGAGAGGGGTATTATCAAACGAAAATAAAATCTATATCTTATGTATTATGACTGTATCTGTATCCAACTATGTTTTCTTTTATCCAGTTTTGAAATAAAATATCAGCCATCACGCTTGTTCTACCACTACACACTTAACAGCTTTAAGTATGTATAATTAATCATTCAGGACAATCAAATTAAATTAATAACACGTAAACAACGGATATAACGTAGGTACGTATCCTACAACGATTAGTAATTATGCAATTTATTGACTAATGCTCAGACCTCTCAGACCTTCCTCTTCAATGTTCTATTTTGAAACATGTCTGTCAATATTTCTATGTCTGTATTTTTCGAAGTGAACGATCTGTTGGAGAACTGGGCTTCGTCAGACGGGAATGAAGTTTCTGGTCTTATGTTGACGTTGGTTTACAATGCTACTCAAAGGAGAAAGCTCAACATGGTTCTATATGACGGTTCTCACTGCTTAGTAATTCGTCTTTGTCCAATTCGAGACAACATTTACGAATTGAAATTGATCCCAGGCTGAAATTGAACCCACAACCATTTGGTGCAGTGAGCCGAGCGGTCCATGTTGAAACCACTAGAGTCTAGTCTAGATGGTCTAGTGACTAGAGTCTAGTTTACTTCTCTACTTTTGCTCCGTTTTAGTTAAAGTTAAAGCTAAACAAACTCGATTTTTCTTGATTTTAACGCCATCTAGTATGGTCTTATGGAACTACTTGTGGGATGCCTGTTTACAAACTAAGGTAAGTACACTATTATAATATGTATTTTACTCACAAGTTCTACAGCTAGATGGCTCTTTAAAATATTATATTATACGTCTTTTATTTAAAATTCAAGTACAGTCGACCTCGTATTCCGCAATTAATAACCACTTCAATTGTTACTATACAATTAAAAGTGCCCGCGAATTTGCCACTAGCCGTGCCCCGGTACATCGTCCGTTGTCTTGATCTTACGGGATGCCTTCCATTTCCCGGGATCGAATGTATCGTATACTTGACCCGCTAAGAATACTTGTCACCACGCCAAATTACAGTAAAATCCTTCCAGTGTTTTTTTTTAACACGGAAAATGGAAAGGCTCCCGGGATAGTCGAACAAATAAATTCCACGCCTACGAAGCCACCGACATTGTTACTTAGAAACAAATTCTACAATACATGGCAAATTGTTTATTTTGCGAATATGGGTAATATAACAATAAAATGTTGACAGTTTACTGTTGCATAATTATGTCATATTCTGCCAAAGGTAACGCTAACGTCAAATTGAAATAATGTTAAATAGTATTATGTTGATTATTTTTATTTTAATGTGTATTGGCAAAGTACCCGCTAAGTTGTGGGTGAGGCCATATTCATTTCCATTTTATTTCATCGCATTTCATTTCGTAAAGAAAGAAGAAGAAAAAGATGTTGGCATGCAGTACAAATTACTGTAATACTAAATACATTAAAAAACATATGACAGAAACATAAATAAGAACACTGAAATGCAATTAAATTATAAAGTTGGACACGCCATTTTCATTTCTTCATGTCACATCCATTATTTTATTTATAATGTGTATTTATTGAATTTAATATTGCTATTAATTACTTGACACTGGCAAAATTCCCGCTAAGTTGCGGGTGAGGCCATATTCATATCCATTTTATTTCATCGCATTTCACTTCATTTCGTAAAGAAAGAAGAAGAAATTATAAAGTCGCGCTCAAACAGCCCGTGGTACACCCTGTTGCGGGAAGGGAAAATATTTTTAATTACTGTCTTAATCGCACCACGCCCTGATTTATTTACTTGGTTACGGCAAACTTCGTTAATTAGTGTAATTTCTGGATTTATAAACTTTTAATAGGCTCTGCTTACCGTCAGCGTTCTTTGACAGCAGTCGGATTTTAAATTGAGTTGATTCATTTCATCATTTTTGACATAAGTAATTAGCGATTAATAAACACATTTTATGTACCTACACCTACTGCATAGGTAATACGTTTAAATGACTCCAGAGAACAAAAAAATACATACTGAATATATTACTTATATTCAACAAAACTAATTATTCTCACAGTTTTTACGACTTTAGTTAATTAGTGTGCCTAACCACAAAATATACCGTAATGTTAAAATGATCAATTCATGAAGATTATAGGTAGTTACTATGTCTTTAATATAACATAGCACGATCTTAGCGCGAAAATAAAGTGGACCTAGCGCGAACGTAATACAGACATAGCGTGGAGATGTCGTGGAACGGGCGTAGCGCGGACGTGGCATGAACGTAGCACTGACGTGGTGTTGACTTAGCGCGGACGTAGAGCTGGCGTAGCACCGTCGTAGCACGAACGTGGAGATGAGGTGGCATGGGCATCCGCTATTATGCCATTAAGAGCGCACCGCAATGAAAGGTATTATTGTGAGCCAGCATTTTAGCACATTAGGTTATAAAAAGAAAGCACTCAATACATTCAGACGGATATAAAAATAAGATTTTATAAATTACATTATTGTAACCAGCATGTTTCTGCCATTAAATTTTATTTCAGGGTTCACTTTTCAGGGCTAAATAGCTACTTGGTGAAAAAAAATCCCTTGGCATCGAATGCTCTCTGCACGAGTCAGACTCCTGCTTAACTGTCTTTTTAATCGCTAATTACCGTGGCATACGTAAACTGCTACACAGAAGCATTTTGGCTGCAAGTTTTGTGGCAAACAGACATGGACAGAATCGAGTTTAAAGTTAACGGAGTTCAACATTCAGGTAAAGAATATTTTTTTTCCATTAACATTTTACAATATTTTTGTATTTTCACTTATTTTTTTTTTATCTAAATTTAAATATTTACAATAAAATTTAAAGTAAATAGGAAAACAAAAATATTGTATGAAAACAAACTTTTTATAAAAAATTAATATACAATGTTAATTTTGTACACCGAGTTAAATTTTTTCTGGCTGCTCGTTCTAAAGCCACTAGAATGGCCTCAATTGATTGCGCGCGCGCACTGAACTATAAACAGATGCGGTTTTGGGTATGCCATACACTATTTTACAGCTGAATTGATCTACTGAGTTAGAGCAGCGGGGTTATTATAAATTATATGTAATTATTATCATAAACGGATTTGATAATATTCCTTTGTTGTTGACGCTCCCGACGAGCAGTGAAAAGGCTGTTTTGAATAGTGCTCGGTTGTCGATTTGAAAACTTTCGGTCGCGGTAACATAGTGTGAATTTACGATATTTTTTTTATTCAGGCTTAAAATAATGTTCTTCCCTTAGTTGGCTCCGAGGTAACGTCGGATATGATGTTGCTGGACTGTATTCGCAATCATTTGGAATTCCGTGGTACCAAGTACATGTGTCGCGAGGGCGGCTGCGGCGCGTGCGTCGTCGCCGCTCGTCTGCCCAATGCGGAAACGTTTTCTGTTAATTCGGTAAGAAAAATTCCCCGTATACAGGATGTAAGTAAGGCTTCGTAACGAAAACGGACACCATGAATTTCACGAATGATTCTGGACACGCCAGAGTTGGATTTGGAATATTGGAATGAATTGAAATTTGAAGTTTTATAGTGTTTATAGATTGATTTCAGCATAAATTCATAATAGAAGCCTATCTTAAGGTGCTTTTAACAAATAAACATAGTAACTAATTTAGTTCTGAGACAGCAATGTAACTCGAATCGCTTGAGCGCGCTCATCACTCGCAAGCGTTGGGTATAGCGCGGAGCGCTGTGTTGTGATCGCATCGTTTACAAATACATTGCGCGCTCAAAAATTATAATATTTGTAAGCCATGACTTTCAACATATTTTTTTTCTATAATATTATTATAGTTGTACCCAATTATTTCGTTACCAGCCCCTTACAATCTGTATTTGGTACCTGGTTGGCAAACAATGACCTCCTGGAACAGGTTCAGTATACCTTTGTATACCATAATGTAAAAGGGCGGGGCTCCTTTGGGTTTGCTCACGAACTATTGTAATTTAAGATACATAATATTATCTTTTTGTACTTCGTTCCTTAAAATCATTATTTATCGGGTCATCATATAAAAATAATAATATAATGCGAGTATATATAGTGACTATGCCTTCTACGCTAAGGGTACCGGGTTCGCATCCTGGTAGAGAAAAATGTTGTGCGATCAGCATGAATGTTTGTATCCTAGTGATGGATGTTTAATATTTGTATAAGTATTACATATACTAGGTTCGCCCCCAGTCCATTGTACGGTACCCATAATACAAGCGTTGCTTAGTGTGGGACTGGTAGTATTTATGTATGTATAAATCCTACATGAAGTACGTGAAATGGTTGTTAAATTCAACACCATGTTTTATATCTCTCGTGTTTCAGGTGAGTAATTTTGTAAATATTGTAAGAACAACTGTTTTTTCGACTGTATGTCTTGTTGACACACGGTTTAAGGCCTGTACATTTACTCGATATTTGAATAGCGTTATAATCGATCAATTCGATCTGTGAGCTACTAACAGATTTACTCGATTGTTACCATCGCTCTCGTCTCGATTTATACTGTTTTGTCGATCAAAAATAATCTATCAGCTACTTCTACTTAACGATGGAAATAATTTATATTTATTGTTAAACAATCCAAAATGGCGTGTATTAAACAAAACCGAGTAATTGTATAGGCACCTTTATCCAGACATACTTCCTCTTTATAAAACCTTGAACAAAATAGCTAGGTACGCTATAAAGACATAGGCAAATAGTCATGTGAGAATGGATCGTACCTACACTGTAAATGAATATTTAACATTTTAGCCGTGAATTTAATTAATCATGTTATGGTTAAGTATTTATAATATAAATGTGCATGTGTGTGTGATGGAATTTGCATTGTATGTAGCCATACCATCTGTATAATCACATTGAACGATAATAATTATGACGCCAGACGAAAAAAAGAGATAAGAGAGATAAAAAGAGAGAGAGAGAGAGAGAAGACATGGTATGAAAAAAACTAGTGAAGACTGTGGGATGACCTATAGGACAGTCGGTAGTGACCCTAATTTTTGTACTGAGGGTCCCAAGCTCGAATCCCGGGTAGCGGCAAACTTCGATAAGCACGAGTGTTTGTACCCGAGTCAGGGACGTTTATCTATTCAGTAATTATGTATTGGGAGTACTCCCAGTTCATTGTACAGTACCCATAATACAAACGTTGCTTAGTTTGGCATCGTACAATAGAAGTAGCATTGCAGGAGATTAATATTTTAGAACATTTTCAGCTGTTTTTTTGGACAGCTTCAGGATTTTATATTAGAAACTTCTGCTTTTTTAATTATAGGCATTTGGAATACTAGACAGAAGACAGCATATCTTATGTCATTATTACAGGCAGCCCTCTCTATTATTCTTCCAATCAGGTAGTTAGTAAAGCTATTAAGACATCAGTTATGTCTCATGTTTGTAGTTGCATAGCTGTAATATAAGCTTTAATTCTTCTTAGTCGGGCACTCTTGTCAGAGTGGTCGTGGTAATGGGTTGCACTGTTCGGACATGGACGCTGCTCTTGCTATTTTTCTCCACGTATCTCGATGTAGGGCATTTCGGGAACATTCTACTATGGGACAATTTGTAACAGATTTTATAGATTCAACCCATCTGGTTGGAGACCGACCGCGTGACCGTTTGCGTTCTATTCGGCCTTGGATCACCAGACGTTCCATGGAGTTATTTTTTCGGGTGATGTGTCCAAAAAATGTAAGGATTCGTAATTGTACAATCGACGAAAGCCTTTGCTTGACTCTAAGCTCTTTCAATATGGAGACGTTGGTGCGATGTGCAGTCCAGCTTATTATCAGGAGACGTCGCCAGCACCACATTTCCAAGGCGTCAATATTTCTTCGGTCTTGAAGTCTTAATGTCCACGTTTCAGCTCCGTATAGGAAAATTGGAAAGATCAAGCAGTACATCAGACGCACTTTTGTGTTTTTCGTAATCCTGCGATCCTTCCAAATTTTCGTGAGCTTCTCAACGGCTGATCTGGTCATAGCGCAGCGTCTTTTGATTTCCTCCTCGCAACCTCCATTGTTAGTGATAGAGGATCCCAGATAAACGTATCTATCCACAACTTGACAGTTAGCAATATTAGTTGTCTCCGCCTGGTTGTTATTAGTACGGTCCACTATTACTATTTTGGTCTTGTCACGGTTTATTGTAAGTCCAAAGTCAAGGCTAGTGGATTCCAGGAGTTGGAGAAGGCATTTTATATCTGCTTCAGATGTTGCAAGGAGAGTAGTGTCGTCAGCGTATCTTAAATTGGAAATCACCTGCCCCCCTATGGATACACCCTTGTCCCATTTCTCAAGAACCATCCGCATGATATACTCCGTATAAATATTAAACATTAACGGTGACAGTATGCATCCTTGCCGCACCCCTGCTTGCGTCTTAAAATCTTCTGAGTCTATTCCATCTATCCTTACACAAGCTGTGCCACTCTCATACAGTGATCGGAGTAGACATACCAGGTGGTGTGGTACACACATTTCCAGGAGAACTTTCCACAGTTTGCCCCAAATAACGGTATCAAAAGCTTTGCGGAAGTCCACAAAGCAGATGTACAGGGGATTGTTAAACTCTCTGGATTTCTCAATGATTTGTCTAAGAATCAGGATCTGTTCACGTGTCCCCCGGCCTTTGACAAAGCCAGCTTGTTCAGGTGCAATCTCATGACTCAGGAACGCTTGAAGTCTGGTATTCAGAATGTGTAGCAGTATTTTACTGGCATGTGATATAAGGGAGATAAGTCTATAGTTATTGCACTTCTTTGTCGAGCCTTTCTTATGAAGTGGCATGAAAACGGAGTGTGACCAGTCAGATGGCCACTCGCCAGTGCTCCATACTTTGGAGCATACTGCGTGTAAGATGTCGACTCCCCCTTCTCCCATAGCTTCAATGACCTCTATGGGTATTCCATCAACGCCTACTGCTTTACCTTGCTTTAGGTGATTAATTGCGGCACGTATCTCATCTTTCAGTAGGCATGGCTCTTGCTCTCTTGTGATTTCTTGTGCAGCTACAAAATCTGTCGCAGAAGTACTCACAAACAGGGACTTGCAGTACTCTTGCCACACCTTTACGATCCCTTGAATTTCCGTTACCGTATCGCCAGCGGTGTTCTCAATCGCCCAGTTACGTGACTTGAATATATTTTCATATATCGTCGCTAGTACTTACTTTCCTATATCTAATTCATACCAATATTTTTTTCAGTGTCTTGTATCTATCACTTCATGCCATGGATGGGAGATCACGACTGTCGCAGGCATTGGCAACAGAGCAAAGGGCTACCACCCGCTTCAGAAGACCTTGGCTGAGAACAACGGTACGCAGTGCGGCTACTGCACTCCTGGGTGGATTATGGCTATGTATGGGTATGTAATACATCCGCCTCTATATTTTATAATGACCCATAAAATAAAGATTGATTTGTCCAAGACGAAGAAATAATACAGTCTTCGACGGCCTGATTAGCGCAGTTGGTAGTGACTACTTTCTGCGCTGAGGGTCCCGGGTTAGAATCCTGGTAGGGACAAGTTTTGAGTGTACTAATAATGTTTGTACCCGAGTCATGGATGTTTAATATGTATATAAGTATTATATACTGAGTTCGCCCTCAGTCCATTGTACGGTACCCATAACACAAGCGTTGCTTAATGTGGGACCCTATAGCTGGTGTGTTCGAAAAAAAAGACAGAGTGTATCTAGCAACATATTGAAGTTAAGATTGAAGCACATCAAAGCCACACGTGAATGACGTCCTCACGGACATGCGAATCTGGTACTACTACTAAAATGGTTCCAACTTGGTAAGTCGTTAGTCATCTTTTAGACTTTATAGTGGTCACCTACAGCAATTTAGTGATGATAACATGCATGTTTTTTTTACAGAGGGACCTACTACTGTAGAAGCTATCGCATTGTTTTCGAATACTAAGATGGAAGATTTTAAATTTAATAGAAAATAAATGAATCAGTAGGTACATTGGGTATTTTTTGTATTGAGTATAAAATATTATGTAGTATAATTAACATGTCTGTATGTCCCATGATAGCATCTATGTAGACTTATTTTAATTTATATTTTGTGGTAAGGAAAATATTTATTTGTTATACAAGGTTGCAAAGGTGTTATTTGGTGCGAGTGCTTGTATTGAATACCGAGCAAGCGAAGGATTTTAAGATTGGACAACGAGCGTAGCATGTGGCTTAAAAATAGAATCCTTAGCGTAACAATGGATTCAAAGGCACGAAACTGAAGCAATTAAGCAACTTTGAAAAAGACAGCTTTTTATGTCAATACAGTGAGGAAAATGCTAGATGTAAGGAAACAGAATAACAAATTTTATAATTAATCAGCGTTTAATTATTCATAGCATTACGCCTCACCTAACTATATTATGTATCTGGTATAACTTTGGTAAAAGACGTTGTGAGAATATAGATTGCTTACTTATGACGGCGGAGTCATAATACCTACAGCTTTGCACTGTTTTAATTTTCCCTAATCTAAAAAAAATTAACGTCTTAATTTTTGTAATTTCTAGATTTATTTCGAAAATTGTGTCGTTGTTAGTGATCGTATAACTTGAATTACATAATTATTTATTAAAAAGATAACAGTATAATAACCTAATTGTAGATGTAAGTACACTGTAAGTGACAATATTGGTTCTGCATGATGGGCGGCTCTAAAGTGAGTACAGAGTGAGATTACCAATGATAACATAAGACGAGACGAGATAATAGAGACGAGCTTTGTGTGGTGCCTGATAATGAAGTGCTACCTGTTTGGTGGGAGCGGATTTGAGATGGTAACAAAAATTAAATAAAAACCAAAAAGAAGTTCGTCAAGTAATTAAAATGTGAAATTAAATAATAATAAAATAATTACACATGATTGTGTAATCATTGCGGCTTAAAAGCTGTTTTTTAACGCTAACATTAGAAGAACAGTTGTAGAACTGAAATCTATATCTTAGAAGGTACACAGTCCAAACTATGAGACTAAGACCTCAAACACCTGTCTTCCTTTGACCATGGTTGCTCTAAAGCGGCCGAAACGTCGGGAACGTAAAAAAACATAAAATAAACGAGATAAAATATGAAAAATGAGTTTTATTTCAATGAAGTATTCGCGTAAATATAAGAAATCAATATTATTTATGCAGTCAGCCAGGTTTAAACCAACAACTTTGAAATAAAGTAGTAGACTATAATCCATCCCTGTGCATTACATTTAATTTGTAACTTGACACGCCTAACAGCTTTTGATAAATTATGTTCCATGAGACGTGGTCCCGTGTGGGATTAGTGTAAGGATATTGGTGACGTCACAGAAATAAGGTAACATATAATACCTTGTATGTTGAATAGGCACATACATGCCAAATAAAGCAATAAATTCATAAGATAATCATATAGATATATAGCAGTGATAGCCAAGTTGGTAGAACGCTTGCCTCGCACCTCTGGGATTTCTGAATTTTCATGTGCGAATCTTATTTTCAACCATGATTATTTGTTAAACGGTGAAGGAAACATCGCGAGAAAACCTGCATGTCTGAGGGAACCCCTCGAAAGACAAGTGAAGTTGGCCACCCGCACTGTAATCTCCCTCGCATTGAGGGGAGGCCCGTGCCCAACAGTGGGACATTAAAAGGGCTGATATTATTATTATAAAATTTCAATGGAAACATGCATATCTAAGCGAACCTAACCACTTCTCAAAGGTCGGGCAAAGTCCGCCAACCAGCATTGGGTCAGCGTGAACAACCACCTTAGTTAGAGGGCTGATAAAAAAGACAATAATGTAGCAAAGAATGCTTTTAACATAAATGAATTTTAAAGCGATTCAAACTATGTTCAGAGAAAAAAAATGTTTTATTCAATAATGTAGACTTAGGATTCGGTACACTGCAACCCAAAAGCTATAAAAATATAGGAGATAAATAATTATTTAAAAATGAGTAGAAGAAATCGGGCGCATTATGTGACTTGAAACGTTAAACGATTAACTGTTATAGCTTAAATAAAATTCCCTATTCAAAATTCATTTTCTGTTTCCAATGGCTTTAACTATATTATTTTGATCTCGTTGCATAATTAACAGCTTTTGTCAGTTAAGGCAATTATAACTATTTATAGCATTTAATAAATCTCGGGATTGCATCGCTTTGAATGTGTTGCCACCTTTAAGTGTTAAATGGAGCGTTGGGGACATTGGCAGCATTTTGTGGGCCCTTACAAAAAAATATTTCAATTTTTTAAAATCGGTTTATGGGCATTAATGGAAAGTTTGCTCATATTCTAAGTGTGTGGGTGTGTGTGGGTATGAAAATATATATAAAAAAAAGAAATAACATTATGTATTTGTGGATGTTTTTATTCCCTGGTCTTCAACCACATAATTATAGTTTTATCTTTTCATACGAGTATAATTGATAGAACTAGGCGATACTTTTCGTATAAGTGAAACCTGGAATACTAATAACATATATCTTGGCTCAACTTATACGATAGGAAAGGGTACTCACGGGATAGCCTGAGTTTAAAAGTTCTCAGGAGCTAGTATCTATTAAGCAACCACTGAAAAAACAACCCTAAATGGAGAACAATAAGAAATAACATTATTTTTCAGCAATGCGATAGTACTACAGACACACACTATACTGAATGGTTTGAATCGGAATTCTCTTCAGCACGTCAAGTGCGAGTTAACTGTATACTTTATAGTCGTCTTTAAAAAAAACAATCGAACTTCATATCACAATTTTTTATTTATATATTTACAATGATTCGATAGGCAATTAATTCGATGTAAAAAATAGAAGGCTAGAGATTTAATTAACCGTGACAATCATTTAATAGACTCCAAGTTATAGATCCAAGACAAATATACAATATAACTATATTCGTATCCATTGTCTTTGTAAAAAAGAAACAATCCCAAAGTCTATAGTCATGAGTATTTAAGAAAAAAATATGCAGGTACTTAAATCTATTTTCGTATGCCAAATTTAGTGATGTCCGTAGTAGCCGCCGAGAGCGCCGCCGTATCCACCGACACCGTGTCCGTATCCGCTGACTCCGTGCCCGTATCCGCCGTATCCGCCGTACCCGACCTGGTTGGTGTAGCTGAGAGCTGGGGAGCCGTAGTAACCACCGTGACCGTAGCCTATTGAAGGAATAAGCCAGATTAGTGGATAAATCGACAAAATACCGCAACAAAAAACAATATAAAAAATATCAATCAATAGATTTTCAATTTCAGTTTTGATACACAGGCAACTATTGATTTTTTATATTTACGCGAATACTACACATTAATTGCATGACCTCAAGACACTGTGAGCTCTTTCTGCGTAGATCAGACCGCAGCAACTAAATATGAGGGTACCCCGGTTCAAACTATGACACTAGGACATCAACCACCTCAGTCCTCCCGTGACCATGGTTGCTGTAAAGCAGCCGAAACGTCGGGAACGTAAAAACATATAATAAACGCGAAAAAACCGTAAGATTAGTTTTATTGCATCACAGGCAACTCCTTATCTCAAGATAATAATCAATTACAATAAAATCACGCTTGATTAATTTCCCACGCTCGGACACTCACCGTGGCCTCCGCCGTATCCTCCAAGGCCTCCGTATCCGCCGAGGCCTCCGTATCCGCCGACGCCCCCGTATCCGCCGACGCCGTTGTACCCGTACCCGCCATGAGATGTTGTGTAGGCGACCTTGCTTACGGCAACAGGCGCTGCAAAAAAAATAATTAAATTAAATTGTTTGTTATACATATTTTATTTTTGGTTAAATAGTGATATATTTCAATGGCCCTTTGTTTCACTTGTTAGGTCTAAAGTTGAATTTCGCGCCCTGATCTACCGGTCAGTATACCTTCGTTTAACGTTCATTGTACTTCTAAACACCCGTAACAAGGGAAACCATTGTTTGAAATTCTTAGACTATAATTCAGTTGCTGTTATGTTTACGGTACATATAATGAACTCAATAACTTAGGAAGGATATAAGGTTTTTGTTACACCTTTTTGTGGGGCCACAATGCGTAACGAGCAGTTAATGGTACGATCGACGTAAAGGTCAATACAGCGAAATTACCGTCGCGACGCCATTTTTTTATGTAAATAAATGTTATCTTTTACAATAGTTGTGTGCTTGACTGATCACGGACGCAGTGCCGCTCACCTGTTTCACGGCACATTGCCTGATATTATAACATAATGCAGATAATTTATTGCCATGTGACACTGGCAATTTATGTTTTTTTTAAACATTCAGCTTCAATATGGCACGTGCTAACAAAATTAAGGTAATACCGATTATCCAAAATGTGTAGCAGTCTATCGGTTGCGATGAACTTTGTTATTTTTTTTGTAGCGCCCGCGCATGTTTCTATTATTATAAAACTGTTACTCAACTGTGTACAAAAATATGATACAACAGACTATTTGAATGTCTCCTACGAATAAAGATGTCTCTGATTGTTTTAAGAATGTTTGTCTGTAAATAACCACTGGACCAATTTCAATGAGGTTAAAACTATACTATAAGGCGTATATAAAAAAAATGTGAATATCATCACGCCATAGTCATGGGGAGGTAGAGCTGTAGACTATAGTCGATGGTAGTACGGGCGAAGTTGAGGGCAAACGCTAGTAATATTACGTCTTAACTGAGTAGTGACTATTGTCTTAACATAAGTAATATCACAACGTGACTCACCGTGGGAACCCCGGGCCCTTGGCACACTTACCGTAATGATAGTGTGCACGTAATTATGTTATGGGGTAAATGTTAATGATCTGTGATTAGAACCGATGAAGTGATACATGCTTGGGTACAATGTTTATTAATTATTTTTTCTCCGGGTTTCAACGGTGATAGTATTAACAGACGGTCGAGCTTGGTACGGACCGGACCACGGATATGGTCCGCTCCGTACCAACTGTCCGTACCGAGTTGTCCGCAGAATACTCTCTAGCTAGACGAACATATTTGTTTCGTTGGTCCGGACCGTACCAAATACGATCGTCAATAAATACTAGTTATAGCGTTTAAATAATGGAATCAAAAACTGGCCTTCAACAAAAACATTTTTCGGGCTTTGTTTTTATTATTTATTTCGCACTAATGAGTTACAATATTTCTGGAGTTTGTCAACCCCAATCATTACCCCATAGACTTTATTATGACTAGACATGCATGCTCGATCATCCATTGTAGTGCCGCGACACATACATAGATACGGAAGCAATAATATTAATGGCTACTTTAGGAAAAATGAGAATTCACATTTAAATCACCTGAATATTCTTCACATACGCATTTAGCATGACTCAAGCACTAATTAACATTTTCAAGAGAAGATCGTAGACAAATATATTCAAGTCTATAAACAATACTCTCTATAAGATAAAACAACTCTTCTTGTTCATTTGAAAACTAATAATGAACTTTGAAATGTACGTATTTAAGTGTGCAATTACTTGCGTCAGCATTTGTTCGGCTACTAAAGAGCGCTAAAACGACCACTCTATTTTATTCGATCTATTTATCTCTTTAAAACTGTTCGGTGAATTCAGCGCTATTTTATTGCACCGTTTGTATTAGGGTGGTAGTCCAACTGCTGTACCATAAAGGAAATGCTTGCGAGACAAAAAAAATACAAAAGGAAAACACTCAGTTCAAATTAGTTAACTATAGGGATGTGATTTAAAAGTTGTTTTTGGAAAATCCTACTACAATCACTAAAGTAGCTAATAGAGGTTTACAAACTATAATTTAAATATAAATTCCCAGATCAGCATAAATAAGATAGCGAGCTGTCTTTTTAAAGGTTCGTTTTGTGTGTGTGATGAATCTCTACATATCTTATCAAATATACTAGTGTCTTATCAGACAACACAGAATCACATTTTGTTTTCTATCATGTCAGGTTTATTAGTAGCTACATATAAATCGTGCCTTTCTGTAATTATTTAGAGCAAAAGAAACACAAGAGATACACTGATCAATTATTAAATGTCTTGTGTTTCTGTTTGCAATAGAAAATCATGTAGAAACCAATAGACTACCACCTTTAGGTACACTTGTCAGTTCAGCGCTGAAGCGCTTTAAAATTTATACGGCATTTCCCAGTTTAATAGTTTCAGTAGCTGCAATTGTTTGATTTGGTTTTTATCGCTTGTTCATTATGGCTGTAAATGGTTCTCGTCGAGATGCATCAGTTTTATGGTATTGCATAGAGGAGAGTCATTATCTAGAGAATAAAGTTTTTAGTGTACTCTCTCTGACATTTATGACAGATTGACTAAAAACAATATTATTAAAAAAAATATTCCAGTTTGCTACTCAATTCAGTCCCTTCAATAACTTATCAAAGAGCTATTAAGATTCAAAATAATCTGTAGCTCTGCAGAATACCATCTACTTGCAGCAACTTGCGGTTCGTGCTCAAAATGTTAAGACTAGCTAATTTAAACTTGCCTCCTTGGGGATTGAGGAAATTAGCTTTGCAGTCCCATTGAGGAATTTCTATAATGAACGTGTTATTGAACGCACCAATTTATATGGTCCCAAACTAAGCGACGCTTGTATTGTGGGTACCGTACAAGGACTGGGGCGGATCCCAGTAATAACTATGCCAAGGCTTTACAAAGACGATTTCCAAAATATGCCCAGTTAATTAAAGGCGAAAAGTTAATACAGAACGTAGATGTGTACTTTGAGGACATCGAAAAGGTTATTCGTAGTTCAAAAATGTTATAGCGACATTTGCTCTATATTTTTTGTTAGTCTGTGGCTACTACGAGTGCAGTGCGCAAGTAAACAAGAACCAAGCATCCACCTATACTTAGCTTAGCAAGTATAGCCAGGTGGGGAAACGATACACAAGATACTTGGGTATTTGTTTACTTATATACTGTCCTTTTGTAAATCGAGCTTAATAGTACAACGTAGCACACATACGTCTAGCGTGTTAACGGTTATATTTTAATTTGAATGAATAACTCACAGTATCCGCCATATCCTCCATATCCGCCATAGCCGCCATACCCGCCGTATCCGCCATATCCTTGACCGCCATAGCCAAGGCCGTCGTATCCACCACCGTAACCCAAGCCGGTAAGCCCACGCTTCTCTGTCTTCTTCTCATCAGCGGAGACTGCCACGAGGGCGACGGCAACGACTACCTGCGGAGAAAATAAACCATGAGTTCTGGGTGGTAAGGTCTACACTGCAGCGGTATTTAAACGCTCCATTCTAAGGTAAGTTAGGTTTAAGTATCGTTTGAAATGAAGACAAAACCAAACGTGTGTTGCTGTGAGTCGCTTTTCTCTTTCTTGTTACATAGGAGGGAATAAGACAGAATCATTTGGATGAATATGACTGTACTGAATGTACTAGTATAGGATGAAGACAAAATCGTAAGGAAGTCTGCACGTCTTTTGAAAGCTGTGCGAAGTACGGCCATTAAACTCCCCTAGAATTAGGGGAGATTTCTCGGTATAATAGAAATAGGCTCGCCAAATACTACATTCGGACCTAATAGCATCGACAATATGTGGGAGCACCGCAGTACCCATCTGCTTACCCCTTCAGAGATTACAGTCGTAATGGTATATTAAAATCCCCACCCGAAAAGGGTTGTACAATATTATCGTTATAACCAAAAAATTGCGGTCCATATTAAAATTGAAACATATCCATATTCAAAAAACGCGTCCATAATTCATGGAATTACACACGCTTATTAGCATTACAAAAGATCCGCGCGACTCGCTTTACATTCTAAAAAAAATGTGTGAAAAAATGCAAAGCAAAGTCAACTCACCGTGAACGATACTGGCGTAATTAAATCATTGTAGATTAGGCTTTAGGGCGGGGAAAATGCGGTTCGTTAGGCTACTAATTAGATGGGTGATAACTTGATTGTAATACTGCGGCAATACCTGCTACATATTACTTTTTACTGTTCCAATCTAATCAAGAATTTCAAAATTTCATGCCAAAATAAATACAAGTGATTCCTGGATACGCCGCTAGTTGTAAGTACGATATGTATTGGTGGAAAACACATTATTATGAGAATTTAACTATGACCCATGATTAATTTTACCACAATAACTCGTCAAAATGACAATGGGTTTTGCTACACACCACTCGTACGAATCATATCCCACAATTCCACACGGTCGCCGCCGCGCCTGAGCATGGGCGAGTGTATAATTTGCCGCCGGTGTCCTAAGTGTAGAACGTACAATTTCATCCGAGCGGTGAACTATTGGAGCTACCACGAATATTGGCTTTAACTAAAGCTGACTAAGCATTGTTTACACTTCACTAAAATAGGTAGGAGAAAAGGACCTGCTCCTGAGTATCAATATGTACAAAATTTTACTATCATAAATAAACAAAAAAACAAATTACGCGACTAAAATTGAAACGCTGCTAATGTTATAACTTCTCAAACAGTTACGTAGGACTTAAATATTTGAGTAGAGTTTGAGCATTCAGCCACCAATCTGCTAATCAGAATCGGAAGGACCAAGTATACTGAATATCAAATATCTATGGAGAAAATTATTTTGATTAAAGAAAAATATTCAAAGTTTAGAATGAAAATCTATGATAGGGTATATGAGGCATTTATCGTCCAGCCTCGTCGCTCCGCTATGAACAGGGTATAATTTGCCAGTGGAGAACTAGGGCGGAATGCGCAATTTCCTATCGAGGTGTGGGGTCGTAACTTAATGTTGATACGTGATGGGCTCAGGTTGCGTTCTCTGGAAGCGATATTATGGTAATTTGAAGTTGATTAGAGATGGGGATTAAATCATATTTAGGTAGGAGATTGTTTTTAACGCAACTTCTATTGTTATAAGTACGTAGAAGTTATAAGGAAAATGTACCGGCTTTGATTCAGTGGAAATTTGTGTTTTTATCATAAAAAAATATTTGGATTTTGTTTTCGAATTTGAATTATTATTTTTTTGATAATTAACTTTTTTAAGAAAAATACTGTTTAATATAATTATGTAAGTATATTCTATATTTATTTTATTTAAATATCTTAACTTTTTACTTATATTTGTCGTAAGTATTTAAACTGTAATTAATAGACAATGGTCCCTTACCAAGAATTTCATGTTGTCTGGTTAATATCACAGCAAACACTGAGTGACTGATGACCGACTCCTGCGCACCTCGCTTTTATACCGATAGCTGAACAGACCTACTCACCGCGCCGCTTCAGTTATTAACATTTTTTTCTATTGCCAAGGATAAGACGCATGACGGGGATGAAAGAAATTGTTGAATAAGTACTTTAATGCATAGGAAATAAGTAGTAATTAATATTGTTATACAACATTCATATTTGCCGTGGTCGTCCGTAACGACGGTAAAAAAAATAGGTAATAATATCCTTGGTCGGAATCGGTGTTCTTTTGCGAGGATCTGTGGCTTATCAAATCTGATATAATGGCGGGTGCGATCTTGTACATGTTCACAGATTGCAGACTTCGTGGAGCGACGGTGTTTTACATCAGCAATGTGTTCTTTTACCCGGGTTTTTATAGATCTTTTGGTTTGCCCTATGTGATAGAATCCTTAAAAATAGTTTTATTTCAATGTGTAGTATTCGCGTAACTATAAGAAATCAATATAGGTAATAATAATTTAAAAAAATATAATGAGAATGAAAAATTTGCAAGGCACTGCACCTGCTGAGGTAAATTTGTAGCAGTTGATCCCAGCAGGTGCATAAGATTAAAACTCTCACAAAAGGCTCCTACGTGTTGGACCCATATCACCACGCTAGGCCCTCTACAGAAGTGGGCATAGCCCGTAAATCCTTAAAATGAGAATATACAGGGTGGGCTTCGTAACGAAAATTGATACCATGGATTCAACTCATGATTACGGACCCCCTAAGATTCGAATTTTTGTCGATCTTTTCATGAATAATACGCATTTTTTCAGTATTTTTAAATTGATTTTAGCGTGAAATCATAACAGAAGTATATCTAAAGGTGATTTTAAATGAAATAAAAACACGATTTCTAATTTAGACCTATAACTGCAATGTAAATTAAAACTCTATACGCTTTAGCGTGATCGTCACTTGCACGCGTCGGGTATATCGCGCGCACGCTGCGGTGTGGTCTCGTTGTTTACGATACATTGCGTGCTCAAATATTACAACATTAGATACCGTCAATTCTAGAACCTAAAAAATTTCGATTCAATTAAATGTGTCACAACTAATAATAATAATAAGCAACGCTTGTATTATGGGTACCCTACAATGGACTAGGGACGTACCCAGTATATAATACTTATATAGATATTAAACATTCATGCTCACACAAAGTTTGTACCAGGATTTGATCCCCAGACCCTCAAGGCAGAAGGCAGGGTCACTACCAACTGAGGTTATCAGGTCGTCGTCGAGCGAATAATGTTGCTGCATATTTCAACGATGAGAAGGATGGCCATACATTTTGTTTGATTTGGGAAACAACAGACTTCGAGCCAGTGTCAAACTTGTTTTTCGGTATGGGAGAAAGAATGGGGGCCAGACGGAACGCTAATTTGTACTAAGATTTGTTCGATTCCCGACGGGGCTAACAGAAATCATAATTGCATAGTTTTTCCAGTTTTGTATGATACTGGGATCGGCTCGGTCCATTACGGTTCCCAAAATAAAAACGCTGTTTAGTTTAGTGTGTTTGTCTGGCGATTAAAGAAAACTTTAATCGGAATGATTATGTACGCTAAGTGTGAGATTATTCGTAAACTTACCGTATACTTTATAGTTTACGTATTTAGACACTTTGTATGGTGAATTGAAGAGCGCGTCTAGCGGATGGTATTTAAAATATTCAATTCTCATTTTTTTTTAATACGTAGACTATAAAGTATACGGTTAGCTTACGAATAATCTCGCACTTGACGTACTGGTAGAACTCAATCGTTTACACTTGTAGTTCAAAATATATATTTCAAAGGAATATCCTGGAAAGTCTATTTGGCTGGTTACCTTAACAAATACCTATATGGTACAAATGCAATCTAGGAGAGCTATATTTGAGGCATTAACTCGCA
The DNA here is from genome assembly GCA_905404115.1 of Pheosia gnoma. Taxonomy (NCBI): domain Eukaryota; kingdom Metazoa; phylum Arthropoda; class Insecta; order Lepidoptera; family Notodontidae; genus Pheosia; species Pheosia gnoma. The sequence continues at coordinate 536,080 of FR989909.1, read as the reverse complement.
GCTTCTGTGGGTCAACTAAATAATCCACTAGTTTGACTACTATGATATTCACAACTATAACTTAGGTATGTATGTAAAATAAAAGAATACATAAAATATCATGATATTAGTTTTTTTTTGGTATGGTACTTGAAGATTTGGTCTGGTACAGACAGTAGGACAGATTTGGAGCATCATTCCAATTATAACAACATTAGATGTAGGTAAGAATTGCTTAGTGTTATAGGTGAGCCCATCACCGCAAAGAACAATGGCCATGTAACTATGGAGACCCCGTACGAAGAAGTGTCAAAATTAATCATATTATTTTTTGGCTACACCTATCCTATTAACAATTAGCGTGTTTTATAAACAAATTTCGGTTTACAAAGGTGATTCTATGGAAACTATGGTTGTATTTAACTGCCGTCAAAACTCTACCGATTTTGTCGGTTTCACTATAGATTTATTATTAAATATATTAAATTCAACTGTAAATGGTGTACTCCAACCTAAGTTATTTAAAAAAAAAAAAACATTTAACACTACTTCTTCCTGAGCATTCCACCATTTTGCCGCGAGAAACATACATTACTGCTCAACGAATACGATTTCGAAAGTAACAAAGAAGCGGGGATAATATTTTTAATTCAACAAATTGTTACTATATTCGGCCATTGTTATTTTATGAAAAAAAGTTTCAGTGCCTCGCCAAAGGCATTGCCATGGCCCTACTCTCGGAGGGTCAAATAATATTACCCACTACTATGCACATTTCCATGTTTCCTAGTTCCGAATGTTAAAGGACAAGGCTCTTTTATTCGACGTCCTTGCTTACCCATTGTCTAACCATAATCAATCCGATGGATATTGGGAATTGAATCAGGCAGATTGTAGCAATAACCTATTATCCATACAACATGTAACCATTCAAAAATCAACTTTAATAGTGTCAGAATTAAAGCTTTTTTCTAAAGTATTACATTATGTAGGGTTGAAATATTTTGTGTTTAACGATTGACAATCGAATTTTTTCGGTATTTAGATAAGCTATTATGGTTTTATCGTGGCTTTGAGATCGTTAGTGTTGATAATTATTGGATGGGTGGGTGATTGGATGAGTTTGGTCCATATAGTTAGTCGATCTTGTATCGATCTCCTGTAGTGAAGAGCCTACAATTAAAAAAGAAGTCGTAAAGTAATAAACACACTCATTAAAAAAATATTCCCCAATTTAAAGAAATAAGGATATCGTATATTTACAATTGCATTATAATGCACCTTTTCTTAACTTCACTTCTATAAATTTGGGGGTAAATGTCTTTTTTCGATCAGAATAATCCATGTTTTTTTTAGAAGTTGGATCCGAGTCGTCTGTTATTATACATATAGTTATGTTATTGTTCTCTGTCAGGCCACTAGCCTCGTGGACTATGGCCTGAATCCGAGAGTATTCAAAGACTAAAATCCCACAAGACTATGGATATGAGTCATCCATAATCACAAGTATGAGTAATTGAGTATGAGAATAAAGGAAGTACATTTCGTTGATCTACATATAAATTACGCTAACATTACTCAGTAAGGTTACACTTGACTTGAGTCACATTTTATTATACCAACCAGAGTTATAATTACGTAAAGACACAATAAATTATATTTTTTCACATCACTTGAGAATTGTGTTGAACAAGTACTTTGTTTCTATTCTGTAATGACATGCCATTATAAAATATTTGAATAGAAATATAAGCGAGGTCGCATGCACGATGCAGTATTAGTCAGTCGGTGCCTAATATTTTTTTTTCAGCTTAGTACTGCCCGTGAAAGGCGAAGTAGGGTAACATTATATTACCTGACATAGCTGCCTGTGGTCATCGGTAGGACTACATTTGCAGGCATAGTAATTGTTACAGCCCTAGTACTGGTATCCGAGCACGATATTATTTGAAGTGTGTATCCAAACACCGGGATAGGAGTCTACATTTTGTCGATGGAAATTGATAGGTTTCATTTATATTTATATCGTGATATTAATGTTTTGTATGCCTACGACATAACCAACAGCAATATTTAGCTTAAGCATTATGAGCTAGTGTACCGATCAAACGCAAAACTTCTTTAGTACATAAATTACTAGGTATCTTGTTGTTTAAGTATTGGTTGTTCAGCTCACTGTAACGGGATCTTACGGACAGTGGCGGTGTAAGGCGTAGGCGACGTGGCCCACCGCCCACGGCCTCGCGGTCCGAAGGGCCTTTCTTGACTATACGAAAAATATAGGCCATTGAAAGCTGTGATGCAAGTACAAATTTGACTCATCTCAAACTATAAGTCCCACCGGCTAGCAAGTATTGGGAGTCAGTAACCTATCACATATTTCGAGGGTTAAATTTATGGTCTACTCTCACCTAATATTATGTTCTACCCCCGAATTTATAGACGTTCGCCTATATGACGTTTTATAAAGATGTTGCACGTCTTTAAATTTGGGGGGATGTGTTTTATTTTTTCCGAAAAGTGTAGAATCCATCCACATGCTCCATCAATCAGAACGATCTCAGATCATCAGAGGGCCTCGCAACAATGTATTGCCCACATGTATATGATAGCCAATCCTAGGCTATCCCGGCGACACCAATTAATTTGGAGGAATGAAAGTGTCGTGCGGTTTTTATAAGATTGATCTCACATAACTATCTAACTTAAACAATGTTAAACTGAGTTCATTATCAAGAAATATCATACATACCTATTGTTAAATGAAATAATTATAGTTCGTTGACAAATCGTATGAGACATCGGCGTGTAGTACAGTAGCCATTGTCTGTTGTTAAGGTTTTCCCACAAAAAACGATTGCGCAGTGTCCTCAGTAAGGCCGCAATGGATTCAAGAACATTGTTTCGGTCACTACGTGTGTGTTTTTGTGAAGGTTTACAAGGTGTACCTACTTAAAAAGGTTTTACTTCAAAGACTCTTTTGCCACTAAAGTTTTTCGTAATTCGATTTTTGGTTTTGTTCCCCAAATTTATGTTAAATTAAAAAAAAAAATATGGGTGCTGACTGACCGGACAGACGTTGTACTGTCCTGAATTTTCCAATTAGGCCAGACGAATTTCAATTGTTTCTTTCCCTAAATACATCTAAATTAGTCGAGCCGTTTTCAAGTGATGCGCTTACTTTTATACCTACTATTTATATATTGATTTCTTTAAACGAACAAACGAACGAAACGAAATAAAACTAAATGACACTAGGATGTCAAACACCTCAGTCCTCCCGTGACCATGGTTGCTGTAAAGCAGCCGAAACGTCATGAACGTAAAAACATAAAATAAAATCCGTTAAAATTAGTTTTATTTCAATACTATATATTATGTGAGTACAAAATAGTTTTATTTTTATGTTTTTTTCTTTTAAGTTACTATGATATGTCGAAAAACATAACTATAAATCATTTATTATTCTTCTACTACATAGAAACACATCATAATGAATACGTTATTGAGACCGAACATTTTAATTAACATAATTTGATGGATTCTCCGCCCCTCAACCAGCGATGTGGCGCTAATTAGGCTGGCTTTGTAATAATGAATAGCATGTTTGTATGTATGTATGCAGTGTCCTCATATAACAACGTACTGCTTCTCATGTGAAGTCTTCCTTAAGTCTAAAAGTGTGGTATAATGGAACAAGGTCCAGATTACTGTTTTACTGGTGGTAGGCTTCGGCCGTGGTTAGTCACCACCCACTGAACAAAGCCATGTCGCCAAGCGGCCTAGCCGTGTTCCGGCATGATGTTCAGTGTTGCCAATCATGGATGGCGGGTCAGATCAGTTGCGCTGCATGTGCCTAGTGAATGTAGCGTCTCGATCTACTGCCGCCTTCCTACCTAGGCAAGTATGCTCCATCGTAGATCTCATCGTCACTTACCATCAGGTGAGATCGAGATCAAATACTTGCCTATAATGTATTAAAAAAAAAAGATTTATCTAAGTCGATTTATTAATACACCATCATGCTTGTATTCTAGAAGAGGTAGGTAGAGGTGCATTTCAGTGCACCCATATTTCGCTGATGATTACTGGTTCCAATGTAATAGGGGGGAGGCTATGCTTCTATGCCGGGCCAAAGTACCATACCAGTACCAGTACCAGTAATAGTAGTAATCCAGACCAGTGCTGCGTTGTGAACTTTGGGCATCTTTGTTCAACTATCTATCATTTTATAGTCCAATTGCTAAGCTAAAATAGCTAATAGTTTGCTCGGTAATAAGGTATAATCTGCAATGTTGCTTATTATCATCACCGAGGTAGAATCCTCTCAATGACTACGTTTATTAAAAGTGTATTTTTATCATTGGAGGGGGGGGGGGGGGGGGAGGGGTTGCCATAGTCGCCGCGCCTGGCAAGGACCAATTGGTGACCGCAGTGTGTTGTTGATTATACGCTGCCCGTCCCCTGGTTTGTCCCTTAGTCGCCATTTACGACTTCTATGGGAAGAGATGGAGTGGTGATATTCTAAGCCGGCACCGCACGGCCTAACAAAATTAGTTTTTTTTTTATGAGCGGTGCCCGCCGTAGAGCTAGTTAAAATAATTTAAAATTGTTTTCTACATACTAACTTAATAATGTTAATGTACCGCAAGCCTTGAATTAATGAGTTTAGTTACGATTAATCTTTCTTATCAATTATTACGCGATAAGTAAATTACCTTTATTTTATTTAATTAAAATGTATAAGGTATGTCTAATATTGAATCAAGTTACTGACCCATTCGCATGAAGGACCTTCTTGGTAACAGCTGGGCGTCTCGACAGGGGCAGCGCGATAGGCTGAAAATTACGAAAATTTCTTGAACAAAAATGTTCAGGGAACATTAAATAATCGTTGAAATTTTAATTATAAATTATGCCACATAGGTACATATTAATATTTTGATTGAGATCTGCTTACCATCCTACTGTTTGAGGTCTTAATAGTTTATTTTTAAATATCGCCAGACGAACAACTATACGGTCCCACGCTAAGCAACGCTTGTATTATGGGTACCGTACAATTAACTGGGGGCGAACCCAGTATATGATACCTATATAGATATTAAACATCCATGACTCGGGTACAAACATTCGTACTCATCACACAAAGTTGGTCCCTATAAGAATTTGAACCCGGGACCCGCAGCGCAGAAGGCAGGTTCACTACCCACTGAACTAATCAGTTCGTCAAATATAATTTTAATGATAAATTATGAAAAATAATTCTACATATTTTTTGTGAGATCGGACATATATTTTAAAAGCATCTTATAATAATTATTTATGTATTTCGCCTCGATATGAATGTTTATATTGATTGTAATTTTGAACCTGTCCAAAATACAGATCAATTATAACCCTTAGATACTCTACTATTGCGACATATTATTAGTCTAGGTAGTCTAGTATTTTTTTTTAATTATCCTTACTTTACAAACATAGAACAATTTTTTTGAGCTCAGTACCCGAATGCGCTCTTTGAAAGATATCAATGGAGTATGACCGAACACCACACCACTTTGTTCGCTTGGACCCTGGCCTTGGCACGAACTGCGCTCATACATGCGTGACGATCAGCTACGAATATGCCCACTGATATCGGATTTAGGATAGGAAGTTAGAAAAGGCGGTTGATTCAGATTTGTTAAAGTATTCCACAACTACATAGTTATATCTTGGCTCCTGTTGTTCCTTCAGGACTCCTGTACAGTACCTACATACAACCTCAGAGGAAATAGTAAAACCGACGAAGAGTTGCCAACAATATTTTGAGCAACAAACTACTTTTTCCGATTTTTGTAGTGCACGCCAATTACGATCAGAGACCATTTGCAAGTCTCAAGTATCAGAATCATAATCAGAATATTTTTTATTCATGTAAACCAAAAATTACAGTACTTATGAATCGTCAAAATAGTTACAAAATGCTGAGCTACAACGTTACCACCCGTTCGGAATTCCGTTTCTATGGAGAAGAACGGGCCAGAAACTCCATTGTTGGTCTTTTTAAAAATATTTTTGAGCAGTACTTTGTTATAGGTATGTGAGAACAATGTTAAGCTAGGCAGACTTTAGCAGCTGGTCAAAAAAGTATTAACTCAAGTGCTTGCCAATCCAGCAAATCAGGTCTGTAGTGTCTCATTTATTTATTCTTCTTAATATAAATCATACTCAAACTTAACCCGAAATGTATACAATCTGGGTAACGAACCAAAGTCCTATCCTAGTGGTACAGTTGTACTCATGGTACCTACAATCTGTTTCACTTCAGTTGATGAGCGAGTCTTAACATTCATGCCCTACTTACTGCGCCCTAGTGCGTCACCGGCTTACAAGCTTTGTTAGACACCTGTTTCGAGCGTTTCAAGGCAATATTGTTAGAATATGTTTGTTACAATCTATGACGGTATTTTTTTTTTGCAGGAATGCCTGGATGCCCTCCACCGTTCACCGTACTCACGGACCTTGAACCAACTGGTTTTTACTTTTTTTTTGGAATTCGTACAACTCCTTAGCCGACAGAATAGCAATATCCAATAGGCAGTACAGAATGCCTTTGAAAAGTTGGTTCATTTGATGCCGATTAGTTTTGATAGGTAACCGTTCGGCTATTTTTATAAGAGTAAGTTATATAGTTATATATAGTTTTTATAAGTTATATATAGTTTTTATAAGTAATTACCAAAAACGTTGGCGAAGATGCATTGAGCGAATACTTCAATAAATTGAAAAAGGAAAACAAACATTATAACACGAAATAATTGTTTGTGTTCTCACTTGAAATGCTAATACAAAATATAGCGCATCTATTAATCAGATGCCTAAAGTCAAATGACTAATTTGGCTCAAAATAAAACAAAAGTGTTTTTGTGTCTATGCTGAGACCTACGTCAGCATCTAAATATTTATCACATTTTGAAATTCGAAATACGTATCTAGAGAGGTCACAGCTTAAACTAATGCGATTTAGGTTGCTCGAATCATCTCGGCGAAAAGGAATCTTAAGAAGAGCCCTATACATTGAATTACTAAACATTATCCCAGCGCACCCCAGACTTTTTGTTTGCCTTTATCAGTTGTCATCGTAATATAATACTGATCGAGCAACCGCATGTTTTCAAACAAGTATCAGTAAATCTGCATGTTTTCGCTCAGGGTGTCTGTGAACTCTACGTAATGACTCAATCAGTATTCGATTCTGTCGAAACTCGTACTGTGTTATAGTAACAATGTTCTCACAATAAGTGTGGGTCACGCCGCCTATTACAGAATTAGCTTTGCCATTGACGCTACGTGCTTTGTTTGGTTATTAATAATTCCATAGGGTAGCTACCTGTATATAAAACAACCACGGCTCGTTTACCATATTGTGTAAATTTACGGGCTTCTGGCGAAACTAAAGGCGTATTTAGCTGTACTAGGTGATTCCGAAAGGGTATAATAAGCCATAAAATTGCGCTTTTTTTAATCATTAGTTGGGTTTGGCTGATTTAAAAAATATTTTTTGTGCATAACAAAAAATTTTTCTCGCTAATTAAACTACTCATGTGAACGTGGAGGAGCTAATAGCTAGTACCATAGTACAGCCAATAAAAATAATTAACAACCAAAAAAAAGTAATTCTATTCCCGTGACAGCTAGGTCACGTGACTAGAAAGAGGAAGACCAAGGCTACATCATAGGCCTTTTCGACCAATGAGCGTGTTGGTCGTGACGTCATCATAGGCCAGCAATGGAAGAAAATAACTAGCATAATATAATTATAACCAGTGTTACCAGATACACGGTAATTACCGTAGATGCACGGTAATTTGGAGCAAAACACGGTCTACGGTAATGAGCTATTACCGTGTTCTTTTCTACGGTATTTTTAAATATTAATTACCGTGTAAATAATACTCAAAAAATATTAGGGAAACATTGCATTGGGATGCGTAACGTAAAAAAAAAAAGGTCATTCTGCTGCTTCAGTTTGGAAGAACAGGGATGCGCAACGTAAAAAAAATAAAAAGGTCATTCGCTGCTTCTGTTTGGAAGAACAGGGATGCGCAACGTAAAAAAAAAAAAAAAGGTCATTCGCTGTCATATACACTGTAATTTTAATTAATTATACTTAAAACACGGTAATTTTGGTTTGCACACAAGGTAGTTTAAAATTTTCATCTGGTAACACTGATTATAACACAACTAGCAAAGCAAGCACTATAAGTAGTAATTTTTAATATAATTTTAAAAAGTGGCCAAAAAACAGCGTCAGTTATTCGACACGCGCCTCTGCGATAGTTGAGACGCGAGCGAGCGGGTTGTAATCAAGAAGATCATTTCCCAAATCATCACTCGCTGTTCAGTCGAGTCAGTTAAGACCCTCCTGATGGCAATTGATACATGTATTGCCCAGTCGGGTGATGGTTCGCCGTTAACGAAACCAGAGTGCGATCTAATTCTACGCTAGCGCCATCTATCGGAGAGTCTTTAAACTTTTGCGATTTTGTATATTGGCACATAATGTAGAATGATTATAATATTTATATCATAAAAAGAGCAATAAAAAATGTTAGTCAAGGCCATTTCGGCTAACTACACGTGGTACCGTAAACACTATCTTAAAGTAATGTACGTAACGTGTGTATTTGTAATAGTTGGCCTTTTTTCACGTAAAACCTAATAAAATCCCCGTCGGTAAGTCGTTTTATATCTCTGTCTGATTGGTTATCATGTACAAAGCTGTACATAAGCTACTGAGATAAAGAAAATTGATTGAATGAGATGTTTTGGTTACTTTATTTATTATTTTTTTCTACAGTGGTCGGCAAAGGAGACTCAACGTACAGGAATTGTATTTTCAGTTCACATATACCAAGTTTCCATAAATTATCTATCTAGTAATCAAACAGCATTCATCGCTCCTTTACAAACTACATGTATCCCAACTCTTTCATGAAAACCATCAATGGATATCGAACATTTATAATAGTTTTTACATGTAAATTGGTTGGTGAGCCACCAGAAGTAACAGCGAATTGGTATTGAAACCCGGAAATGGAGTGCATACGCTTTGTTTTCCGGCGGACAGAGCTGAACGAATTGCTTTAGTCATTTGAAAGACTTTATTTATATTTTCAAATTGCATTTTATTGTTGAATATGGATGCTAAAGCCTAGATACTAAATGGGTGGCTGCAATTTCTAAAGGCACTTGTTTGTTTATGTCGAAGTTTCGTATAGGTTACATTTATTTATTTGCAACACCCGTAAAAAAAACACATTCTACGTAAAACAATGTTCTGATTCGTCATAGACGTCGATCTGAGATTAATTGCCTTTTACTCTACAAAAGTTCTAAGTATATTTATCATTATTGATTCCATCTTGACCTCCCGAACCGTAAATTCATCCATTTTAAATCCCAAAAAGCCTCCTTAAGTAGGTTATTTAATAAATCCGGCTCCCTTTTATCGAGATCTCATTGTAAATTCAATATTTGACGCGCCGGCACGCCTTTCTATAGCTTTCTTTGATGCATTGTTGGTCGAACAATGATAATATTGGCAGCCAAGTCATCGCATTACAATAGTATGGAATGATCGAAAAGTTCACTTTGATGTTTGCAGGACTACTTATCTGAATAATGTTTGTTTGTAGTGTTAACAGATGATTTGCCGGATCGATAAGCTCGCGGTTGGTCTTGACCAGTATTCACACAATCGATTCATAATCGAACAGCAACCGCATAGTAACTGTCGCTTTTGACAGATATCCCATACAATATCTGTCAAAAGTGACAGTTACTATGCGGTTGCTGTTCGATTATGAATCGATTGTGTTAGCAGACTTGGGGCCCAGACCAATTCCTGTATTAAAGAAGGAAGACGCTAGTGGTCTTGCCGTCATTTTCATACGGATACACTTGAGCCTAGTTGAAACGCATTTAAGTACTAAATTGGCTTAAACCTTTACTTTACATTTTAACTAAATGCATTAGATATGCATACACCATTCTCGTTCCAAATTGATATTTAAGGACCTGCCTTTTAAGGTGGGGTTATAACACAAAAGTGTTCTGCTGATTGCTTTGAATGTACATAAATAAGCTTTAGAAGGTAGTCTGTGCGTTCGTTTGTAAAGATAATGGCACATTAGTTGCTATCTGCAGCTTCACAATCCATTACGTTCATTAAATTTGACTTAAAAGTATTACTAATGTAAGCATTCAGGTAGGAATATATAGATATTAAAAACATGGTAAGGATCGAAAATAATCTATTTAAAAAAAAATCTTAACAATTACTGACTGACTGCCAGACAACGGAGAACCTAAACCGGCGGAATAAGGATTTGAAATTGGGAGGATTAAGTATATTCCTTGAGTACTTTTAAGGTGTACTAGGAAAGGATTTTTGGAAATTCGCCCCGTAAGGGAGTCAAATGGGGGTCAAAGTTTTAATGTAGAACCTTTTTTTAAGATACGGTCGGGCTCAGGGCTTCCATTTATAAAATAATAACACTGACATGGCCGTTTCTATACATTTAATATTACCTATTGGAAATAAAAAAAAACTTAAGTAAGCGCCACCTAGTTATTTGAGTATTGATTAAATTAAGCAAACATAACATTGAAAAATCACTAGATGGCGCAAGCATCTTTGATTCGGAAGTAGACAGATAGTTATAATCGTGTGACTTGGAACTTCCAGACAAAATTAAAGCCAAAGTGTCCTATTGCTTAGTTAAATGATCTAGCTAATATCCAATGAATATATCGTAAATATTGGCTGACGACATTCGCAGCTGACAGCGCGGTTCGGTAAATAGAAATATGTCCTCTGGGAAATTAGAACGCTGAGCTTACGCGCACTGGAATCCAGAGCACTATCTAATAATATAATATTCATGTCCGTCTTGTCGAAGTGGATTGAATAAATATTAGGGGGAATGTTATTTAATGTTCTCATTTACTTATAGATGTTGCCTGTACCCAGGCCATGGCGTAGGCAGATGCTACTGATGGTCACATGCTACGATCCTGACATTCTGACATTGTTGACCGGAGTTGACCTTTTTGACTCACTTTCGCTCCCAGTAGTAGTAGATATAGTCTTTGGTCAGAGGTCTTTCATCCGTGTTTACTCTACATTGCCGAACCAAATCACTTTACTTCAGTCTACGGCAATGCTTAGTTTCCTTGTATTTAACACCGTTCGTGAATATTGTCTACCTATTCTTAGGAAGGTAGGGACATACTGAATAAGCTTAGTACTTTATCTCTGAAGTACATAAAAATAATTTATTTTTAGGTCGGGTCACGTGATCTGTGTTGTGTCAAATCATGTTTGTCGATGCTGATCATTTAGTTTAGAATTATTAATTAATTAAGTTCCATTATGTAAATACAAATACTACGTCTCGTTTCATTCATTGTTATAAAGTTTTAAACAATCATTTAAACATCTCTGGAATATTTCTCGTACACATTGTTTTATAGTGAAAAGGCGCTCTGAAAGTATAATGGCGGAACGCAAGAGCTATTATTTGAGTTGTAGTTCAAAAATCTACAGTAAGAGGGCGCTTTGAAACAACTTGTACCAAGAGTCGCAGACTGAAGTGTCTCTACAGTGAAAATATTATCAGGCGAATATTGGAAATGATGGTAGGTATATACTTAATGAATGAGAGAACTTGAGTACCTAGTCAGTCATTCTAGTAGTGTGAAGCGCTAATTTATGAACTTTCTCTTCACGTAGAGTTTGTAGGTCACAGCACAATGAGGCCTCCCGAGATATTTTACAAACTCTATCTCAGTTTGGAGAGCTAGTATATCACATCAACTTTACTAAGCTCAGGGTCATAATGAAACAATCTTAAACAAGAAAGGCCGTCTACAATTCTGGTGAGAACCATTGGTACTTACACGAATTTTCAGAACTCAATCTGCGCGAGTTCGGCCGCTGTTTGAGTTCGCTACCTGGTGTAAATACAGCCCGAGTTTTGACACGAAAAGCCTTTTCAAATTAGATTTAAAAGATAACTTAGGCGCGGCTTAGTAGTGATACAATGGGAGATGGTGGAAAGTGAAAAGATGCCTAAACATTACAGAATTTTATACATTCATAAACTTGATACTGAAATACAAATAAAGAACTAAATATCAAAGGGTGTTGATGATAAAAAAATTAAGTAACAACTGTTCAGAGTACATGGTCGCATTAGTTTATCTTGAGATTTAAAAAAGTTAAACTCATCTACCAGGTTAATAAAATAATTAATTACCAGAACTATCTAGCTGCTATGTTTTCTCAGATTAATCATCATATAAGCTTCACAATCCACTAGAACACTATGGACATGGTCGATGCTGGTTGATAGAGCGTCGTGACGTGAACAAAGACCAACAAAAGAAAACAATCATGCCATCATATCACTCACACATCCCAGTGTGTTCTTACCTCAATCTCAAACAGCTGAAGTCTCGAATGTGATTTTTTTAAGAGACGATTCGTAAACTTTTGTCTGAAACTGAGTTCGCCGACAGCATGTCTGTGAACTTAGCAGATCATTTCCCAGCAGATCAAAAAAAAAAAGGAGTTCTGGCCGCATGCAGGAGAGTTCTATAGTTCCTGATACTTTTCAGCGATAGTTCTAGCGATTTTACCTGAAAAAAAACCGACTGAAAAAATGATCTGCCAACTTCCCGTAGCAGATCATTTTCCAGTAAATAAAAAATAAATGCGTGTTTTTGACGCATGCACAATAGTTATATAGTTCCTGATACTTTTCAGCGATAGTTCCAGCGATTTTACCTGAAAAAAATTGCCTGAAAAAAATTGCCTGCCAACTTCCCATAGCAAATCATTTTATAGCGAATACAAATTAGCAGTGAGTTCTCTACGCTTGCCTATGAGTTAAAGCGTTCCTGATACGTTTAACTCTTAGTTCTGTCAATTGGACCTCATAAAACCTGCCCAGAACTCACGCTGAAGTGTCAGCAAAGCATGGTAGAGTAGTAGAAATGACGAAAATTAGTAATCACAATAATTTTTTTTTTCAATGATTTTTATTAGAACTTGCGGCTAGAACTCTTTAGTTTCTCAAAGATCAGTACTAAAACTACTTCAAAAATAAAAATACACGCGCAGAACTCACGTTGGAATGCCAGCAGAGCATGGAAGAGAGAGAGAATAGTAGAAATATCGAAAATAGTGATATCTATGCATAATCACGACGAATTTTTTTTTAATATTTTTAAAGCCAACTAGAGGCCAGAACTCTTCGATTTCTCATAGATCGGTACTATATCTAGAGCATTAAATAAGTAAAATTAACAGAACTCACACTAAAGTGCCAGCAGAGCATGGTAGACTAGAAGAAAAGTCAACAATTTCTTATCAAAATGACTAAATTTTGTTAAAATATTTTAAAGACAACTAGAGGCTAGAACTCTACGGTTTTCCATAGATCGAAGCCATAGCTATAGCGATAAATACAAAACATGCACCAGTAGGTACGCTGAAGTTTCAGCAGAGCATGGTAGAAGGGAGGAAATGACAAAAAATCTCATCAACACGATTAAATTTTTTTAAATAATTTTAAAGACAACCAGAGGCCAGAACTCTTCGATTTCTCATAGATCGGTACTATAACTACAGCCTAAAATAAGTGACATTGACAGAACTCACACTAAAGTGCCAGCAGAGCATGGTGGAATGGAGGAAAAGTCAAAAATTTCATATCAAAATGACTAAATTTTGTTAAAATATTTTAAAGACAACTAGAGGCTAGAACTCTTCGGTTTTCCATAGATTGAAGCCATGGCTATAGCGATAAATACAAAACATGCACCAATAGGTACGCTGAAGTTTCAGCAGAGCATGGTAGAATGCAGGAAATGACAAAAAAATCTTATCACAACGATTACATTTTGTTAAAATATTTTAAAGACAACTAGAGGCCAGAACTCTTCGATTTCTCATAGACCTGTATCATTGCTATATAATAAAATGAGCAACATTGGCAGAACGCACACTAAAGTGCCAGCAGAGCATGGTGGAATGGAGGAAAAGTCAAAAATTTCTTATCACAACGATTAAATTATTTTAAATAATTTTAAAGACAACTAGAGGCCAGAACTCTTCGGTTTTCTATAGATCTGCACCATAGCTATAGCATTAAATAAGCAACATTGGCAGAACTCACCCTAAAGTGCCAGCAGAGCATGGTAGACTAGAAGAAAAGTCAACAATTTCTTATCAAAATGATTAAATTTTGTTAAATAATTTTAAAGACAACTAGAGGCCAGAACTCTTCGATTTCTCATAGATCGGTACTATATCTGGAGCATGAAATAAGTGGCATTGACAGAACTCACACTAAAGTGCCAGCAGAGCATGGTAGACTAGAAGAAAAGTCAACAATTTCTTATCAAAATGATTAAATTTTGTTAAATAATTTTAAAGACAACTAGAGGCCAGAACTCTTCGATTTCTCATAGATCGGTACTATATCTGGAGCATGAAATAAGTGGCATTGACAGAACTCACACTGAAGTAACAGCAGAGCATGGTAGACTAGAAGACAAGTCAACAATTTCTTATCAAAAGGATAAAATTTTGTTAAAATATTTTAAAGACAACTAGAGGCTAGAACTCTTCGGTTTTCCATAGATCAAAGCCATGGCTATAGCGATAAATACAAAACATGCACCAATAGGTACGCTGAAGTTTCAGCAGAGCATGGTAGAATGCAGGAAATGACAAAAAATTCTTATCACAACGATTAAATTATTTTAAATAATTTTAAAGACAACCAGAGGCCAGAACTCTTCGATTTCTCATAGATCGGTACTATATCTGGAGCATGAAATAAGTGACATTGACAGAACTCACACTAAAGTGCCAGCAGAGCATGGTGGAATGGAGGAAAAGTCAAAAATTTCATATCAAAATGACTAAATTTTGTTAAAATATTTTAAAGACAACTAGAGGCTAGAACTCTTCGGTTTTCCATAGATTGAAGCCATGGCTATAGCGATAAATACAAAACATGCACCAATAGGTACGCTGAAGTTTCAGCAGAGCATGGTAGAAGGGAGGAAATGACAAAAAATTCTTATCACAACGATTAAATTATTTTAAATAATTTTAAAGACAACCAGAGGCCAGAACTCTTCGATTTCTCATAGATCGGTACTATATCTGGAGCATGAAATAAGTGACATTGACAGAACTCACACTAAAGTGCCAGCAGAGCATGGTGGAATGGAGGAAAAGTCAAAAATTTCATATCAAAATGACTAAATTTTGTTAAAATATTTTAAAGACAACTAGAGGCTAGAACTCTTCGGTTTTCCATAGATTGAAGCCATGGCTATAGCGATAAATACAAAACATGCACCAATAGGTACGCTGAAGTTTCAGCAGAGCATGGTAGAATGCAGGAAATGACAAAAAAATCTTATCACAACGATTACATTTTGTTAAAATATTTTAAAGACAACTAGAGGCCAGAACTCTTCGATTTCTCATAGACCTGTATCATTGCTATATAATAAAATGAGCAACATTGGCAGAACGCACACTAAAGTGCCAGCAGAGCATGGTGGAATGGAGGAAAAGTCAAAAATTTCTTATCACAACGATTAAATTATTTTAAATAATTTTAAAGACAACTAGAGGCCAGAACTCTTCGGTTTTCTATAGATCTGCACCATAGCTATAGCATTAAATAAGCAACATTGGCAGAACTCACCCTAAAGTGCCAGCAGAGCATGGTAGACTAGAAGAAAAGTCAACAATTTCTTATCAAAATGATTAAATTTTGTTAAATAATTTTAAAGACAACTAGAGGCCAGAACTCTTCGATTTCTCATAGATCGGTACTATATCTGGAGCATGAAATAAGTGGCATTGACAGAACTCACACTAAAGTGCCAGCAGAGCATGGTAGACTAGAAGAAAAGTCAACAATTTCTTATCAAAATGATTAAATTTTGTTAAATAATTTTAAAGACAACTAGAGGCCAGAACTCTTCGATTTCTCATAGATCGGTACTATATCTGGAGCATGAAATAAGTGGCATTGACAGAACTCACACTGAAGTAACAGCAGAGCATGGTAGACTAGAAGACAAGTCAACAATTTCTTATCAAAAGGATAAAATTTTGTTAAAATATTTTAAAGACAACTAGAGGCTAGAACTCTTCGGTTTTCCATAGATCAAAGCCATGGCTATAGCGATAAATACAAAACATGCACCAGTAGGCACGCTGAAGTTTCAGCAGAGCATGGTAGAAGGGAGGAAATGACAAAAAATTCTTATCACAACGATTAAATTATTTTAAATAATTTTAAAGACAACCAGAGGCCAGAACTCTTCGATTTCTCATAGATCGGTACTATATCTGGAGCATGAAATAAGTGACATTGACAGAACTCACACTAAAGTGCCAGCAGAGCATGGTGGAATGGAGGAAAAGTCAAAAATTTCATATCAAAATGACTAAATTTTGTTAAAATATTTTAAAGACAACTAGAGGCTAGAACTCTTCGGTTTTCCATAGATTGAAGCCATGGCTATAGCGATAAATACAAAACATGCACCAATAGGTACGCTGAAGTTTCAGCAGAGCATGGTAGAATGCAGGAAATGACAAAAAAATCTTATCACAACGATTACATTTTGTTAAAATATTTTAAAGACAACTAGAGGCCAGAACTCTTCGATTTCTCATAGACCTGTATCATTGCTATATAATAAAATGAGCAACATTGGCAGAACGCACACTAAAGTGCCAGCAGAGCATGGTGGAATGGAGGAAAAGTCAAAAATTTCTTATCACAACGATTAAATTATTTTAAATAATTTTAAAGACAACTAGAGGCCAGAACTCTTCGGTTTTCTATAGATCTGCACCATAGCTATAGCATTAAATAAGCAACATTGGCAGAACTCACCCTAAAGTGCCAGCAGAGCATGGTAGACTAGAAGAAAAGTCAACAATTTCTTATCAAAATGATTAAATTTTGTTAAATAATTTTAAAGACAACTAGAGGCCAGAACTCTTCGATTTCTCATAGATCGGTACTATAACTGGAGCATGAAATAAGTGGCATTGACAGAACTCACACTAAAGTGCCAGCAGAGCATGGTAGACTAGAAGAAAAGTCAACAATTTCTTATCAAAATGATTAAATTTTGTTAAATAATTTTAAAGACAACTAGAGGCCAGAACTCTTCGATTTCTCATAGATCGGTACTATATCTGGAGCATGAAATAAGTGGCATTGACAGAACTCACACTGAAGTAACAGCAGAGCATGGTAGACTAGAAGACAAGTCAACAATTTCTTATCAAAAGGATAAAATTTTGTTAAAATATTTTAAAGACAACTAGAGGCTAGAACTCTTCGGTTTTCCATAGATCAAAGCCATGGCTATAGCGATAAATACAAAACATGCACCAGTAGGCACGCTGAAGTTTCAGCAGAGCATGGTAGAAGGGAGGAAATGACAAAAAATTCTTATCACAACGATTAAATTATTTTAAATAATTTTAAAGACAACCAGAGGCCAGAACTCTGCGATTTCTCATAGATCGGTACTATAACTACAGCCTAAAATAAGTGACATTGACAGAACTCACACTAAAGTGCCAGCAGAGCATGGTGGAATGGAGGAAAAGTCAAAAATTTCATATCAAAATGACTAAATTTTGTTAAAATATTTTAAAGACAACTAGAGGCTAGAACTCTTCGGTTTTCCATAGATTGAAGCCATGGCTATAGCGATAAATACAAAACATGCACCAAAAGGTACGCTGAAGTTTCAGCAGAGCATGGTAGAATGCAGGAAATGACAAAAAAATCTTATCACAACGATTACATTTTGTTAAAATATTTTAAAGACAACTAGAGGCCAGAACTCTTCGATTTCTCATAGACCTGTATCATTGCTATATAATAAAATGAGCAACATTGGCAGAACGCACACTAAAGTGCCAGCAGAGCATGGTGGAATGGAGGAAAAGTCAAAAATTTCTTATCACAACGATTAAATTATTTTAAATAATTTTAAAGACAACTAGAGGCCAGAACTCTTCGGTTTTCTATAGATCTGCACCATAGCTATAGCATTAAATAAGCAACATTGGCAGAACTCACCCTAAAGTGCCAGCAGAGCATGGTAGACTAGAAGAAAAGTCAACAATTTCTTATCAAAATGATTAAATTTTGTTAAATTTGGCTTCATGTTTTTTTATGTTTTTTTTGTTTTTTTTTGTGTGTAAGGTTTGCACATTTTTTTATAATTATAAGCATATCAAAGGCAATAATCACAATCTCAAAAATGTTGTCATAATAATTATTTGCTGTCCCGGAATGAGAACGGGCATTATTTATTTTTATTTTTAAGCAGAAATATAAATTAATAAATGGAACACAATTTTTTTCGGTTCGATTTAATCAAACAATGAAATAACAATATATATAAATAATAACAGCTATAATCATCTTATACGCAAACGTTACGTATTTTATTATTAAAGGCATATCAAAAGTAATAATCAAATTCTCAGAAATGTATTATATGCTATCTCGTGTTGAGAACTGGCTTCAATTATTTTTTTTATGTAAAAATATAAATTATCAAACAAGTGAAAACAATAAAAAATAAAAAAGCAACCATCTTCGGTTTGATTTAATCAAATAATTAAATAACGATCCTTAGAGTATTTATGATACCATAAACACTCGTATAAACTCTTACTATGTTTTACGTACTTTATTAAAATATTTTAATAAATCATTTATTTAAAAAAAACAACATGATCGGTAATAATATTTTATCTTATTTACTGCATATTGCATAAACAATAAGATGCGGGGTGATCGTCGTTCTAGCTGACGCTGATACACGTTTTTTTATTAGGCCATCGTATCTATACCAATATTCTCCCGATAATACGTACGCGGCATAATGTTTAATTTCTGCACTGAAATCGACGACAGCAGCTACCATATACGACTTCCCACCAACCTCAATGATTTTTTTCAAAGAATTCAACCTGGGCACAACGATATTTTCTCTGTTGGGATAACCAGGATCGCTAATAGCTGTGGTATCGATAAGCAGATGCGATCCATATTCATTTATGGAAGGGATTTTATTTTTGCAATTGAAGCAAAACCTTTCCACGAGTATGCAATCATCGATGGCTTCTTGCATTAGATTGAGACCAAGGCAAAGAATTATGTCAATATTTACACTTATAAATGTGTGTTCTTGCCGGTTGGTATATCCACATAAACAACTAATGCTAGATGTATAGCTTGGTTCTTTTTCAAAGAGATATTGCGCTAAATGGGCAGCGTTACACTCTACATCTAAACGCTTAACGTTCTTCGTGTAGGTAGTGATTGTACCCTCAAAAATGGAAGTACTTGTTAAAATTTTTGCTCGTTGTACATAATGCTCTCGCAATATCTTTTTTTTATCACTAACACTCTGTGCCAGATTAATAATAGGACAGTTAGATGATTTCAAAGTCTCGTAGTAGGTTCTATTTGCTAACAGCCCGCCAAGAATTACCTGAAAAATTGAATCGAAAGCACACGTTGAAGTTATATTAAAATATTGATTATCTAAGCGTACAGATCCTGAGATATTTCCATTTAAAAGAACCGGTGCATGAGCCGTTTTCGAATCCTTGATGAAATCCCATTCAGGACAATCATCCATACATGTTGGCTTCGCACGTTTTTTGTTCGGTGAGCCATCTTTTTCATTATTCCGTTTGGAGTTTTTGGCCAACCCCCTCCATTCCTCACAAACATTCCAATCATTATCAGCGGGAATATTATTGTCTCTGGACAACTGGGTCATTTTATATCCCACATTGCTTGCTGTCCTTGAGAACTCGGGAACACTACTAAGATTTTTCATGACAGTTACTGGAGATTTAAGAGTCGGTGGAACGGCTTTCAAATCAAGCTCGAGTAAAATGTTTTCCATACTTTCGTTTTCAGTGGCGCATGTATTCACTTGGAACGAGAGTTCATTAGATTCAAGCAGGTGGTGCTGAGGATCATCGACTTCTATACAATTAGGCAGCTCTTCGGCCTTAAAATTACACTCAGCTCTCAAAGATTCACTGAGGTCAATGGGTATATTATCCGGGACTTTGATAATAGCGTCCCCGTTTTGTGTTGAAATGTCAGATGCCCTGCAGCGCTCCTTTAGTTTGTTTTCAATTCTTTCAATATGCTGTGTGACGAATCGGTCTATGCGCATTGGAATTTCGCCCCTAAATTCTCGATTTTTTAAATCTGAAAATTCTGATTCAACTGCGGCAGAAGTAGCGGTCACTGAGCCTCTTCCGAAAACAGGCACCATGATCGCGGTCCACAGGGATACATACGGAAGGAGGTACCTTTTCAATCTCTTTGCGAATTCAATGTTATAACATGCGTTGATTGTATCACCATTCGATGACTGATCAGCGATTTTAACTGCCGCGCCATGCAATCCGTCACACCACGATTTCCAGCCTGGTTTGCTTGGTGCATGTTTGACGGCATTCTGTTCTTTTTTGAACGTAGATTCCTCATCGCTCGTGTCACCAGCTTCGTCGTCATATTTATCTACAGCTTCGTCATCGTCATCGTCGTCGTTTTTCACCTCCGCGCCCTTGATTTTATCATTCAAAAATTGTAGTCGATCAACCGATGGTAGAGGCTTGTCATCTATTCCTAATCCAATACATTGGCTGTGAGCAACGACGAGAACTGATTCAAGGAAATAAGATAAATCTGCTAGGTTAGAGATTTGGCAAGCTTTTCCAATGCATCGCTTATAAAATCGCCGTACTAAAGTTTTATCCTTTCCTCTTAAACTGGGCCACCGCGTAACCATTGACGCCAAATGACATACGTCTAAACGCATAAACGTTGATGGTAGTGATGTCGACTTATTTACTATAGCATCGTAGCACTTTTGTAAATAATCATTAAAACTTGAGCACTGGCCAAATATTTGTGCTACCGCAATCAATAAAGACCACCCGAAATCGGTTACGACGATCGGTGGAATGGGAGCGTTTGCAGCAAGGATGTGGCTCAAAAAACCAGCGACGATAATAGATCGTTGATCGGCTGAAACCATTTGAAACGCTGGTATGCTACCCTCTTTCGTCACGAGCACACACTGATACAAAAAAATGTGCGGCTTCTGTGACTTATCGCGCTTTGCAATACCACCCGTTGCATCAATTGTTAATGTAGCATTGGAATCCTTACGACAACGCGATACGTAAATTTGGAGTTGTTCAGGTAGCCAATATATACAGTTGAATTTATACAACCCGATGGATTGTATACAGCCAAGCAACTTACCATGCTCAGCGCTTTTGAGTAAATTCAATGCAGGGTTTCCGAACTCCAATCCGTATTTACTCAACAGTCGCTGTTCCTTGGCTTTTCGAACGACCTCATTGCTCGGTAAGATTGGCGGATTTTTATCGCCAAATTTCTTTATACGGCCAGCTTCTTTTCGTCGCCATGTTACTGCGTCTTTGCGGCCTTCAATAAGATAATCCGCAACTTCTAGACGACGAGCACCTCTCAACTGTCGTCTTTTATTTCCCGAATGAGAAGCTGCGTTAATACCATCTACGTTACATTGGAGAACAACATCAACACATTTTGCTGGCTCTTTTAACAATGTGCAATAAATCTTTGCATCACATTCACGGCAGAATCCTTCTATGGTCAAAAAATATTTGGCTATTGCACTTACGTACACATTGTTATTTTTGAACACAAATACACAGTCTAGATGTTGCTGCACCCACAATGCTTCTGCTACCACATCGGCCCACCCTTGTCGCAATTTCCAATATATCCGATTACCATAAATTTTTTGTCGGGGTTTAATATTTTGCCATTTTTCTTGCGAAATTATCAAATTAACTTTTAAAGAAGTTAAACTGGTTAGGCTATCACTGGATTGGTTTGCACACGTTTCACCCTTCACACTGTAATCACTGTCATTTACGGAGATGCTCAATTCTCGCTTTCGAATACCTAGAACTTCCAGGATATGATCTCTGAACCCACCACGATTATTATTAATGATTGTATGGATGTGCTTGGGTGTAATAACCGATCCTTTCTCCGCCATCATGTTTGCGATTGTTTGATATACCTCATGGGAAGGTGGAAGAAGGCGCCCCTCATCATTAATGGTACGACAATTAGCATTCAACAGAATTTTCTGCAAAGCAGTTTTATCGTAGGCCGACTTGGTTGGCATTTTAGTTTATAATTATGCCTTCACTTCGAGATATCAAGAAATGGCTTCTATTTATCGGTAGGTTTAGAAGTACAGGGAATAAAAAAAAATACTGCTAAAAAAATGAAATTACAAATTTAAAAAAAAAACATGAATCAATTAAAAAATAGACTTTCCTGATTGTGTGTGAAATAGTTTTGTATGAAAAGTTACTTTTTTTTCCCAAGGTTCCAAAAACACCCACGTGTTGCACGTTGTTGGGCGTGACTCAACAAGAAAAGTGCTATAAGCTGAATGATTAAAAAACTTCCTCAAGAAAAATGTTCAGGGGGGTGAAAAAAAAAATTGAATGAAATTTGTTAAGAAAATCTACGAAAATGGTCCAGAATGACAATTGAATTGCAATTGAATTGCACCAACTTATCAGGAGAGTTAATGGGAGGTAAGAATGACAGAAAGGTAAGAGTATTACGGTACGAATCGAAATTTTTATGTTTTAGAAAACGATAATGTTCTACGGTGGTGCCGGGCTTAGGTAAACTTTTCGTGAACCAAACCAACACTGCTTATATGATTTTTTTAATTTTTCACGAGCTATACCCATGTGCGGTATGTCGTTGGATGCGTCTCAGTAGGTGGAGTACAAATAACAGCCCGAGCGAAAAAAACTCTGAACAAAGATGTTCAGGGGGGTGAAAAAATAGAAAATTAAATGCAATTTGTTAAGAAAATCTACGAAAATGGTCCAGAATGACAATTGAATTGCAATTGAACTGCACCAAATTATCAGAAGAGTAAATGGGAGGTAAGAAAGACAGAAAGGTAAGAGTATTACGGTACGAATCGAAATTTTTATGTTTTAGAAAACGATAATGTTCTACGGTGGTGCCGGGCTTAGGTAAACTTTTCGTGAACCAAACCAACACTGCTTGTATGAAATTTTTAATTTTTCACGAGCTATACCCATGTGTGGTATATCGTTGGATGCGTCTCAGTGGGTGGAGTAAAAATAACTGCCTGAGCGAAAAAAACTCTGAACAAAAATGTTTAGGGGGGGGCGAAAAATATGAAAATTAAATGCTGTGCTTCAGAAAATACTACGGTTTTATTTAAGATCTGATCAAACACGACTCGTGCTTTAAAATTATTGATTTATATTAAAACGAACTTCACGCACAATCAGGAAATCGAAGAGTTCTGGCCTCTGGTTGTCTTTACAATTATTTGAAATAATTTACTCATTGTGATAAGAAATTTTTGACTTTTCCTCCATTCTACCATGCTCTGCTGGCACTTTAGTGTGAGTTCTGTCAATGTTACTTATTTAATGCTGTAGATATAGTACCCTTCTATGAGAAATCGAAGAGTTCTGGCCTCTGGTTGTCTTTACAATTATTTAAAATAATTTAATCGTTGTGATAAGAAATTTTTGACTTTTCCTCCATTCCACCATGCTCTGCTGGCACTTTAGTGTGAGTTCTGTCAATGCCACTTATTTCATGCTCCAGATATAGTACCGATCTATGAGAAATCGAAGAGTTCTGGCCTCTAGTTGTCTTTAAAATTATTTAACAAAATTTAATCATTTTGATATGAAATTGTTGACTTTTCTTCTAGTCTACCATGCTCTGCTGGCACTTTAGTGTTAGTTCTGTCAATGCCACTTATTTCATGCTCCAGATATAGTACCGATCTATGAGAAATCGAAGAGTTCTGGCCTATAGTTGTCTTTAAATTTATTTAACAAAATTTAATCATTTTGATAAGAAATTGTTGACTTTTCTTCTAGTCTACCATGCTCTGCTGGCACTTTAGGGTGAGTTCTGCCGATGTTGCTTATTTAATGCTATAGCTATGGTGCAGATCTATAGAAAACCGAAGAGTTCTGGCCTCTAGTTGTCTTTAAAATTATTTA
This sequence comes from Pheosia gnoma, assembly GCA_905404115.1. Taxonomy (NCBI): domain Eukaryota; kingdom Metazoa; phylum Arthropoda; class Insecta; order Lepidoptera; family Notodontidae; genus Pheosia; species Pheosia gnoma. Next base: position 511,866 of record FR989909.1, on the reverse strand, counting down.
AAATAATTTAATCGTTGTGATAAGAAATTTTTGACTTTTCCTCCATTCCACCATGCTCTGCTGGCACTTTAGTGTGAGTTCTGCCAATGTTGCTCATTTTATTATATAGCAATGATACAGGTCTATAGAAAACCGAAGAGTTCTGGCCTCTAATTGTCTTTAAAATATTTTAACAAAATGTAATCGTTGTGATAAGATTTTTTTGTCATTTCCTCCCTTCTACCATGCTCTGCTGAAACTTCAGCGTACCTATTGGTGCATGTTTTGTATTTATCGCTATAGCCATGGCTTTGATCTATGGAAAACCGAAGAGTTCTAGCCTCTAGTTGTCTTTGAAATATTTTAACAAAATTTAGTCATTTTGATATGAAATTTTTGACTTTTCCTCCATTCCACCATGCTCTGCTGGCACTTTAGTGTGAGTTCTGTCAATGTCACTTATTATAGGCTGTAGTTATAGTACCGATCTATGAGAAATCGAAGAGTTCTGGCCTCTGGTTGTCTTTAAAATTATTTAAAAAAATTTAATCGTGTTGATGAGATTTTTTGTCATTTCCTCCCTTCTACCATGCTCTGCTGAAACTTCAGCGTACCTACTGGTGCATGTTTTGTATTTATCGCTATAGCTATGGCTTCGATCTATGGAAAACCGTAGAGTTCTAGCCTCTAGTTGTCTTTAAAATATTTTAACAAAATTTTATCGTTGTGATAAGAAATTTTTGACTTTTCCTCCATTCCACCATGCTCTGCTGGCACTTTAGTGTGAGTTCTGCCAATGTTGCTCATTTTATTATATAGCAATGATACAGGTCTATAGAAAACCGAAGAGTTCTGGCCTCTAGTTGTCTTTAAAATATTTTAACAAAATTTTATCGTTGTGATAAGAAATTTTTGACTTTTCCTCCATTCCACCATGCTCTGCTGGCACTTTAGTGTGAGTTCTGCCAATGTTGCTCATTTTATTATATAGCAATGATACAGGTCTATAGAAAACCGAAGAGTTCTGGCCTCTAGTTGTCTTTAAAATATTTTAACAAAATGTAATCGTTGTGATAAGATTTTTTTGTCATTTCCTGCATTCTACCATGCTCTGCTGAAACTTCAGCGTACCTATTGGTGCATGTTTTGTATTTATCGCTATAGCCATGGCTTCAATCTATGGAAAACCGAAGAGTTCTAGCCTCTAGTTGTCTTTAAAATATTTTAACAAAATTTAGTCATTTTGATATGAAATTTTTGTCATTTCCTGCATTCCACCATGCTCTGCTGGCACTTTAGTGTGAGTTCTGTCAATGTCACTTATTTCATGCTCCAGATATAGTACCGATCTATGAGAAATCGAAGAGTTCTGGCCTCTGGTTGTCTTTAAAATTATTTAAAATAATTTAATCGTTGTGATAAGATTTTTTTGTCATTTCCTGCATTCTACCATGCTCTGCTGAAACTTCAGCGTACCTACTGGTGCATGTTTTGTATTTATCGCTATAGCTATGGCTTCAATCTATGGAAAACCGAAGAGTTCTAGCCTCTAGTTGTCTTTAAAATATTTTAACAAAATTTAGTTATTTTGATATGAAATTTTTGACTTTTCCTTCATTCCACCATGCTCTGCTGGCACTTTAGTGCGAGTTCTGCCGATGTTGCTCATTTTATTATATAGCAATGATACAGGTCTATAGAAAACCGAAGAGTTCTAGCCTCTAGTGGTCTTTAAAATATTTTTACAAAATTTTATCGTTGTGATAAGAAATTTTTGACTTTTCCTCCATTCCACCATGCTCTGCTGGCACTTTAGTGTGAGTTCTGCCAATGTTGCTCATTTTATTATATAGCAATGATACAGGTCTATAGAAAACCGAAGAGTTCTGGCCTCTAGTTGTCTTTAAAATATTTTAACAAAATGTAATCGTTGTGATAAGATTTTTTTGTAATTTCCTGCATTCTACCATGCTCTGCTGAAACTTCAGCGTGCCTATTGGTGCATGTTTTGTATTTATCGCTATAGCCATGGCTTTGATCTATGGAAAACCGAAGAGTTCTAGCCTCTAGTTGTCTTTAAAATATTTTAACAAAATTTTATCGTTGTGATAAGAAATTTTTGACTTTTCCTCCATTCCACCATGCTCTGCTGGCACTTTAGTGTGAGTTCTGCCAATGTTGCTCATTTTATTATATAGCAATGATACAGGTCTATAGAAAACCGAAGAGTTCTGGCCTCTAGTTGTCTTTAAAATATTTTAACAAAATTTTATCGTTGTGATAAGAAATTTTTGACTTTTCCTCCATTCCACCATGCTCTGCTGGCACTTTAGTGTGAGTTCTGCCAATGTTGCTCATTTTATTATATAGCAATGATACAGGTCTATAGAAAACCGAAGAGTTCTGGCCTCTAGTTGTCTTTAAAATATTTTAACAAAATGTAATCGTTGTGATAAGATTTTTTTGTCATTTCCTGCATTCTACCATGCTCTGCTGAAACTTCAGCGTACCTATTGGTGCATGTTTTGTATTTATCGCTATAGCCATGGCTTCAATCTATGGAAAACCGAAGAGTTCTAGCCTCTAGTTGTCTTTAAAATATTTTAACAAAATTTAGTTATTTTGATATGAAATTTTTGACTTTTCCTTCATTCCACCATGCTCTGCTGGCACTTTAGTGCGAGTTCTGCCGATGTTGCTCATTTTATTATATAGCAATGATACAGGTCTATAGAAAACCGAAGAGTTCTAGCCTCTAGTGGTCTTTAAAATATTTTTACAAAATTTTATCGTTGTGATAAGAAATTTTTGACTTTTCCTCCATTCCACCATGCTCTGCTGGCACTTTAGTGTGAGTTCTGCCAATGTTGCTCATTTTATTATATAGCAATGATACAGGTCTATAGAAAACCGAAGAGTTCTGGCCTCTAGTTGTCTTTAAAATATTTTAACAAAATGTAATCGTTGTGATAAGATTTTTTTGTCATTTCCTGCATTCTACCATGCTCTGCTGAAACTTCAGCGTACCTATTGGTGCATGTTTTGTATTTATCGCTATAGCCATGGCTTCAATCTATGGAAAACCGAAGAGTTCTAGCCTCTAGTTGTCTTTAAAATATTTTAACAAAATTTTATCCTTTTGATAAGAAATTGTTGACTTGTCTTCTAGTCTACCATGCTCTGCTGTTACTTCAGTGTGAGTTCTGTCAATGCCACTTATTTCATGCTCCAGATATAGTACCGATCTATGAGAAATCGAAGAGTTCTGGCCTCTAGTTGTCTTTAAAATTATTTAACAAAATTTAATCATTTTGATAAGAAATTGTTGACTTTTCTTCTAGTCTACCATGCTCTGCTGGCACTTTAGTGTGAGTTCTGTCAATGCCACTTATTTCATGCTCCAGATATAGTACCGATCTATGAGAAATCGAAGAGTTCTGGCCTCTAGTTGTCTTTAAAATTATTTAACAAAATTTAATCATTTTGATAAGAAATTGTTGACTTTTCTTCTAGTCTACCATGCTCTGCTGGCACTTTAGGGTGAGTTCTGCCAATGTTGCTTATTTAATGCTATAGCTATGGTGCAGATCTATAGAAAACCGAAGAGTTCTGGCCTCTAGTTGTCTTTAAAATTATTTAAAATAATTTAATCGTTGTGATAAGAAATTTTTGACTTTTCCTCCATTCCACCATGCTCTGCTGGCACTTTAGTGTGCGTTCTGCCAATGTTGCTCATTTTATTATATAGCAATGATACAGGTCTATGAGAAATCGAAGAGTTCTGGCCTCTAGTTGTCTTTAAAATATTTTAACAAAATGTAATCGTTGTGATAAGATTTTTTTGTCATTTCCTGCATTCTACCATGCTCTGCTGAAACTTCAGCGTACCTATTGGTGCATGTTTTGTATTTATCGCTATAGCCATGGCTTCAATCTATGGAAAACCGAAGAGTTCTAGCCTCTAGTTGTCTTTAAAATATTTTAACAAAATTTAGTCATTTTGATATGAAATTTTTGACTTTTCCTCCATTCCACCATGCTCTGCTGGCACTTTAGTGTGAGTTCTGCCAATGTTGCTCATTTTATTATATAGCAATGATACAGGTCTATAGAAAACCGAAGAGTTCTGGCCTCTAGTTGTCTTTAAAATATTTTTACAAAATTTAGTCATTTTGATAAGAAATTGTTGACTTTTCTTCTAGTCTACCATGCTCTGCTGGCACTTTAGTGTGAGTTCTGTCAATTTTACTTATTTAATGCTCTAGATATAGTACCGATCTATGAGAAATCGAAGAGTTCTGGCCTCTAGTTGGCTTTAAAAATATTAAAAAAAAATTCGTCGTGATTATGCATAGATATCACTATTTTCGATATTTCTACTATTCTCTCTCTCTTCCATGCTCTGCTGGCATTCCAACGTGAGTTCTGCGCGTGTATTTTTATTTTTGAAGTAGTTTTAGTACTGATCTTTGAGAAACTAAAGAGTTCTAGCCGCAAGTTCTAATAAAAATCATTGAAAAAAAAAATTATTGTGATTACTAATTTTCGTCATTTCTACTACTCTACCATGCTTTGCTGACACTTCAGCGTGAGTTCTGGGCAGGTTTTATGAGGTCCAATTGACAGAACTAAGAGTTAAACGTATCAGGAACGCTTTAACTCATAGGCAAGCGTAGAGAACTCACTGCTAATTTGTATTCGCTATAAAATGATTTGCTATGGGAAGTTGGCAGGCAATTTTTTTCAGGCAATTTTTTTCAGGTAAAATCGCTGGAACTATCGCTGAAAAGTATCAGGAACTATATAACTATTGTGCATGCGTCAAAAACACGCATTTATTTTTTATTTACTGGAAAATGATCTGCTACGGGAAGTTGGCAGATCATTTTTTCAGTCGGTTTTTTTTCAGGTAAAATCGCTAGAACTATCGCTGAAAAGTATCAGGAACTATAGAACTCTCCTGCATGCGGCCAGAACTCCTTTTTTTTTTTGATCTGCTGGGAAATGATCTGCTAAGTTCACTGACATGCCGACAGCCTCTCTGATTTATTTGTTGTTTGGAACTTTTCTATTGTCGCTGCCTGCGCCAACTTATTTCAAATACCATTTGGTCTAGTACTAAGTTTTCAATACGATACGAATGCTGAACGATTCGGAGGTCTCTTTTTTGTGTGCGAATTATTTTTTAAGGCTTGGTTTACACGTGTACTTTTATGCACACACACATAACACAATTAAGGTAATATGTCAGTGAGTGACCAATCAATAATTGATCAGTGTAGCGACACTCACGGCCAAATACAAACGGCCAATTAAAAATTAAAAAATAAAATAAAACTATTTTTTAAGGATTTTATCGCGTTTATTTTTCGCGTTTCGTAGTATTCGCGTAAATATAAGAAATCAATATAAAAAATAAAACTTATAATTCATGAAACGATCGACGGAAATTTCCAAATCCGGGAGGTCTACAATCATGAGCTGAATCCATGAATTTTCGTTACGAAGCCACTTACACAATGTATATATTCCGGCAACAACAGTATAGTAAAAAAAATCAGAACATGGTGTCTCATTATACTTTTTTAGCGGAAAAGGAAAGATCTTCCAGCCAGGCGGGTGGTTTGCCTGGCGGGGCGGCCGCTATGCCGCGACTGTTATTGTCGGGATATTTTATATATGTTACTTGCTCCGAAAACTCTTATTGCGCGATTCAGGATTTTGATGAGAATTGTCTATTGTACTGAATGCGTCTGCCATTTGTGTAGCTTGTGTTGCGCGGTTGAAGTGGTCGCTACACTTTTATGAGTGTTTTGGTATGCCTAAGTTCCATTAATTGTAATAATAACTTGATGTGTGCTACCTAACTAATCTCGCTAGTATGTTTGTCCAAGACACTCTACCAATGTAATCGTCCCGGGCCACGTCTCAAAGCCGCGTGGAGCGCTCACCTTTCATTCACACACCCTTCTCAAACTGAATCTTTGTTTAATATGTCCGCTCCGACGGTCAAAGCCATCACAATGAGATTTCTGTTTATTTTTAGCCTTCTTAAGTCGGTATTTATCTGGTACTGATAGTTTTCTAGCTTTAGTCTGGTGTGCGTCGTTAAACCTGTCGTAGGCAGACGCCCGATGAAAGGTGAAGGTATATAATGTGTCAATGTACTACATAAACCTATCCGTCGACAAGCTTGTGCTATGTTGAGAGCGAGCTGAAAAGTGTCATCTTTAATCGATGGTATAAAGCCAACGCAAGACGTATCGTTCATAGCCTCAAATACACAAATACATTAAAGATAATATTCACGCGTTATGCTCGTCGGGTATATTGACTTGAAAACTCATAACTTGGAACGTAAAAACAAAAAATAAACGCGATAGAATCCTTAAAAATAGTTTTATTTCAATTGAAAACTCATGTTAAAAAATTACTAACACCAATTTTGAGTTTGATGGCGGCGCTAACGGTGATTTTCGTTCTAATCTTTTTAGTCCACATCATATCATATCCACATCAATTTCGAATGATGAAAACAATCCTACGAATTACTTTATAGTCGCTTGGTCAGCATGTTTACTTGTATAAGTATACATCTTCTAGAACCTATTAGCAAATTCATTAAGCTAAACAATTTTGCCGTTTCATTAGTAGACTATTTGTTAACTAGTCAAGTGGGATTACCCGGTGCCTTGCAAATGGCGTCGTCCCTGTACCGTTATCCCGGAACGCGATCTAATATACAAAAGCTCGCTCCAAACAGTTGCTTGTCTAATTGGTATACTCCCGACTAATAACTGTATGGGGACTTTTAGATCGTACGACACATTCAAACTATAAAAATATCGGTACAATATAATAATATTTGAAACAATTTTTGTGAATGTTTGAATTAGTCGTACGATTCAATGGATGATTTACTGGATAAGTTAATATTACACATGTTTATATAAAGAAAAAAGCCCCAAGGAACTATTGAGTGCCAAATTATACGGATATCTTAACTGTATTCATATCAATTTTTTTTTAACACACACCTATGTTATATAACCTCCCTGCGTGATATGTTTAAACAAAATCCGGGTAACATAGTTATTAAAAACATAAAATCATTTTTATTATGAAACACTAAGTAACGAATAGTCAGACCTTACCATACTTCGCCTACATTCTCAAAATACAAAAAAAATGAATATGTCGTGTCGTAACCGCTAAATGGTACCAGAGTCTTATTAACAGCGGGGCGGGTCCGTTTGTCGCGTTCCTTACGAGATCTTATTATTGGACATAACGGCTTAACCGCTCACTTGCTAGCTCAACAACGGCACAGCCTAACCAGATGCGTGTAACGGTTCTTTATGATATAGCTATCTACATTTTACAAGTCGTGGAATTAAATGGAATAGAATTTGAATTTGCCTGTCCTTTTGAGAACAATATTGGATGCATAACGTCTCGCTGGTTGGCACAGGCCCCTTCTCAATATGATCCATCGCGTTGGCCCAGTACGGGTTATAGGTCTTCGCACCTCTTCCGAGAACTAGTCTGGTTCCTTCATACATCGACTTCACACGTCTTTCACTATTCTGGTTCTATCAAAAATGCTGGTTCCCTCAAGAAGTTTCCTTCAATGTTTTGCAAGTTAGATTTTAACCTAATATATATAAATCCCAGTGGGGCGAGTCGGGGTTCAAACCAGCGACCCTTGGAGTCAGGGCAAGCGATTTATCAACTTTTGAAAAGGCTATGATTGTTGTTATAAGCTGTATGATCCCATATTAGGCATGTTCGATTTTTTGGCGCGTGACACAATAGATTGCCAATAAAAAATCAAGATAATATAATACTCGAAAGCTCTGGAGCAAAGATATGAATGAGTACCATGCATAAAATGGTGGGTTCCCTAGGGAACCCCTCCGGTCTTGGTAGGAATACTAATTATTATTTAATAGTAAGTATTACTTCTATTTTTAGACACACAAATCCAAGTAGATCCATAGCTGCCAATGCAATGTATACGTAAAAGCCGTAAAGTCAAGTAACATAAGTACACGAAGGCCCCACATTTGGGCGTGCCAGTCACTGAAAGCCCCCGAAGTGCATCATCGTAAAACCTTCGACAACAAACGGTCGCAATAAATTGCAGGACTAACGCCCCGGAAGAAAATTCATCTCATGAATATACAAAGGAACACGGACCAGAGTAAACTGGTTGTGTGTTTAGTGAAAATCTGGATTTATTTATGGGCGGCGAAAGGGTTTTGGATTTCACGTACAATGTGGGTAAGATTTGCGCTGTTATTGCAGAAGTATATATATTAACTGCGTATGTATGAGATTTATAATTGATTCATGTTTTAGTTTCAAAGGATTTTTTTTTAATTTGGCATTTTATTGCATACTTCGTATCGGGATGAATGACGTTGAAATTTCTAGGCATACGCATGAACCTTGTAAGGTTGAGATTCGTACACCAGCTGTGCTATGATGCAGGCTAACTTATGAACCAACATCTATCAATGGCTTAAAATCACTCAATTAAACCTGCCCTTCAATGATAAAATGAACCTGCATTGAAATCCGTCTACTTCTTTAGAAGCTACTATGCCACAGGTACATAGCTAGGCAAAGATTTGAATTTTATAACAGCTCTCGTTTTATGCCGTTGCCTAAAAAAGAGGTTAATCAAATAGCCCAGTGTTATGACGCCACAAAATAAAATAAAAACAATGACTCTTTGATGACATTGTCTCGGTCATGTCACAAAAAAATGTTAAGATATTTTTATTTCATAAGTTTGTTTTTTTGTATCAATTGCACACTCTGCGACCCTAAGTCTAACAGAGTGGTTGATTTACACAAGCGCAGAAGAGCTGGAAGAGTTAAGAAGAGCAGTAACAATGATAGACATGACTTAGAACAACGGTATGAATATGATTACAAAAGTCCTGTCCAGCAATTTGATGTGGCTAGCTTTGTGCAAGCATCTAATGAAGATGTAGAAGATGACCAGCCTTATGGGTTCAGGATAAAGAAAGGGTAACAAGTTTGGTTTAAATTTGTCAAAGATTTTCTCGAGGCAAGTATGAGTAGTCAGACATACCCTGGAATATTATTGGCACAATTATAAGTGTTTCCTCGATCCTCCAAAATTCCCCCTACCTACGGCCTTGCTTCCTGCAAAGATATACAAGGTGTTACAAAAATAATTTAAAATATTTTAAGGGACTAACAAGTCAGTCATAAAGTTCATGGTGTAAAATATATGTGTAAATGTGTAAAAATCCAACACGGTTATGTTGGATTTTTCTCTTGGAAGGCGAGACAGTACCGTTTCACCGCGCACTTCCAACGTCTCATAAGTAAATATTTTTCTGAATGTGACCTTTATTACCTACCGATGGACCTTTTAAAATATTGAAATTATTATTGTTACAATATATAGAAAGTGTTTGTTGAAAATTTCTTTTTTTTCCAGCAACAGTCGTTCCTCCAACAACTATGACTACGAGTTTGCAACCAATAATGAGAACAATAAGAAAAGGGGAATGGACCGAGATTACCTAATCGTTGGCTCTGATAACACTCCAGAATTGAAATTTAACTCAGCTCTTTTCAAAGACGCCGCTAGTCCGGGACTTTCCAAAATGAACGAGCTAACATTAGATGACACGATTAAAGAAAATCCTGGATATAATAACAAAAAGGATTATTTATCCGACCAGGCACAAAAATACAGTCCTGAGAAGAAGTGGTGAGTGGTTTTGTTATAAATTTTAATGTTTTTATATTAGAAACGCGGGATGAGCGATAATGGTAGATTATACACCAAGGACTAGGAAAGTGTACAATATTTTTTTATAATATCGTACAAAATAGTATATAAGGTGTAACAAAAAAAGTGTAAAAAAAAAAAAAAAAATATTTTAACCGATGAATCAGTTTCAGATCAAGTTATATGGATCGCGTTGATGTATAAAATAATTGTGTTAATAATGTTTAATTTTTTAAGTATGGCGAATCAGTACGTTTGGCTGTGCACTCAGTACACAGGCTGACATTTTGTAATGTAATATAATAATTAATTAATTCATTTTGGAATGTTATCTTTATAACCTACTGTTGGCCCTGATAAAATATTTTACATTATTATTTTTACACCTTATATAGTAGGTTCTTCCCTAGATAGAATATTCTTGTTATATTTGAAAATTGTTGTCATTTTTTTTGTTTCAGTGCCATCAAAAATATTAAGTTCCCTTTTTTTTCCCGTAATAAATCAACGTTGAAACCAAAAAAGCATAAAAAACGAAAATTAATTTGTTTCAACTGTTCTAAAAAACTCAAAGTTGAGAGAAAGAAAATTGAAGACGTGCCTAATATTCCAATGAAAGTGAAGAGATCCGACGATCATAATCCATATTCCACGCGCAGGATGAAACAGAAACGAAATGTAGCAGATGACACACAGAAGAAGAAAAGTTCCAGTAAAATGATTCATAATAGCAGACAATTTTATCAGAATATCGACAAATTGGAACCTACTTCTAAAAGGCTTAATCAAGATAATGCAGGAATGCCAACTGTTAGAAACAAAAGAGATCAACTAGATAGAGAGAGACAGCTAAAAGAACTAGAGGAAGTGCAAAAAAAGATAGATTCTGTAGAGATTCATATGCCAACGTTTGAAAAGAAGCCCTCCATTTGAATAATAAGCAATTTTTTTTGCTAAAGTTTTAGTGTTTTAGATTAAAATTGTTTATTTATCAATAAATTATGGAACATTAAACTTAGATGGATCAATTAGTTTATTTACATTTCTATCCCATGTCTTTATCCATGTTTAGGGCTACTATTAATTATATATGAATTATGAGATCTCATTGTTTCTCAATTTCTCATAACTTCCCATTAATTATTATGTAATTTTTTTTTGTTTTTTTTCATGAGCAATAGCCGCATCTTATAAAAGTTACCTCATATGTATTTGTGAAGCAGAAAAATCTGAAAACTACCTCCTACTCCAAAATAAAAGGAATCTTTTACAAAGCGAGCAACGTACTATTTTAGATCGGTTGTTCCTCGGACTGTAGTAAAATCACGTGGTAAAATGAGCGAGATAGCGCAATCTCACCACACGATATATCGCGCCCATACTTTACCCTGTCGGATGGAATGCGATTTTTCCACCTCCTCATTCCGCAACACCTAGATCCTTACTGGATTATTGCTACGATAAATTGCAAGTACACAGATAGTATCATAAAAGTTTACATATTGTTGTTTTCATTTGTTGAGGGCTAGATATGTAGAGTGTATGCCCATTATTATTAGATGAATATTTAAACAGAGCCAGTAGTTCTGCCTACATGATCGAACTACACGATACTAGAGCTTGGTAAAGCTAGGTGATGTTTAGGTTATATCGGAAAGTGCAAAATAGATCAAACCAACTCTATATGGATCTTTTTCGGGATCTATATGCATTTACAATAATAATAATAACTCAGGACTCTCAGCTCTGGCTTGGTTTAGTTGGCTGATAGGGGGGTTAGAGCTGAATGCTCTAGGGGTGAAAGTAACCACGGGAGAAAGCGCAGCACACCTCTCTATACTCCTGATCCCATCATGCCAGTGTTGCCCCTTATTGTTTTATATGAAGGGGGCCCACCCAAAGAGCGGAGAGTCATGACCTGCCAATAGTAATTAGATAAAAAATGATTAAGGCAGGTGTCCGCAACCCTTCAAATAGTCTTATCCCATGTCCATTCAAACTTAAATCCGTAGTCCCATTTATCTTTCCATATTCCTGTAATACTTCCTCCGTCTGCTGAGGTGAATTTGCTGTTTATGCTATAATTTTCAGCAGTTGACTCCAACAGGTAGCTAACTAATATAATAATAAAAATGTGAAAAGGGGCCTCTAAGAGTTGGACGCATGTCCACGCGCAAGTCTTCTAAAGATCCCAACACAACACACACAAATAAAAACATTTAGATTTACTACAGAAAATGGCAGAAGTGAGTTTAATAGGTTGGAGCGGATGAAAAAGAAAGAATCCTATAAAGTAAGACAATTAATGATAAATAATAAATTAACTTGCATACACTATGATAACTTAATAGAAGTTAAAATCAGAAGTCTTAGTTGCGCAAGCCATACATATTGCTTCTGTGGAGTAAGGTCCATCTGTAAGGAAAGTAATTTGGTTATTAACAGGACTAACATAAGATCCAATTATAAAAGCTACAATTATGTTATTTATAAAAAGTTAATTATGTGAAAAAAATCCTATAAAGTATATTAGTTACTGTGATACACGATTTGTGCATAGTGCTATTGCCGGTAATCTAACTAGTGCATAGTCCATAAGCATGTTTTTTGTCTCCCGCTTTGCAATGGAGGGAAGTGGATAATTTTCTTCCAACTCCTCCTATTTTTATCTTTCGATTAATTTCGTGCGGGTTCCAAGACTTTATCCCGGGACTCGCCGGGGGTCAAACCTAGGGTGTCTTCATTGGACACCACTGTAGATCCTGGATTACAGGAGTAGCAGTGGTGGGAGTGTGTGGCGGGCGTAGTCCCAAAAAAAAGCATATTCACGACCTATAATGTTGTGGTACAGGTAGACCGTATAAGAATCATCACCACTTAAACGCTTAGTGTGTGCGAGGGGGAGGTAGATATGCCTTGAGGTATATTAGATACCTCAATTCTGTAGGACACGTCGTAAGCATATGGAGGATGCTTTAATACTATTTATCTCTTACCAATGTTAAACCACGTCGTGGTAGGTAGCCCCGTGTCTTCTCGAGCCGACACGATGGCTTCTCTGATTGCAATTGGAATTGATACTGCCATACATATTGGCGGTTCGCTGCAGGCTGCAAAATGTAAGAATTTTAATCACCATTATGTTGATGATATGGTAAGCAGTAATTAGTAGTATAATATAATAATATTGCCAGACGAACTCATCAACTATACGGTCCCGCACTAAGCAGCGCTTGTGTTATGGGTACCGTACAATGCACTGAAGGTGAACTCAGTATATAAAACTTATATACATCTTGAACATCAATGAGTCGGGTACAAACATTCATGCTCCTCACAAAAAGTTTGTCCCTACGAGAATTCGAATCCGGGACCCTCGGCGCTGAAAGCAAGGTTACTATAAACTGTGCTAATCAGGTCGTCAAATATCGATATCATAGATCTGCGAAGAATGGTTGAACATATTCAATAATAATTCAATCTATCGCTGAGAAATTTGCTGATTATCAATGCATGAGGATATGATGATTTTATTAGACAGTTTGTTATCAATCTAGTAACTTGTATGTATCATAGCCTCTAAAAATATCAACGGAACCAACGGAAGAATTTGCCTTGCTTTGTTCTTTACTCACATTTTGATCCAAATATAATACTGTTAGTATACGATTTTTTTCTTAAATATACTCTGATGTCCTGCGGTATATCCCTCGCTTGTGGCACATGGTAGTCCCAAGTTCTATCTGTAAGTAACTCTCCCGTGTTCGGATCGTACACCAGCTTCTCACATGTCCAGTAGCCCATGCCCATTATAAAGGCACCTTCCACCTGAAATGATAAGAATAATCTGATAAGAACACTAACTGCCATTGCATAAATCCTGTACTCAGTACTTTGTTTATCAAACATTATGATGCACTGCTAACTACTGTAAAATCTTAACCCGTATCACACATAAATAAATGGGAGAAAAGGACTCATCACTGATTCTCGACTTGTCAATTTTCACGATAATTAACCAAACGAATTTTATTGATCGATAGTTAAAGAAGCCTAGAAAACCGAACTCCTCTTATGTCAATTGATAAACCGTCTGTTATGAGTATAGGAAGAATAAGTAACGAAGCGAGTCTTGAAAATAATTTGACACGTATTTCACTCCTAAACGAGGCATCTTCAGGACAGTTGAGCTGCGAATGAGCCTGGAACAATTATCTCCTCAATCATTTAAATTGACTTTTATGTGCCTATATCTATTTTACCGTGAAAATTACTTACTTGACCAACATCTAATTCAGGATTAAGACTTCGTCCAGCGTCCTCCATAATATCAACTCTTAGGACTTCACTTTCACCAGTGATCACATCGATTTCTACTTCAGCAACTGTAACACCGAACACTGTGTATTCTTGCATATCATCGGTCGCCACAAAACCGTGTACCTGAAGATCTACGTTCCTTTCATAAGATTTTTTTACCAATACTTCCCATGTTGGATTATTTAAATCACTCCTCGTTGATTGTAGTCTAGCTAACAATTGCTTACAACATTTCTCTACAGCTATAATTATGTTCTGTGTCGTCACGCTACCTCCAGTAACAGCAGAGTTAGGGGAGTCTATTGTATTATTCTCTTTAATCTGAATCTTCTCTAACGGTATATTAAGCATATAAGCACAAACTTGAGTAGCTTTAGTATTAATTCCTTGACCTAATTCTACGCCACCATGCGTTATGACCACTGTACCATCGCCCTGATAGATAGCTACATTCACATCAAAATATCTTGGGTGTACATGCTCCCATCTAGAAAATACGAATCTTATTCCTCTTTTCTTCCATCTATTCTCAGCGTTGAACTTTTTAACAGCAGCTCTTCTGCTAATGTAGTCAGAAGTTGTTTTAAGTGACTCAAACATATCCTTAATGTCTGGGTACAGAGGGTCTAAGTTAGCTAGTCGTACGTCTATTGGATCAACGGAAGTTTCATAGGATATCTGTTCCATCATTAGTTCTGCCATTGCTATGTTCTCCAATGTTCCTGAAATAGATATGATATTAGTAAAGTATCTAGGTCTATTTTCTGTATTTCACTAAGTATAGACGACTACCTGGTGATCTACACCACGTGTTTTTGGCAGTATCAGTCAAAGTGTCGTAGCACGAAAAATTCCAAGTGGCACCATTGTAGCAGTTGTTGTACATTTGAAGTCCTAAAAGTGACACTTTCTCATTTATCGCATAGCCGTTATCTTCGTATAAATCGTAGTTGGCGTATTGGATGACTCCATAGTTGTTGACACCTACCTGTGTAAATATGGCTTCAATTAAATATTAGAGGCTTCTAGAATATAAGGGTACTTGTAGTTTACTTTTGTCAAGCCTAGTCTAATGGTCTAACAGACATTATTATAAATTTATTAGAGAGCGGGGAGATTAGTTGTTTGTTTTGTGAACGTAATAATTTTGTTGATTAATCTGTCTCACTACCAGTTATCGACAACAAGAGTGTGTGGCTTTTAAACAGAAATTTGAATGAAATTTGCGTCTTGTTTATATTTACTTCAAAATCAGTAGAACAGGGGAATCTCTTCCCCCAGGCCCTGAAGTTGGAAGCCAGGCTGTGTATGATACGGCACGGTCGGTTCAGCTTCTGGACAACTAGGCTGCAGGCCACAGAGGTCTGTATGCTGCGTGATATCTTCATGCCAAATGCTCCGCCAAGACGACGAACGTGGACGTCGATTCTAAAATAAGAAAAAAACTATGCAAATGATGGGTTCTTTTAGTTCCATATCAAGTAGAGTAAATCTAGCTTTTTTATCATGAAATTAAACTTGCAAGGAATGTGGACACTTTTAAGAGGTGTTATTTTATAGTATTCTATTAAACTCATTGGATTTATATCTCTTCTTATCTAATTTGTTGCATTTGCTTTCTTTAATAGTTAATTTACGTTTCTTTAATTATTTATCTCCCGAATTTTCTGGTCTATGTATATTCAAAATCTTTTAATTAAAAAATATTTTTTATTAACCTGCTCTGATCCATCTTCAACGCCCTCGATATCATTAGTTGCATTACACTCAACCATTGTGACGTTGCATACACCGATATTCCTTCTTCGGTAGGATACGTCACACATGCCAACGTCTCCATAGTGAAATGATACTGCCCGTATATTGTATTCCCACCTTTTATTACTTTAGCTATATCACTCTCTTTACTTTTAGCTTTATTAGCTTGTACAAGTGTATTTCTGGTACTATCTTTCTTTGCTTCTTTTATATCAATGACCGGTTTTGTAGTATTATTGTATGTAACCTTGACTAGTTTGCATGCTTTGTCTGCAATTTCTTGGGTTTCAGCTACTATTAGGCCCAAAGGTTGATTGTAGTATTTAACTTGACCACTGCAGAATACTTCTTCATCGATCTTGTAAAAGGGATCATCTGCCGGCGTGAATGAGTTCAGACCTGGGATGTCACTTGCTGAGTAAAATGTTATTACCCCTGGTTGATTCTATAATAAAAAAAACACTTGGGATAAAGAGTTTGCTCTTATTACGTTGGTTTCGAATTACGATGTAAATAGTTTAGAATTTTCTTGAAACTTGTAACTTTTAAGAAACTTAAGCAGTTAATTGTATACATCTTGCCAAGACTTTAATGGAAAGGATAAATAACTTTACTCTTACCAAAGCCGCTGTAGTATCAATAGCCGAGATAACACCCTTGCCAACCGTTGACAGTACAAATGCAGCATAAACTTCATCAGGGAAGGTTGGAAGATCATCTGTATACTTGGCTTCACCAGCACATTGGATCTGGATACAAATTTATAGCATTAAGTATCAACATCTGTTTTATTACATGCTCACATTATTGTCCTTTGTAAGGTAGTTATTTATAAAGGAAACTTTTTCAACTTACCAGAGCTTCAATCTTAGGCAAAGGTTGACTAACCGGCCATGTATCTGGGTAGGTATCGAAACTTTGCTGCCCTTCAGATACCGGTCGGGATTCGTGTAGCCTTACACTACCTGATTTGATACGTGCTTGTAGATTATTATTTGGGTATAGTGTAAGCAGGCCCTGTCATAATGAAGATTACGTTTTATTAATGTTATAATCATCTGTGTGCTCTTATTTCACCTACTTTGGGTTGGCAACATATTAAGTCATCCGTTTCCATGTTCTTCTTCTTTCTTTGTATAATGGAATAAGATAACATATGGCCTCACCCACAAATTAGTGGTTACTTTTCACAATTAAAAGTATTAATTGCAATAATAAATTAAAAAATACATATTATATGACCTCTCTTGTTTGACTTTTCTTCCATCTGTCTTCATAAACACCTATTAGCAGTAATGTCAGCAGTCACTCGCTTAAAATTCATAAATTAGTTATATTTACATATCTGCAGGTATGTAAACATGTTGTATGTTTAGATATGTTTATATTTATTGTATGTACATACATACTCATATGGTCTACTCTACTAACTCGCACAGATGATGATAGACTTTATTCTACCACTTTGTCTTAATACAAGTTAGCAACCTTTACGCCTTTTGGAAGTTATGCAGATTCCTCACGATATTTTCCTACAGCGTACAGATCATTATAATCATTAATTAGCCATTCATAGGAGAAATATAAAATCGGTGTGAGCTGTCGTTTAAGACCAACTAGCTTTCGCAGTAAAAGTCAGTTAGTTAAACCATTTGTGTACTCAAATCACCTTACCTTATAAAACAGCCCCACAGCCAACTTCATTCGATAAGCAGCTGAAGGTTCTGGTGGATTTTCAGTCACCACCAACTCCCTTTCTAGGATCTGCAAAGCTGACCATAAGGTCTCGTTTGTAAACAGCTTCTTTCCTATCAAATGGCTTTCTGTAGCCGAAGCCCTAATGAAATAGTGTGACAGACCACCGTAGACGATTCTGGCCTCTAAGACTGTGTTTTCAGGGTCCAATTTGTATAGAAAGCCGGCGTTAACTATCGCGTGAGCATTCTGGGAGCGCGGCATGATCTGAAATATATGGGTCCCTTAAGATTCTGGGCACTTTAAAACAAAAAATGCCATATCATTATGTAAGCTGTTGAAAATACCTTAAATGTAGTAATCTTATACTCATCGTTTAGCGGTGGTAACATCACATTCAGAATGACAACACCCTTCATATTGTCCTTTAAAAACTGCTGCATTTTCACCAATTCAGGTGACCCTACAGCGTTCACTGAAAGTATAATACACAATTGAATAAACATTAGCGTTGAAACAACAACATTATATTGCATTTATAACAAGACCACAAAAGGGTATTTTGAAAATAAAACAATATCAGTAACTTGCTGTCTAGTAATAGAATCACTGTTAAAAAACAAATAAATTAAAGTAGCAATGTAATAATTAATAGAAATTTTGTAGTTATATAATCATTGACGGCCCGATTAGCACAGTTGGTAGTGACGCTGCTTTATGTGCCGAGGATCCCGGGTTCAAATCCTCGTAGGGACAAACTTTGTGTGATCAGCACGAATGTTTGTATCTGAGTCATGGCTGTTTAGGGTGAACTCAGTAATTAATACTTATCTACTATATAAAAATAAGTCGGGTTTTCCTTCCTGACGCTATAACTCCAGAACGCACGAACAGATTTCCACGGTTTTGCATTCGTTGGAAAGGTCTCGGGCTCCGTGAGGTTTATAGCAAAGAAATTCAGGAAAAATTTCAACAGAAAAGCGGGAAAATCTTTTTTCACATACAGCGCCATCTCTGATACATAGCATGTACTACAAACCAATATTTTAAGTAGATGGCGCCGGTGCGTGATACATTGTTTGACAGCTACTCATTGTTCTCTGCTCAGTTAATTTCATGTGACAAACCGGTATTGTGTTCACTGTGAAATTGTGTAAAAAAAGTAAAAAAAAATAGTTATTCGTTTCCTAACATTTACCATCAAATCAATCACGGGTATTGTGCAAATTTTTATTCAATTTCAACAGCAGGCATTTATTTGTCTTTAAGGTGGTAAGTTGAACTGTGTAAATTATGTGGATCGTGCATTTGAGGTTAAATTCACCACTCTGTCCATAGTCCAAAATGCCTAGAGGACGACGTGCGAACATCGGCCGCCGCACAAGACATGCAAGCCAGCAACAAGTGTATTCACAGAACTTAAGCGAAGAAAGACAAAATATAATAAGAGAAAATGCCAGATTGAGACAACGCGTGAGCACACGAAGATCATTGGCATCATACAATCGCTTGGCATTCCAATATGATCCCACTGCGAACTACAGTGATGATGAAAATTTAGATATTGGACCAATGACGACTATTATGCCGATATTGCAATGCGTTAAAGTTCAAAAGAGAAACGGCTGGATTGTGCTGCGCAAGTGGAAAAGTCAAACTGGATCCATTACTTACACCACCACAGCCACTGAAACCATTGTTCGATGGAAGTGATCCCGATTCCAGCCATTTTCTTCAACACATCCTTGAATACAATAACTGCTTTCGCATGACTTCCTTTGGAGCTAATATCATTCGAGAAGGCGGCTTCATGCCGACTTGCAAGGTAAAAGATACAACACACATAACCAATCACTCACACCAACACAATGAATTGCAACACATAACAACTACATATACACCACACACTACACCATCACACGATCAGAAGTTACACCGTATTCTTCAACAAATGATTGTTTGCAATTACAGATACAAGGACAAATATATCATTTGCATGGTTCAATGGTGCCAACACCAGATGAACCGCATCAATTTCTGCAAATATATTTCATTTCGTCGATGGTGGATCAGCTGAATGTGCGGTGCAATATACAGGGAACACAACAGTTAAAGAGACGAATTATTGAACAGTTGCAAGCATTTTTTCACGCTAATAATGCTGTGGTTAATATGTTCAAAACAGCATTGGAACGAATGCCATCGGATACGCACAAATTTGTCATAAGAGCTGATTGTACCCCAACAGGTGAACATGTGCGAAGATTCAATGCACCCACCGTTAATGATGTTGCTGCAATTATTGTTGGCGATCCAACTAAATCGCGAGACATTGTCGTTCAGCGAAGAAGCAATATCATGCATCGTGTAAACGAGACACATCGTTTGTACGATGCGTTACAATATCCAATCATTTATTGGCAAGGGCAAGACGGATACGACATCACGTTGAAGATGGTCGATCCAATTACAGGTACAATATTCACACACTAATTATTGCTATTATTGCTATTATTGGTTTCCATTAACAATTCATTTAATTTTGCATTTTCAGGCATATCAACGAATAAAAATCTAAGCGCAATGAATTACTATGCGTATCGTATGATGATTCGTACACATGAGAAGAATGTCATTCTGAAGTGCCGTCGGCTATTCCAGCAATTCGCTGTCGACATGTATGTCAAAGTCGAGACCGAACGCTTAGCGTTCATCCGATTCAATCAGGCAAAGCTACGATCTGAGGACTATATACACTTGCGTGATGCTATTCATTCAGATGGTGATGTTCAGAATATTGGACGTCTGACGATTCTCCCATCATCTTATATCGGAAGCCCACGCCACATGCACGAATACTTGATGATATTGTTGGCAGGCGATTTCAGGCAGACGTTGCCAGTAATTCCCCGTGGAACGCCTGCAGATGAATTGAATGCTTGCCTGAAGGCATCACCTTTATGGAATAACGTATTTACTTTGGATTCACTTTCATTTACTTAGAGAAGTTCAACTAAATAACACTTCATTTTTGTAATCGAAATGAATTCATTACTGTTGTGAAATGAAATAAATTTTTTCCTTTTCAAATATAAAACAAAAATAAAAATTTTCTTCATCTTTTAATCACCAAACGAAATGTTACATAAAACGAAGCCATCTGGTGGCGAAACGGAGTTCGCCGGGTTTGCTAGTGTATTAATACATAAGTATTAATTACATATGTATTAATACATAAGTATTAATTACTGAGTTCGCCCTCAGTCCATTGTAGGGTACCCATAATACAAGCGTTGCTGAGGGACCGTATAATTGGTGTGTTCATCTTGCGATATAACAGTTATTTTTTAAATGTCCATGCGAACTTTTTGCACACTGCTAGATAAATTGAGATGGTATAAGAAACTATTAAACTATCAGCCTAACCAGTCATTTGCGCATGATTTATTTAATTAGGACAGCAGGAGCACAACCATTTCAACACAACCGCTCTCGGATTCTTCCCTCTCTGACTTCGATGGAATGATGCTCTTATACCCGGAGAAGAGATTGGATGCAGAATCTGATTAGTCGTTAGCCTAGCTCGGTACCATCATCTCGGCTTTCAGCAATTCCCAACCTTGCCGAATACGCCAAACGCGTTTGCCTTGTTTCTTATGTCCCATGTGCGCGAGCGAAACCCACCGTCAAAGCGTTCAGATTACTTTTTCATATACACGCATAGCGCGGCATATACACGCATAGGTACAGCTACTTAATAGTGAGATGCTGAAGGACAGAATTACAGAATAAAATTCATACCAAGAGTTAGTTGGGCTCCAACGGTTTCTAGGAGAAGGAAGATGTCTGATTGAAATTCATTATGTCTGTGCTTCAACATCAGATTTCCAGCTATTGATCCTATCTGTAATGGAAGGCATACAAATCATTCGAGGAATATCAATGATAGCCAAGTTGACAGAATGCTTGCGTCGGTAACGATCATCGTAGGTTCATACCCCGGCTCGCATCTCTGGGATTTCTGGATTTCATGTGCAATCTCATTTTCAAGCATGATTATCACTTGCTAAACGGTGAAGGAAAACGTCGCGAGGAAACCTGCATATCTGAGAGAGCCCCTCGAAAGACGTGTGAAGTTTGCCAACCCGCACTGAGCCAGTGTGGTGGACTATGGCCTAATTCCCCTAGCATTGAGGGGAGGCCCGTGCCCAACAGGGAGATATTAAAAGGGCTGGTATTATTATTCGAGAAATCAGTTAAATTATTCAATTCATCATTTAACTATCAATCTAGCTTACATCTTTAGTATATATACATAACAGGTAACTAAGCGTATGTACTCACATTTCTAACAGCAATATGAGCGACCAACAGGATATGGTCATACAATGTCTGCAAGTAACCAAAATAATCTTCTTTAGAAAAGGTTTGCAATATTTTCAATAGCTCGCTAAGTGTTGTTTCCGCACCTATGACCAGGTTTTGGTCTAAAACGTGACCTTTTAGTTCTTGAACATCGCTTATATCTATTAATACACGAGGGTTATCAATTTCGTCGTCTTTCGGGTACGCTCCTGTAAGGAATAAATCAGAAAGGTAGTAAAAAGTGCCAGTGTCAAGTAATTATTGATGATTATTATTAAATTTTAAGTACCCCAGATGATAATGATAAGGTTGATGACCACCATGATGGTAAAATTACCCCTATTAGTAAAGCTGTGGATACTTTAATGAAAATTTACCGGATATCATGGGAGAATAGGAAAAAACACAGTTTAAAAAAAAGTTATTTGACCACTTCACGGTTCAATATCCCGCCAAAAAGGCTATAATATATTTTTTTGTCATTCTATACGTATCATTTAGTGTTCTAAATTCAAACTTACCTCTAGCAGTATTCCCACAGATTAATTTGTAAGAATCATTACCTTCCACTTTTAAAATTTCAAAAATATCAGCAACTCTAACGGCTTTATACCAAACTTTCCCATCTTTGAAATTAATCTTGATGAATTTATCAATATTTAGATCATCCATTGATAGGACACACCAATCATCATCCTTACAAGTGTTTGTACATACTTTGCCACTTTTCTGGCAAATATACAAATCTTCTATATCAAGTACGTTGTCAGCTGTTTTCGGAGCGTCTATGGCAAACTTTTTAAATGCTTTCAAAATTGGTCTATACCCGGTGCATCGGCAAATGTTGCTTGCGAGTGAGTGCTCTATTTCTTTTTGCGTAAGATCTTTTTGGCTTTGTAGGAGGCTGTAACAATAATTTAACATAACTACAAACTGCGGGTAAACAAATTATTTCTGTAAAATGGGAAATTTAATTATCGGAGGTGTTCTTTCTTCGATTTTGTTTTTCATTATTCCATCTCGTATAATATGCCTACTACAATGGAAATATGTCTTAATCTCAATAATGTTGTATAAAAAAGGTATGAGACTTGATAAGAAAGTTGTAGTCCTTCACTGACCTGTACATAGCCATCACCCATCCAGGACTGCAGTACCCACATTGTGAGCCATTGTTCTGCGCCAAGGCCTTCTGCAATGGATGGTAGCCCTTCCTTCTGTTGCCTGTCTCCTCAATCGTGGTGATTTCCCAACCATGGCATAAAGCGATTGGGACCATGCACTGAAAGAGACGAAAACATAAGAAGAAGAAGGGTTAATGTAATAAGATACACCTTTCAAGACACCTTGAAAATATATTTCAATAGAATTCGTCTGCAGAATCTGTGAAGTTATTGTTGAGCCTGGATATGATGATACTTTCGGATAGTGGGAGTTTTCACGTAAGAACTTTTACAGCTAATCTTCTTTCGAAATACTTATTACTGTAATATTCAAGGAAATCTTAACAGTAGTTGCTAAGGCATTAATTAATGTTGAAATGTTTCAAGCGACTTGTGATTAAATTTTATCAAGTACAGTCCGGACGAAACCCGAACAATACCGAGCCCTTAGCAATGTAATTGCATTTGAAAGTATTTAATATTGTTTTTCAGAAGCTATATTAGGAGTGATCAATCCCCATTTAATGTCCTAGAAGAGTGAATAGGTGCCCATAATAATAGGTCTCACCGAGTTTACAGCCCGAGTGTCGCTGTTAGGTTTCTTAATAGCAACTATGCAGGCGCCGCAGCCGGCTTCCTTGCACATATACTTTGTCCCCCGGAGTTGCAGCCATGCCCTGAGGTAACCTAATAAAGTCACATTGGACCTGATTTCGCAGCCAACTGAAATTAAAAAAAATACATTATTGGAAGACCAATACAGATAAAATAAATGATAGTAAATAATTGGGTTTGTTTAGAATGAAATAAAATTTACTTCTGGTAGACTTTTATGACGGAAAGCATCATGCAAAGAGGGAATGAATGTTATGATCTATATGATGGTTAATTTGTTAATTAAAACATTATCTCTAACTGTTCGCACTATTGAAAAAAAATGTTTAGCTACCATCTTTTTTTTCGTGAAAGCCTGCAAATGAATATCAGTATTATTTCATTATAAAAGCGAAAACTTATTTTTTTGTAATATGCTCATGCATTTTCAATATCATTTGATAAGTGTTTAAATGATGTAAGTACAGCCATAAAGTACATTTTACGATGGAAAAATAAATACTTGGTGTACTCTATATTTTATTGTTATTTATTTAAAACATTAACAGCTAATGTAAATACATTATAAATGTGTCTCTCTAGGACAAGGTCAAAGAATAATTATGCCAGGTAAGATAAACGAGACGCGTGAAGGATACCTATTGCGTTTTAGGTGTATTTTTTTTTAAATTGTTATTATTTTAAAGATATATAGACACAGTTTATATAGCAGTGATAGCCAAGTTGGTAGAACGCTTGCCTCAGTAACGAGGATCGTACGTTCAAACCCCGGCTTGCACCTCCTGAATTTCTAGATTTCATGTGCGAATCTCATTTCCGTCCATAATTATCACTTGCTAAACGGTGAAGGAAAACATCGCGAGGAAACCTGCAGGTCTGAGACAAACCCTCGAAAGACGTAGAACGTGACGTATGCCAATCTACACTGGGCCAGTATTGTGGACTATGGCCTAATCCCCCTCGCGTTGAGGGGAGGTCCGTGTCCAACAGTGGGACATTAAACGGGCTGGTATACTGGTATTATTATTATTATAGACACAGTTTCATGTGCATTGATGTTCAATGACACTGGTGGACGCTCTAATTAAGCGCGCACCTAATTAGTAGTATGTTATTTAAGCGTTTTTCCATAATCCTAACATAAAAATTTAACGTTAATTAAACAATAAAACGTTAAAACCTTGTAAGTATTTACTTAAAATCGATATTATATATTTTTTTAAGTTTTCTACAATCTTTGCCTAATAAAAAAAAAACTGATTTTTATATTTATGAAAACGTTATACGTTTTTTGTTTTCCTATTTACTTGGAAATATTTAACTTTTTAAATATATATTTACTTAACTATGGATGTATTTTTTTTTATTTTGTACTATATACTTATATGTGTAAATAAAAAAGAACTGCCGTTATATTTACTAACTATGGATGGTATTTTTTTTATACATTTTACGTATAGGTACATACCACTTTCGTCTGAATTAAAACCAAAAAACTTACCGGAATATTCTTGTCCGTTAATTTTAAAAGAAATTCTGTTCATGTTGTACGAATAATAGGATCCCAATAGTATGTCTATTCGCACGCGCGACGCGCAGACTGATGACTGTGTACAATGTACATGGTTTATTTAAACTAGTAGAGAAATTTTGTTTAGAATAAAGTTGACATTGCGATGAATATATTACAGCTTCGTAAGCGATACATAGATAGGCATTGTCGTTAGACTGAGGGAGATGCATTGAGTATTTAGTTCCCAACGTAGGTATCTGTTTTCCACAAATTGATGTTAGAATTAGTGGAAAATCAATTTGGTTGGGGTGGATTATTAGTTCATTTATTACATTATTTTATTAAATTAGTGTATATATCACTCCCAGCTAGTATCTGTGTTCACACTCCATGGGTTGTTGTTGTCCTTTTCAGGTTTATGCAAAGCGATGTCTCTAGCGCATTGATACTTCTGCAAGTAACAATACAACTGAAGACCCTTGTTACACTCTTGCGCATATGCCGTGAACTTTCTAGCTTATTTGGCGTCGGGGTACGGACCTAGATCAGTGGGGTTTATCTTTAAACCATTCAAAATCGATATCGGGAATATAATCGAAAACTTCCGAACTGGATTATCGCAATCGCTATTAAAATTTCCGAATTTAAGTATCTTCGATATATCTTGATGTCAATACCAAATCGTTTTTTCAAAAAAGTGTCCGGCGGAAAGCTCGTCGGGAGCGACACCAACATCGGAGAGTTTCAAATCCGTTTCCGAAGTCGATTCCGAATGATTTGAAATAACCCACCAAGAGTACCACTATGCATCACTTAGAGCTAGAGGCACCTCTAGCTCCAAGTGATGCATAGATTTAATAAATTCTGGCTATATGTATGAGCATCCAATCTGCAGGGCCAACTTGTGGGGTCCCTACAAATTGGCCCAAGAAATTAACTTGTACACTTATTAACTCTTTAAGATAAAAACATACTACAAGTGGTTTATTAGTGTTTATGTGGTGCTAACTAAACTAGAGGTTTTACTAAAATAGCAGGTAAAAAAATAAAACAAATATGAATATTTTTTTAATATTTTTATTATAAAGTTAATGTAACAAAAAAAACACAACGTTTAAAACAATATATATAAAAAAAACCTTTGTCTGGGCGTCAGATCGATTATCTGGATTGAGCATAAAGTAACAGCTGCAAAACTATATAATTTAATCTCTGACTAAAGTTCAGAGCAACGCCTGTAACATGGCTCACCACAAAAAGGCATTTCTGTCCCAATTTTTATTCAAAAAATTAGCAGAAAAGGACTTTTTTATCGTAGTGTAGAGCTTTACTGAAATAACCTTGAAAAGTTGCGATTTGGTGCCCATATTAATAGAATATTGCCGCTTGAATTTAAACCTTAGCAACATCAAATTTCGTATTTCCGAAAATGAACGTAGATCGCCGAGGCGCGCTATATTCCTTACCCCTGTAGAGTAAGCTGGTACTTCTAATGTAATCATAACGACATCGAGAAAATATGCCGTCACTTTCATACTTATGTATGAAACCTGTGGTGTGAGGAGGATGGACGTTATCGAAACGGTACGTACAAAAGATTGTGCTTGAGGTGACCAGGTAACGAACAGCACTCTACCATTTAAAACTCCTTGCAATTAGGAAACATATAATAAAATTATAACCTTATTATTTTACAAAAATGAACTCTTCTTATATAATATCTAATATCACACACGTTCACCTAAATGTTAAATATTGGACAACCATGTATTTTTAAAATAATAAATATTAAATGTGGTCTTGTCCACACGATGTTCATAATATCCATGGTCTCTCACTAATGGTAAATTTCGCAGGTGCGTGTAAAAGGCATGGTATCATATTATGTACATATTTGAAAACAGAACATATCTGCGTAAATTACGATATCTTGTTGCGTGCACGCCTGCCTTCTCTATAAAAAAAAGTCAATAAAAAAAGGTTTTGTAGTATGGGTACTTGGCTTCACAGTATTTTCAACGTTGGCACTGTCTGCCACATTGTTTGAATTTACTATCCAATGGCTATTCTTTATGCGTTAAGCAAGCCTTGAAGGTATTTAGTCATATTTTTGGTCAAAATTAAAAAAAGTTGATAAGGTGTACCGTATGTTGTAACGAGCAAAATAGCAAAAGGGGTAAACAAAGAAGTTACCAAACTATTATTATAGTTTTGTCGAAGATAAGTCTCCTACAATAGACAGGAAAGAATTAAACATGACTACATGTAGTTGTCTTGTGTTTAAGTCAATTTAAAGTCATCTGTACTGATCCCTGCTGCCATGCAAATCTTTTCATTGGAGTACGGTCCATCTGAAAAAGAAATAAGCAGTTTTAGAAATTTTCTTATTTTTTTCTTATTTCTACAACCTACATGTGAATAATTCAAAAGCTGAATTAGTTTGTTACGAATCGCTGTCACGCAGTTTTTCCAAAGATTATTTCTATAAAAAAGTATTAATAACTAAGATCTTCTCCTCCTTTTTTAGGTTTGCAATCGGCTACAAAATAGTGCCATTATTGCCAGTGTCAAGTATTTCTTCATAATTGTTATAAAATCTTAGTACCCCGGATGATAATGATGATATCGATGACGATGATGCATGATGAAATGAATTCCCTACCCCAATCAGCAAAGCTTTGGATACTTTACTGAATAAGGACCGCACATCTTGGGAGAACTTGAAAAGTCTAGTTATACTATTTTATTTAAATTTCCTTCACTCGTGCACGTTTATGAACACACAATGGGTAATATACCTCTAATATTACACATTATTTATAAAAGAAACACATTTATTGGAAAATAAATCAAAATCGACTTCTTCGCGGTTCAATTTCCCGCCAAAAAGTGGCATACTATAGTCATAGATTAGAAAAGTAACGACAACGGAGATTGATTTATTCAAATTAAAATATCAGTTAGGATGTCTGTGGTTTTGCGTTCTTTAACAAACACGTTGTATAGTGTCGTGAATTGTCTGGTTGGTTCTGTTAGTTCTGGTTGGTTGACCCACAATTAAACAATAAGGAACCAATGTAGTTGATAGAATAACAGATGGAAGTCTTACTAATTGTAAACCACTCGGTGGAGGCGATTCCAGATTCTGCTCGTTCTTTAGTAATAGCTTCTCTGATGGCGAAAGGTATGACTGTCGCCAGACAGATCGCGGGTTCTCCAACTCCTATAAAATAATTTATAATCAACTTAGCCAGCGTGACTTCGGGAAGGGTATATCAATCTTTAAAAACTGTGCTTCACTACTAGACGCTGAGACTGATGAGCCTGGAACACCGACGTAGGGTTGCCAGCCTATCAGTCTTCTACAGAATACATTCGGAGAGTGTGCGATGGAATTACATGAATTGTTTCCCCCATCTCCATTCTATCGTCGGTCGACAAGACGCACGGACAAATGTCATCCGTACACTGTTGACATTCCTTCGGTTCGTACTAAGCGTTTTGCTTCCACTTTCATCGTAAGAACTGCCAAGGAATGGAACAAGCTACCGGCGTCTTTGTTCCCCGTTGACTACAATCTGGGTGTTTTCAAGTCGAGAGTGAACAGGTACCTTCTAGGCAAGTATGCTACATCGTAGATCTCATCGTCACTTACCATCAGGTGAGATTTGAGATCAAATACTTGCCTATAACTTAATAATAAAAAATAAAAAAAAGATGTCATTAAAATAATGCTTACCTTTCGACCCGAGTATAGCATCGGTACTATACGAGTTGGCCTTAAAATATACGTTAAACTTCTGAGGTATGTCCCTCGCTTCAGGCAAGTGGATGTCCCAGGTTCTTTCTGTGAGCAGCTCTCCGGTAGAGGCGTATTGTAATTTCTCACAGGTAAAGTAACCAAGGCCCATTATGAATGCCCCTTCCACCTATAAAATAAAGTCAAGAATGAGATACATGATCCCTAATTAAGAGTAGAGCAAAATGAGGAAGGCTCTTCCAAATCAGTGTAGGCTAGAAGGGTTTATTCGGTGACCATATTAGGTGCTATATATGTGTATTACATACTGGGGTCTCCTCCAGTCCATTGTACAGTATTTCTAATACAGGCGTTGCTAATATATATAATTAGGGCTATTATATATTATTATATAATTTAGGCCCGTACAGTGGGTGTGTTTGTTCGTCGATGGTGTTATTATTATTACATGATTTCACAGCATATACATACTTGGCCAATATCCACCTCGGGGTTGACACTAACACCGACATCTTGCAACAAGTCCAACTGAATTATTTCAAACTCGCCGGTCAGAAAATCGACTTCCACTTCGGCGCAAGCGATTCCGTACACATTGTAGGCCTGAGTATCGGTAGTTCCTGCATAGCCGTGACATTGTAGATCAATGTTAGCCGAATAACAAGCTGTCACTAGCTCCTCCCACGTGGGATCTGTCAAAGTGTCTTTAACAGGTTTCATTCTCGCCTGAAGTTCTTCACAACACCTCCTAAGCCCAATACATATGTTCTGAGTTGTGATACTGCCTCCAGAAATGAAAGTGTTTGGAGCAACTATCGTGTTATTTCCTTTGATTTGGATCTTGTCTATGGGAACTTTGAGGAAATACGCAGCCATCTGCATCGCTTTGGTGTTGATGCCTTGTCCCATTTCTACTCCACCATGGGTGATAATGATGGAGCCGTCATTGTGGAATACAGACAAGTTGACGTCAAATCGCAGCTCGCCGGCTGGAGCCCATCTGGCGAAAGAGAATCTCAATCCACGCTTCTTCCATCTATTCTGTGTGTTATAACTCTCTACCTTAGCCTTTCTTGCAGTGTAGTCAGCACTCGTCTTAAGGGTTTCGATCATTTCAGACAAATCACCGAAATTTGTTGTATCTAAGTTGGCTAGACGCACATCCACCGGGTCTAATGAGGTTTCGTAGGCTATTTGCTCCATGACATATTCAGCGAACGTTATTGCTTCTAATGTACCTGTTAAATTATATAAATTGTAAGAACATTATAATGTGGAAGCTTTATAAATTACGATTTGGCGAATCTATATATACAAAAAATAGTCGTGTTAGCTACACCATTTATAACTCGAGAACGGGCGGGCCGATTTTTTAATTTGTCTCCACCCCGATTAGCATAAGTATTAACATATGGAAAAATTATAATAATAAAGATAATTCATTTTCTGACACATTTGATTCTGAGGCGATACGAAGTTCGCCGGGACAGCTAGTACGAAACCTTTTTTTTTATATATACGAATATTATTATAAATGGATTATATTTTTTTTATAAATTTGACCGCAACTGTTTATGCTGACTAGGAACTATACTTATAAGGAACTAAGTTCAGAATAGGTTATAAGAGTTTCCTATTGACTGTGGTTGGAAGAGTTTCTCGGCGACTTGTTGATTTAGACCAGGTCTTTAAATAAAAATGGTCTTGTAAGGGTGTTAGTTCAAAAATAAGCCAAAAAGCATAGGCTCACTCGCTCATTACCTGGTGATCTACACCACGTGTTCTTAGGAGTGTCGGTGATCGTGTCGTAGGCCTTATAGTTCCACTTGGTGACGTCGTAGCAGTTGTAATACACGTCGTAGCCGAGCGCCGTCAGCGTCTCGTTGATCTTGTAGCCGTTGTCCTCGTAAATAGTACTGTCGATGTATTGAATAGCACCGGTGCTGTTAATAGCGACCTGAAATAAATTATATAAATTTGGAAACGATCTGATTTGTAAGAATTCAACATAGTTGTTCCTGGAAGGAAACAGTCTGAAGGTCAAGGAATATTGTGGGTAATTTTTAATATTTTTAAGACTTAGGTAGGATTTATTTGAACGAATCAAACACACAACCACGTCCAAAATTCCATTTCGTGATGCTCAAAATAATGTTTCTCACCTCAAAATCATTGACACAAGGAAGTCGCTTGCCAATTGCTCTCGTGTTAGTGGTAAGGGGTTGAATGAACCGGCATGGACGGTTGAGCTTTTGAACCACGAGACTGCATGCTACTGCAGATTGGATGCTGCGGGAAATCTTCATTCCATAGCCACCACCGATGCGACGGACGTATACGTCGATTCTAATGATAAGAGTGGAAAATTACATTGATAAAATAATAAATATCGCCGGACGAATATAAGTACCAACTGTAGGGTCCCAAAATCATCTACAACACTGGTAAATGTGAATTCGAATTTATTTGAATTCAAAGAAAACTCAAAAAAAATCTGCATGAAATTATACATCTACCAATAGATTCAGATTTTTTTCTATGTTTTAAGAAGTTCTATGTGAAATCCACGAGCGTCGAATCGAACGAGCGTTTCTTCAATATACTCGTACTACACTATCCATCTTTTTTCTAGAAACTAAACTAATAATATTTCATAAAATTACTCACTTATTTTCATCTATATCCAAAGCTCGCGATATCATTACATGGGTTCCATCAAGCCACTGCGTCGCCGAGTGCACCTCCAGCCCTTCTTCTGTTGGCTTTGCTACACAGACTAGGGTTTCCATAGTAAAATGGTACTGTCCATACAACGTATTACTTCCAGTGATCACTTTCTGTACATCCGTACCCTTATCTGTCGCATCCACGGACACGAATAAAGTGTTCCGGGTAGTATCTTTCTTGGCTTCCTTAATATCTACTACAGGTGTTTTAACATTGCTATATTTAACTTTGACTAATTTGACAGCTCTGTCAGCCATGTGCTGTGTCTCAGCAACGATGATTCCTACTGGTTGATGGTAGTATTTGACGGTACCGTCACACAGTACTTCTTCGTTCGCACCGTATAGATAACTGTCGGCTGGTGTGAAGGAGTTCAATCCAGGAATGTCTTTTGCTGTGTAGTAAGCTATTACGCCTGGTAATTTCTGAAATAGAGTTGTTAGATTGTTATTGTAAATAGTTCGGTCTACCTGAAAGGCTGAAACTTTTTATGAGTAAGTTTTTTGTTACTGTTCTGTGGCTGAAGCTAACATATTTCATGGTTTAACGTATCAGGTAAACGGTTCCCGAAAATAGTTGATTTTCTGTAGTTATCTTGCCGCAAATGGATATTCATCACAAGTTTCGTTGGCAGGTCCATTATAGACATTGTAAAAAGAAAATCTTACAAGAAATTAGTGGCATTTAATCATTTCATGTTTTTTTTTCACCTCTCTAATTAGTTATTCAATTGGTTTGTGCACTTACCAGCGCTGCAGACGGATCGTGCTTTATGATGTTACCCAAAGCCACGGTACTGAGCACGAAAGCACCAAACACCTCATTGTGAAATGAAGGTATATCTTCAGTATACTGTGCTTCACCAGCACATTGAATCTGTAAAAAAAAAATAGAAATCCTTGGAGAAAGTCATTTGGGTGAGGCCTTTATCTACCAGTGGATGTCTGAGAATGGATATCACATAACGTCAAACTACACAAACTTTATTAGCAGTTGCTGATTGTTGCTTTATTACATTAGATTGGAATGTAGCCTTCTTTGTCTGTATTCCTCTAATAGATTTTTTAACTTACCAAACCTTCAATTTTAGCCATTGGTTGGTTCAAAGGCCATAATGTAGGGTTGGTCGTGAATATCTGTTTTCCATCTGAGAGCTGTCTGCTCTCGTGCAATTCCACAGCGCCACTCGCGTAGCGAGACGAAAGAATGCTGGATGGGCATAGTGTCAAAAGACCCTGAAACAAATTTAACATATACCCACATCTTGAAATATACATAATATACTAGGTAGGGAGTGGGGCAGTGGCGAAGGATGAATATCCGCCCAAAGGAAACCGAAGAACAAAACCTTACATGTAAGTGCACAAAAAAACCCCCATACTCAATGTGGTATATATATCTCATTAAAAATAAAATTACTTTATTTCGCAACAAACAACCATGATTTTAATATAACAATCTCAAAATATTAAAAAAAAAGATTTTTCAAGCAAGTTGGTACCCAAATTTTAATTGCAATACGGAGAGTCATCCCATATTTACCCTTCATCATTGGTGGGGACATATGTCTTTTGTAGGTTTACCTTATAGAATAAAGCTTTCGCCAGGTATCTCCTAAACTCCACCGAAGGCTCTGGCGGATTATCCTCAATCACCAATTCTCCATCCAAAACCTTCAAAGCTGCCTGTAGAGTCTTATTGGTGAAGAGGGACTTCCCAACTAAATAAGCCTCTGTGGCCGACGCTCGGATGAAATGTTCCGACAAAGCGCCATAGACTATGCGGCAACTTTCGACTACGTTGGTGGTCTTGTCCATCTTGTATAGGAAACCAGCGTTGACGATGGCGTGAGCGCTCTGGGCTCGCGGCATAATCTGGAATGAACGAATAAAGTTAATATATTATTTCCATTTTGCCATCAGAAACTAAATTAATCTTATATATGTTTATCTCTTAGAGCTATTTCGAAAATTGTTCGACCATTAATAATAATCATACACTTACCTAATATGCTCAGATTAACCTTGATGTGGCTTCTCCAGGCGTACGCCTTGGGTATTAGTTTTAAATAACGAGTGTTTGTGTGTAGGTTTGTCCTTACTATGTAAGCATAGATACAATCACTACATGCATGTTTAGTATATATAAGTATTATATACTGGGTTCGCCCCCAGTCCATTGTATGGTACCCATAATACAAGCGTTGCGTGCGGGACCGTATAGTTGGTGTGTTTGTCGGGCGATATTATTTTACTATGTAAGAGTGTGCACGCAACATATCTGTGTGTTGTACTCGTGTATCAAATCCGTCAAGAGTTGGCACAGAATATCTCTCAATAGTACCATTATATTCAAATACTATACGCAACTTTTGCAATATGAACAGATATAAGTAGTTGCACACAATAGGGCCCGATATTTGCAGATACTTGACATACTTGGAGAGATATTTGTGGTCAGTCAATACGGACAGAGGTGTTCTTATTTGGTATAGTATCGATGCACGTATATGTACGTACCTCTTATCTTAATTTGCAAATAATTAATTATTATTAATTAATTAATTCGTGTAAATGTGGGAACTACGTCGCCATTAACTTGTAATTATATATTTAGGTTTAGTACTTTTTACCTCGCTATTCAAGCTTGCCTAGCCGCCCACATACCGATAACGAGTATAAGATCTTTTCAAAACAGCAACCATGGAGTTTCATGCCCGTTCGTCTCCATGGTAACGGCGTTCGGAACGGGTGTTTAAATTTTAGCTTAGCATTTTGATTCCGATTCTATCTAGATTGAATAAAATATTAAATTACCTTGAACGTAATAACCTCGTACTCAGACTCGTTCAATGGCGGCAGCAACACATTCACAATCACCTTTCCTCTCATTTTTATCTTCAGAAACTGCTGCATTGACACCACCTGCCTTACGCCATGCCAGTCCACTGAAAAGGCAAAGCAAGTAAGTAAAGACAACGGTACGTACCAATTTTGTTTCATGCACCAATATGAAGAAGTATTTACAGTTACAGATTTTTTAAATTTTTAATTTCATTCGTAAGATAATATCATATATTCCATTTGGGTTTTGAATATCGTTTTTTTTGGTTTGTTTGTTTGAGCTCTAAGAAATATATGAAGCTGATGTCCGAAATCAAATATAAACTTTAATCACGTTTATCCCGGAAAATAGAAAACATACAGATTTTGGCTATCCCGCGGAACCCATATCGTATCACAAAACCCATAGGGTGGTTTAAACTAAATCTTGGTATGAATTGGGACACCTTACGTACCTGGTTAATGTAATTATACCTAAGTTTTTTTCGAAAAAAAAAAACTAAAGTTCACGAGTAATAAAGCGCGGGAAATACTTGTAGATAAAAATAAAATCACTTACAAATGGTCAAATAGGCGCCGACGGTTTCTAAAAGCAAAAATATGTCGGACTGGAACCAATTTTTCTGATGTTTGATCATCAAATTGCCGGCTATTGTAGCCACCTGGAAGAAACACGAGGATGAGGATAATTATGAAAGTATTACGTTGTCTGTAACACTTACTCTGTATCCTCTGAAGTAATGGCGGAGTGGTATACTTAATCCTCAAACATAAAAGTCTATTTATCGGTTTGAGACGCCGTTATCTTGGATTCTTTTGTATGACGCGTCTAAGCTCAGTTACGTTTAAACGTACACACGGCACCGAGCTACTATTTACTTACATTTCTAATGGGTATATGAGCCACCAACTCCAAGTGGGTGTACAACTTGGACAGATAAGAGAAGTATTCTTGTTCAGAGGAAGTCTTCATGATGTCCAGGAATTCCGTCAGGGTCAAACCAGCGCCTACTATCAGGTTTTGGTCTATTTCATTGACCTTCAGTTCAGGCACGCTGTTGATGTCGATAAGAAGCCGAGGGTATTCGAATATGGGGGCTACTCCTGAAATCACAAAAGGTAACCAATTTTTATTGATGGATTTAGCGTTGGAACTATTTATTTTAGTTTTGTTTTATCAGGAACCAGTTGTAAGGCAAAGTTCAGTGGAGTTATAATATTATATTTTTTACAATGCAAATAGCGTGTTTTATTCAGATTTCAGTAATAGGCTGAATCGTTACTTAAATGAGTTAGTTCTGTTATCATTGTTTTTCTTTACCTTTAGCTGTGTTCCCTCCAACCAGCATATAAGAATCAGCACAATCACTTTTCAAAATGTTAAACACATCCTCCAACACATTAGCTTTGTAGAATATTTTGCCATCTTTAAGCGTAATCTTCTTTACTTTATTATCATTGACATCCTCGTCTTCTACCATACACCATTCATCTTCATCACAATCGGTCTTGTGGCAATTTTTCCCGGTCTTCTTGCAGATATACAAGTCTTCTATATCCATTATTCTGTCTTCTTTTGCTGCATCTTTGCCGAACTTCTTGAAACCCTCCATAATTGGTCTGTAGCCGGTGCATCGGCAGAGATTGCTGCCGAATCCTTTTTCTATTTCCAACATAGTGGGGTTTTTGTTTTGTTCCATGAAACTGGAGAGAGAGAAAAGATAATAGGAGATGTGCCTCATCGTCATCAACTTAAATATTTTTATAATAATTATTACCCCTAATGTCCTACTACTACTAGGCACAAGACTCCTCCTTGCTATGGAGATTTAGGCCTTTCGAGAACTAGTCAGGTTCCTTCAGACATCCAGGTCTCTATGCTTACTTTCACCGTTCAGCAAGTGATAATATGTATTAATAATTATTAGGAAATTAATCGACGTCTTGTACGCAATAAATTAGAACCTATAGCAGATTTGAATATGAACGCAATAACTAGCAACGTTTTATTAATCTACCCTGGCCAAGTATGGTAAACTAGATTGAATTCAATTAGAGGAGTCTAACTCAAGAAGAACCTTTTAAACCGTTTTCTTAGTATGATGTTCTAATCAATTCAACGTACCCGTGCATTGACATGACCCATCCAGGGGAGCAATACCCGCACTGGGTGCCGTGATGTTCAGCCAGGGTCTTCTGTATTGTGTGGTAGCCTTTCTTTCTGTTGCCAAGTCCTTCGATGGTCGTGATCTCCCAGTCTTGACATTGTGTGATTGCTACAAGGCACTAAATGAAAAAATGGTAAGTGACGGCATTTTTGAACAGTTGGCACCCGATTGGTGGTTAGTAGTGACCCTGTTTTCTGAACCGAGGGACCTCAGTTCGAACGGCGAGCATGAATGTTTGTATCTGAGTCATGAACGCTTAATCTTAATCTATATGATAATTACATATTGGGTTCGCCCTTAGTTTATTGTACGGTATCTTTTAACCAAGCTTTACAACCTACTTCATTTGGAACCGTACAGTTGATTTGTTCGTATGGCGATAATTATTTTACATATATTATTACTTTTGCCACGTATCTGCCAAGTTTTCAGGCTCTCTATAGGTACTTGCTAAGTAAACATCATAATAGCTAGACAATATGAAGAATATATGTGAAAAAATGACAACTGTTTAAACATTTAGATAATGTGAACGCGAATCGCATCGCGTCTATTGGTCCGAGTGATGGCAGTACTTTGCATAATTAAATACGAAAAAATTACAATGTCACCAAAGCTGTTTTAATTGTTTCAATGTTTGCAAAAAGTCGACGGTGTTTAATATTTAATTAGTTACGTCTTTCAGTTACACTTTTAAATCTGAATAGGTTTGTAACTCAGCTGAGGTATATAATATATCACGTGTGAGTTCCAATCTCGAAATTATAACGTTTCTTTTTATAACAAAAATTCAAAATACTCATCTTAGGATTGACTAAGTTACTTGAATAAGAGGATATACTACCAATAGCCACTGTCTAAAGAATTGACCAGGGTATTTGAATAAGAACATACTCTCCCGATAGCCATAGATTAAACTAAAAACGTCATATTAGTAAAGTCCACAACGACTTCATAGTAAGAACTGACTTGTGGATATTTCTGTGAGCCAAAAATACACGTAGCAATTTATTCAAAAAGGACCAGTAGTTTTCGGTGTGTCTTTAATACAACAACGGAGCCAACAATTTTGGAAGTAGCTCTTTTTCTAATACGCACAATTTTGAGGGGTACTAATATAGAATAACTATAATATTATAGCCAAATGCTCATCTGGCAATAATATTATAGGTGGTACACCAACTGTACGGTTGGTCCCCTACCAGGATTCGAAAATAGCGCGAATTTCTAATTAGCGCAGTTGGTAGTGACCCTCCTTTCTGTGCCAAGGGTCCTGGCTTCGAATCCGTAGAGACAAACTTTGTGTTATAATCACGAATGTATTGACCCGAATCAGGGATGTTTAATATAAATATAAGTTTTATAATACTGAGTTCGCCCCAGTCCATTAAGGTACAGTAATATCCATAATACAAGCGTTGCTTAGTGTGGGACCGCCGGATATTTTTTTTTATTACACTCAGGGTACTTTTTCACTCGCCAGGCGCACGAAATAACATAAAGTTGGTATAATTAAGTACTTACGGAGTTGACTGCAACCGATGGGCCGCCAGCGGTTTTAGCAGCGGTGACGATGCAGACGCCGCAGCCTCCCTCCCGGCAGCTGTACTTGGTGCCGCGGAGCTCCAGGTATGTGCGGAGATAATCCAGCAGCATCGTATCCGAACTGACATCAGACCCCACTGCCGACATATGTAGAGTTTAGACTAAATAGAGTTGATAACAATGAACACTGCTAGCTTGTTCGTATGAATCGTTCACGACTGAATTTCTTGAGGCAGAGATCTTGTAAACATTTTTTTAAATCTATGTTCCAATTGTTAAATAAAATTTGGACTTTTTTTGCTACTTTTCACCAGGACTCATAGAAGTCTTTGTAATAAGCAGGCGATCAGATTATAGCTGCAAACGTGCAGATTCCATAAAATTATTTATGGTTTATATTTTTTACCATATTTAAAATACTGACGCCCGAATACTCAAATTCTACTCAAATATTGAAGTCCTACACGTCGTTGTCTTGCATCTTCTCTGTCTCTATGACATGTTTAAATTAAGCGGCTCCCAAATTAATGTTGTTTGGGTATTGGATGGTCAATGTTGTGATTTTTTATACGGTACTGTTCGGGGTACGTTAATGTTTGGTACAACTTTCATCATTGGTACATCACAACGTTCGGGCAGGTGGATGCCTCGCTTATCGTTTACCTCGTCTATCATTTGCCTCGCTGTTAGCCTCGAGACTTCGCGATTGGACTAGACCCGGCCAATCAGATTTGATACATGGAATAACCTGATTTTGATTCAATTCTATTGATTGATATTCACGTCACTTTTTAGTACATAATATTTCGAAGATGTAGGTGAATGGTGATTCGTGTACAACTAAAAAAATCACTTAACGCAGTGACCGAATAAAAAAATACAAATGTATTTTCATTGCCTTATGAGATGAGTGAGTTTACAAGGGCAATATTGGTAGATACTGGAAGACCGTGAAAAAAATGGCTGAACAATAAAAAATAATGTCGGCAGCAAAGCTAAAGTTTAAATCGGTCCTCATTAACGAGCATTCATTAATATCATTAGGCAATCATTCACAATGAATTGTCAAAAGTTTCACCTTAAAGTTCAATAACGTTGACCTTTGGACTTTTGAAGAGAAAGGTTGTCAATTTTGTTTTATTTAAAAAAAATGTTTCTTTGAATTACGATCTCTAATTTTAGTGGAATATTAACCATTATGTGTACGTAAACGTGTAGTGCAGGAATTTAATGTATAATAGTGAAACTTGACTTTTCTACTTCTCCCAAAAAGTTCAGTAATTTGTTAGTAAAGTATCTTCCCCTAGGCCTGCATAGAATCTCCTATATTTGACATCTATTCAATCTTGCTATGCTATGCTATCAGCTGGACATAGGCCTCCCCCAATGACTTCTGCACAGCACGGTCCTCGTCCTTCATTTATTCATTCTTACTTGACATTAACTAAGTAGTACCGGTGAGGCCATTTAATAAAAAAATGAGATAGAAACGGAGAAGATTTTAAGTAACCACCTATTTAAGAACTCAAAAGCTTTGAATTCTTCTGAAGGCAAGGATCATGTATTTTGGTTATGTTGCTCAGATGTATTTTGAGTTATTGAGAGAGAGAGAGAGAGTTATTGAGTCGTATAGCAAAAGGAATTAAAAGTAGCTTAGATGTGTGTATGTGATATGTGTGTATGTGGTAGAGAAAGTATACCACTATAATTGACGCATCGAAAGTGCAGGCTCGGTACAGTTCGTTTTGCTTGGTCACTGGCCACTGAGGCGTTGCTCACTAGCAATTAAACTTACGGCAAGTGACAGCTCTACTAATCCCACTATCCCACTAATATTATAAATGTGAAAGTTTGGATGGATGGATGTTTGTTACTCAATCACGCCAGAACGGCTGAACGGATCTGGATGAAATTTGGCACAGAGATGGATTATAGTCTGGAATAGCACATAGGCTACTTTTTATCCCAGTAAAATGTATGGTTCCCGTGGGATAGATTTGTTTTAATTTTTCATAGAGCAAAGGATCAACATGATTTACAGAAAAGGATATAGAGGAAAAGGACATACTTTTTAATCGCGGGTAACACCGCGGGGCGCAGCTAGTATCCAATATTTCTTTTAGATTCCATAGATTAAGATAGCCATATCATTGGAAATTGCGTTGCCTCCAACATTAAAGTGCTAACTAGTTTTCTATCATTTATGGAAAATCGAAGACTGAAAGAGGTGTCGAGGTAAGACAAGGCCATCACTCGTTGCCATGACGAGATAATTATGAAGAGGTCGTTTACCTACCTATGTGACATCTATGGTTTGTACGACACGTGTGTAAGAATGTTTAATTTTACACACGTGTCGTACTATACCGAGTCCCCGTGCATCTCACAGTTTATTGGAGTACAATGTTAATGCTTGCTTTAATAAAGTGTGCAGTATCCAGTGCTGGATAAAGACATCGCACGTCCTCTATCAAATACGCGGGGCGTGTATAGCGACTAGTATTTTCATTGGACGGTAGTTGGTATACAATAGGTACCTATTTTACCTACTTGATATATGTTTATTGGTACAAGCGCGAGGCCCATCAAGACGCGGGGCCTGTAGCATTTGCTGACTCTTATACTACTGCCGCGAAATAAATACATCTCTATTTTTTACGATTAAAACGGCCTGATTAGCGCAGTGGTAGTGACTCTGCTTTCTGCGCCGAGGGTCCCGGTTTCGAATCCTGGTAGGGACTAGCTTTGTGTGATGAGCACGAATGTTTGTACCCGAGTCATGGTTGTTTAATATGTATACAAGTATTATATACTGAGTTCGCCCTCAGTCCATTGTACGGTACCCATAACACAAGCGTTGCTTAAAGTGGGACCATACAGTTGGTGTGTTCGTATGGCGATATTTATTTATTTAAAAAATATTAGATTACTCTATATGGATGTCTATAACTTCGCAAATAAGTCGAAACGGTTTTATTTATTTATTCATATAGTTATGCATGAGTCCTGACAAGGGATAAGGCGATAAAGGTAATACTGCAACATATAAATACGTCCGCAATCTGGTTTGAAAATGTTAGTGAAATAACACCTGTGACATTAAGTCGTAGAAGGGTCTCATTTCTTACGAAGACATATGACGTCACGTGTATTGAATTAAGGAAATTGACATGTGAAACCTTGAATGTCAAAGAACAATGGAGAGCATTCTACGTTCTGCGTCCCAAGTACTGCGTTCTTTGTTATATAAGGCATTTATAGCGCCGACGTTCAGTAGCCGCAAATCAAACATTCTAACACAAATGGGGTATGCTGTTTGCCCGTTTGGAGTAAATAGTCATTCAGCGTTCTACGTTTAAGCCATTTCCACACAAGACATTCTTTTGGAGTTCAAACGCTCACACAAAAGATTTTCTTCTTCTTCTTTCTTTATGAAATGAGATGCGATGAAATAAAATGGATATGAATATGGCCTCACCCACAACTTAGCGGGTATTTTGCACAATGTCAAGTAATTAATAGCAATAACAAATTCAATAAATACACATTATAAATAAAATAATGGATGTGACACGTTGAAATGAAAATGGCATGTCCACAAAAGGTTTTATTAAATGTGTTATCATAGGTATTTAGACGATGTCCATTTAAATACATTTCTAAAATTGTTAGGTCTAAAGCATATTATTGCTATTGAATATGCCCTAGTTACCCAGCCCCTATGCGTCGTCGACCCTGAAAGCACATCAGAGAGGAACAGAGCTATAGGAAAAAATAAGATGCGTTGTCAGATGCCTCTTCCTTTCGAATGCAAAGCATTAATTACGTTTGTGTAATAACGGCGATAATAAGCCTTATTACTACGACGCAGAGGCTACAAGACGCCCTGCTAAGGAAGGACGATTCCGGTCTCCTGATGATGTTAACCTTCTCTGGTTAGTAATTGACTCTTCCATTTTCTGGGATGAAACGTATCTTATATGCTGATTTGGGCTATATGACCCAAGTTGCATGAAAATCTATCTGATAGATTTCCCATGGATAATAAATCCGATACACAAAAACCCCTAAATTTACGGATTTTATCAGAAATAATGTCCCTACGGTAATTTTTTTCACAAAATTATTAAAGTACAAAGTTATTGTATTTATTAATTATAATATACACACAGCAGGTACATTTTCTGTTATTTCATACAATAATGACATTCAAGTAATATAATGACCTGATGTAGGATGTAATTTATATGTAATTAGAAGATTTCGTGAGGCTGACGAGGCTCTATTGCGATGTTTAGAGTGAGGTCATCGCAACAAAAAAAACATAGAGTATATACAATTACAAGGATGCATTTACGTAATAGTATAGATAGAGTAAAAAATATGTTACTACTCAACAAACCGCTTTTTTCTCACACCTGGGATTCAAAGGAATGTATGTACTTATCGGACGCAAAAAAAAAGAATCCTTGAAATAGCAACTATAGGTATAGATACACAAAAACAACTAAACATCTCTTCTCTAAATTCTATACCAAATTGATTGGTTGCCAATGTAAATTGATCTTTGTGGTTACAGTCATTGAGGAGTGTTTTATTATAAATTCAAATTATTTTAAGAGGTTTTTATCCATATTCGGATATGTGATCATCACACATGAATACTCATCGTAGAGAAAGGGTCACTGTAGGGACACTAGCCATGCGACAATAACATCCAGGCTTCTATTGAAGGTGATTTCATACAGGTTTAGCTTCAGTGTTTCTATCAGTCTCTCTCTCTCTCTCTCTCTCTCTCTCTCTCTCTCTCTCTCTCTCTCTCTCATTCCTGCCGATTATAAACACATGCCATCAATACATGTTGCACGTCTCCCTCAACACCGCATGGTTCGCAGTGTGGAGAATCTGCTTTCCTCGTCCTCATGAGAGGTTTGTTTCATAGAGAGTACGCGAATGTAGTTTTCTAAGTTCGTATTTTGATTCTGCTTATTCAGAATATTCAACTGTATTGTCTAATGAAATAAAACTTATTTTAAGGGTGATATCGCGTTTATTTTCTGTTTTTACGTTCCCTACGTTTCGGCTGCTTTACAGCAACCGCAGTCACGGGAGGACTGCGGTGTTTGACGTCCTAGTGTTTGAACTGGGTTACACTAATATTTAGTTGTTGTATTAATATGATTGTAATATGTAATATTTTGTGGTTCTCTGTTATTATAAAGAGAATATAATAATCCATTTAATACTATACTGGAAGCGAGCTTATATGTATATTTATTCGTAGCATACGGACTACAAAAAAATATTCCATTAGTCAAAGGAGGAACATAAAAAAACACAAAAGCATGTGTTGACGTCGGATGTATGTGAATATTGCATTTTTTTACACATTTGTCTAAGTATTTTCTATATAATGTATGCTAATTATGTAGGTACGTAGGTACTATAATCATCTCAAGAAAATGTCGTTTACCTCATTGTGAAGCATTTTAAACATAACAATAATGGAAACTCCTTTTTAAAAAAACTCGAACGCGGTTGGTTTCTCGTTCTTCGTGCGGTTGCAGATGCAAATCCGGGTTGACATCTTACCGCTGACCGTACCTAGCACAATTATAAAATTTCACCAATATTAAAGTGTTCAGTTTAAATAATCTGAGTAATATTCTTATTTTATTATTTATTTAATTGTCAACAATATTATTTAAAGTTCAGTATTTTTTTTTAAATCGCTTATCTATAGGTTTTATCATATCACTATTTTTCTATATACATATATTTATTGTAACACAATATTAAAAACACCATTATTCGCAATAAATTAACATCGAGTGTTATGCACTATTATGTTTTTATTATTTATAATAGTTTATTTTTTTTAATAGTTTATGTTTAACAAACCATTAATGTATGCCCATACTCGTAAAATAATATAATGTCTAAATATTATAAAAAAACACCATTATTCGCAATTAATTAACGTCGAGTGTTATGCACTATTATGTTTTTATTATTTATAATAGTTTATTTTTTTTAATA
This sequence comes from Pheosia gnoma, assembly GCA_905404115.1. Taxonomy (NCBI): domain Eukaryota; kingdom Metazoa; phylum Arthropoda; class Insecta; order Lepidoptera; family Notodontidae; genus Pheosia; species Pheosia gnoma. Next base: position 467,601 of record FR989909.1, on the reverse strand, counting down.
GTTTATGTTTAACAAACCATTAATGTATGCCCATACTCGTAAAATAATATAATGTCTAAATATTATAAAAAAAACACCATTATTCGCAATTAATTAACGTCGAGTGTTATGCACTATTATGTTTTTATTATTTATAATAGTTTATTTTTTTTAATAGTTTATGTTTAACAAACCATTAATGTATGCCCATATTCGTAAAATATATAATGTCTAAATATTATAAAAAAAATATGATCATACCTGCATGCTCGACCCCGTTCACCTTAAACTTGATTTTGTCCATGTCTTGTTTGTGAGGCCGCGTCCAACAAACTGACTTACGACTTAATGGGTTCGCTCAAATTTGGAGCTGATAAAAACTGGAAACACAAGGCAGTTGTGTTGCGGGCGAGCGCGCTACTACAAATGACGTGTGGCGAAGCAGTGTTGATGTATGCTTTGGAGTACTGAGTCCGGTAATTATAATAATATAATATCGCCAGAACCCAGTATATAATATTTATATAGTCATGACTGACCAGGAATCGAACCCGGGACCCTTAGCGCAGTAAGCAAGGTCACCACCTACTGAGCTAATCTGGTCGTCAATTACATGATAGATTGTGATAAAATAGTGTGATTGTTTCGAAGGACGTCTAACGAAGGAATAAAAAAGTATTTGTGCAAGTTGTTACGTATAATTTTCACTCGGCTGCTATACATATGCACTTTTCAACATGACTTTTACATTAGAACTATCTAAAATAAAATAAACATTTACTAAAGTGTATACTTATATATATATAAGTACCGAATTTAATTTTATAAAGAATATTTGACAGTATAATCGTACACAAAATTTCGACGTATGTTTCCGCGTTCCGCGCTAAAGTTATGTCTCAACTCTTAACAATATTAAATAATATATACATATACGTAATAAGAAAAATAAATATGTATGTCCATCAGAGCATCCTCACAGAATCATAATATTTTTTAATCATGTAAATCGTCAAAATTTACAAAATACTAATCTACAACTTTACCATCCGTTCGGAATGCCGTTTCTATGGAGAGTAACGAGCAAGAAACTCCATGGTAACTGTTTTTAAAAAGATCTTATATATGTTTGTGCAGTAGGTACATTGTTATGGATATGTGAGAACAATGTCGGAACGGCTAGGCAGAAAAATGTTTGCAGACTCACTTATGACCCTGAGGTCAATAATTCTGATTTTTTGCTATCAATTGTAGTATATGATGAATGCGGTTACCTTCACTAGCGTACAGAATAAACTAGGAAGTTTGAGATGAGTTATGAGTTATAAAATCTATGTAATGAGCAGTACAGAACACGTAACTATGGCAACAGCCAAACAAATGTCTTTATGGGCACACATAATTGATGTAACATCCATTCGTGAACCAGATATGTAAGTTTTTTTTATCAATTAGCCAATTTAAAAAGTACACACAATTCCGTAGAAATCTAATTATAACAAACGAGTCCAACATAAATTATTTTGATAACGGTAAATATATACATTTCGCATAATATCTTAAAACCTCATAAAAACTAAACGCGATAAAAACTGGTTTTATAGTATTGTGTGGTCTCTGAATCCAGCGCACCGGTGCCACGAGCTTCATGCGTCAAATCTAAGAGCTGTGTCCGTGTGTGATCTAAGAGCGCTTTTAAATATTGAACAATATATATTCAACAAATTAACGTAATCTACAGTGAATTACAACAAGGTGATTAATTTTTATTAGGAGTGCGGCAGGCGGCTGCTTGTACGAAGATGTACCTCGCGTATGTGACCGCGCGTTTGTGTTAGCGTATGGAGAGAGGTCCTTATCGCAAATCTCAGATTGGGGGGGGGGGGGGGGGGGTGGATACAAAGATTCATCAACAAACCTTTATAAATCCAACGTTCGTACTTTCTAAAATAAAACTAATTTTATCGCGTTTTTCTTACTGTCCCCGACGTTTCCGCGGCTTGACATCAATTAATATTAAAACAAGCAATATAATTATATCAGATTTGATAAACCACAGATCCTCGCAAAATAACACCGATTGAAATTAAAAAAACATTCATTTTATTGGGAAGACGGCTGGGTGTTACCGCCGACTTGGGTTGCAGTAAATAATATAATTAAATCCAAAACCAAGCGCACCGTTGCAAGACCTCAAGACACAGTAAGCACTTTTTGCGTACATCGGAGCCCAAACAACAACAATATGAGGGTACCCCGGTTCTAATGACATGACATGACACTAGGACGTCTAACACCTCAGTCCTCGCGTGACCATGGTTCCTGTAAAGCCACCAAAACATCGGTAACGTAAAAAGCAATGTAAAATATATGCGATACAATTTGTAAAATGAGTTTTATTTCAATGTGTAGTATTCGCGTAAATATATATAATAAGCAATCAATGGATGGCAGTTTTTATTCTGCACTTGTTTTCTCCTTAATACGTCGAACATTGCTTATTAAAAAACACCTTCGCCCTAAGACATTTCTATTATCCAACAAGACAGACTATAATGGGCATCCAACAACTCAATATACCTAACATTAAAGCAACCATTTGTGTCACTAATCTCCCCAATTACGCCCGTTATAGTCGCCGATAACCATTATATCGTTAGTGGACAACCTAAACCAACAGAGTTGTTGGTCGCGCGTGATTGCCCTGAGGAGGACTTCAATGTACTTTGGGTTGATTGTAAGTAATCATCCTACTTAAGTGTAAGTCTTAGCACGTAGGTGGGTAATACTGAGAAGATACTAAATAGCTTATTTCCAGCCCGTCTGGTGTATCGTTGGAAATATATATTTTTAAATGTCGCCCTTGTCTGGTTACTATGACCCCTGGTCTGTGTACTGGGATTGTCTCTTAGCCGTTTCTACAATAACTCTAATACAATGATTGGTTAGTTTGGGTCTAACTGTGTTTGTTTTTGTCTGTTTGTTTTTTCTCGACGATGACAGATCATGTTGCAAAGTCTCGTCAACACGCATGAAATGTGATAACACAATTCACAAATGAAATGATTAAAATGTTACGTATATTCCTTTTAGTTATCTACAGTAGGTACTTCTATTAGTGCTAAAATCATATATCTGCTAACGCCACAAAGATTTTAAGCGCTGCCACAATTTGCGGCGGAGGCCACAGGAATGCCGCCTACTCCAAGACCGGCTTAGAACAAGACATTTCCCAGAGTACGGATATAAAAATTCTACTAGAAATTAAAACTAAAATACTTGAATTATACGCGTCTTTAATCCCCACTGGGGTCCCTACAATAAGTAATTACAACGTTAGTGAACAAGGGAAACATAGTGAAATTAAATTGATTCAATATATTTTGATAGATTAGCCACTAGTACTTGCCACTATTAAATATATGTACTTCAATAGTGGCTAGTACTCAAAAAAAGTTCTGATTTAAATAAGTGGGACGAATTAGTTATAACTATCCTAAAACTTACTTCATTCTTGCGATAACTATATTGATTTGATTTTCCGATAATCTTAATGTTTTATCACCGTCAGCTACCTTTATTTCAGTTTTAGTATAAAATATATTAATTAAGTTAATAAAATATATTTTTAAGAAATTAAATATATTTTTAAGATAACGTAATGGTCGCGATTTGAAGGAAGTTGGTTAGGTACCCATTCACTTGCAAATGTGTCTGCATATCCAAAAATCTTGTCAAATTGAACGGTAATACCAAAATGCACTAACACATACACTAATTGGAAGTGTCCATGTGTTATCAAAGCAACGCCTCGTCCACATAATATATATTTTCAGTCATTAGTGACTTCCTAGAAATAATGTTTAGTTTTATATGAGTTTGTTAATCTTTAAGCTCACTGCAAGAGAGTCATATTTCCACTGCACTTTTAAGGCACCAAGTTGCGGCATTAATTTCTCAGATACGCCTCCATCCATACGGTCTGTACGGCTTCCAGCTTTGGATCGTGTGGGATGTCAAAGACTCAAAGATATTCGTGAACTTTTCATGACTATGCTTACTTATTTAAGGATTCCCAATACCTATCGAGCATTGGCTTAGGTCTCTTTAGTAAAAGAAATTTAGGATTAAGCTCGCCCACTGCTATAGTATACCCACTAACTGGGTGAGCCACTTGTAACATTTTGCACGCCTGAATCATCTTATTCAACACCCTTGCTCGAAAATTGGCTGTCATCGCACCGATTTTAGGTTCAAAATGCATCTTATTACACACGCGGGCTTTTCACTTCATATTACTGTATATCAAGTGCGAGATTATTCGTAAGCGAACTTTATACTTTATAATCTACCGTATTTAGACATTTTGTATGAAGAATTGAAAGTTTTAAATACCGCCCGCTACAGGCGTTTTTCGATTCTCCATATAAAATGTCTAAATACGGTAGACTATAAAGTATACAGTTAGCTCTCACTTGACGTGCGGCACTACACAGTTATAAACGTCACATTTTTTAAATGTTGCCAAAGTGGTTTCATGTCTAAAAAATTAACTACAATTTTTGTCATTAAATTATCATATCTTTTTGTTATATTCAATTAATTATATTTTTGGAACGAAGTTCCTTATCGCGCGTTACGAAAGGGGGCTAGACGGAAAAAAATCATACGAAAAATTAAGCAGAAAAGTTGTAACGACCAATTGTAAGCATTTTTATAAACGAAAGTATAGTTTACTATATAAAACCCAAAAACATAACGATACCTCGTTCAAAAACATGCTAGCGACATCTATCGCTGACAAAAATAAACATAAATAAACGAAAGTATAGTTTACTATATAAAACCCAAAAACATAACGATACCTAGTTCAAAAACATGCCAGTTTGCTATCTTTGTCGTTTGCATTTACATAATGGTCAGTATTTTCGAGACAATGCACAAGTGCATCCGTGGCGCAATTGGCTAGCGCGTTCGGCTGTTAACCGAAATGTTGGTGGTTCGAGCCCACCCGGGGGCGATATATTTTTGTTTCCCAAAATTATTGATTTTTTGTACATAATAAATAATAATAAAGGAACTTCGTTCCATCCGGGTGTCCCTTGACACCTCTCAAGTTTTTTATAATATTAGGCTGGTTTATGACTTTTTTATCTTTTCTTCTTGTTCAGCGGAGCGCAAAAAAACCGGGGGCTATGTGTGTATAGTGTATGTATAGTGTGTGTTTTGATGATGTTTTTTTCTGACACGCGTAAGCATTTGGCAATTACACTCTCGGCTTAACTGTGCCTCATCATAATGTAGTATGTAGCTACAACAATATTGTTGTCATGGCAACGCTTTTGTTGATAGTCGAAATGTTTTAAAGGCATAAAACCGGTTAGAAGTGACATCCCACGATGGATAGACTATAAAGTGTATAAGTATCTTTCGTAACAATTCACTATGCGAGTAAAATAATTTAATATTAATTTGATGAAACTACACCTTAAGCTTAACACTTCTAATGCCTTAAAATTATTCTAGCATCTAAATGAAAAGCCTACATCCCCTGAGTGTCTGAGCGTAGTTTTGTAGAGTCATAATTTCATATACATTCAGGGCTAGCTTTCAAAGTACGTGCGATATGTCTTGTGATGGGGCCACGAGTAAAACAAGTCATATAAGGCTGAAGATTTTTTTTTACATGTTTTAATTACCTATTCCAAAATGTACCTACTACAAATCTATGATATGCTATTATAATATGTTAACTAAGCTGTGCCTTTACATTGATCTACATCCAAAACATGTGTTATTTTTCTATGTGCCTGTTTGTTTGAACATTATGGAAAATTGCTGTACAATTTTAAAAATGTTTTCACTATAATACAATACACAACAATATAATACAATAGCTAGCGGGAGCGCGAACAATGTTTTCACTATAATACAATACACAACAATATAATACAATAGCTAGCGGGAGCGCGAACAATGTTTTCACTATAATACAATACACAACAATATAATACAATAGCTAGCGGGAGCGCGAACAATGTTTTCACAATAATATTATAATACTATAGCTAGCGAAAAAGGTGGAAAAACTATTCGTCATCATTTATTCTAAGCGTCATTATAATTCTAATCAACAATCCAGAATCATCGTCCAAGCTATGACAAAAGAATGAGAGTTACATTATTTTGAATCCAAAAGAACGGTACTCGTCGATTTTAAATAAACTACAGACTTTTAGAAAGATAATATGCTGCAAACGTTGGTAAGGGTACATACAGAAGCTTTAGACGCCAGCTTCATGGCTGCATTGAGATGAAATTCAGATGGACTAACGTGAGCCTAACGAGCTTGCTTTGCCTGTAACGAGGGCGATTTGGACGCACGCTAGCTGACATTACTTCATAAAACACGTTTAGAAATACCTCAATTTAGAGTTGACTAGGAACTTTCCACTAAAAACACTAATATATACGTCCGGTACCTTTTTTTGCGGGGGAAATCCTCATGGATACCCACAAGCCCCGAGGGAGGCAAGCGGGTTATATCGGACTCGTACTAACTAAAACCTCACGACGGTCCTTCTCCCACCTTGCTGGGGGGGGGGGGGGGAGGATTTAGCACACATCCGTGATCGCAGCAGTAGTCCGCGAGAGTGGACTCTTTCTCCTCCCGGCGACGGAGCACTCCACGCCGCGCCGCCCTCCTCCAGTTTGGTTGACTGACGCTACCTTAACTCTTCAATGTTACCTCTGGTTGCTGTAAATGTACTTGGAAACGTTAATAACACGGGGTAGACATTGTTAATATAAGAAAATTGGCGCTAATCATATTAAGATCACCCGTCTTCTCGTTAAAACTGCCTTTGTCACGTTAACAGGCGCTAAATTATGTTTTAATAAATCCATTTAAGGGGTAGATACATTTATATTTTTGGTAACATTTTCAGGCGTAATGGATATATTGAACGACGTGCTTCGATTTAAATATAATTAGTAGTATAATCATTCATAATATCGCCAGAAAAACACAGCAACTGTGCGATCCCAAACTAAGCAACGCTTGAATTATTGGGTGCGTTCCAAATATATAATTATTTATATAGATATCAGACATACATCCATGATTCGGGTACAAATATTTGTACTCATCACCCAAAGTTTGCCCGTACCAGGATTCGAACCCTAGGTCTCTTTTTACAAAGCAGGTTCATGACCAATTGTGCTAATCGGGCTGTCAAATATACAAGCACACTGCCTGTTCTATATAAATCTGTAAGAAAAAAAAAAACAAATATCAAAACATCCTAGCCCCAAACACAACATTCTATGTGAAAATCCCACAAAGTTTTCAAAACATCTAACGTTACACCTGCTCAAAGCACCGCGCCCACTTACGGCGGTTTAAATATCGTCTGCACGAGCTATGAGTAGCATTGTGCCGTTGTGCACTGCGCCCACTTGCATGCCACTCGCTGCACTGGGATTACCTTGCAAAACACTTGAAAGAAACAGGGATTTGCTTAGAATCTTTATGGTTTGACAAGAATCTGTTTGTTTGGGTAAGGCGTTGTATTAAATTTGACCTGGCATATTGGGCGAATACGAAAACTGTTATAATGTTGGTTACACATGAAATGTGAGCGACTGTGTAGACTACATGAAGACAACTTTCCTTCCAACTCCTCCTATTTTTATCTTTCGATTAAATTCGTGCGGGTTCCAAGACAATTAACTTTATTCCGGGACTCGGTCGTCAAACCTCGGTGTCATCATTGGACACCACTGTAGATCCTGGCTTATAGGAGTAGCAGCGGTGGGAGTGTGTGGCGAGCATAGTCCTAATAAAAAAAAAAAAAAGACTACTTGAAGATAGTTGTCACACTTTTCGCGCGGCCACTGCAGCTTTGCTTTTGTTCGTGCGTCGCCCAAAGCAAACGCTCGCGTAGCTCGCTCGAGCGCTATCATCTGGCTTTTGGCTCGCTGTCAGCACGATTGTTAATGTCGTTGTCGCATGAGCTGTTTGCTCGAATCAAACCTGAGGCCTGCAAGGGGACGCCATTTTCATATCATCATGACACATCCATTATATTATTTATAATGTGTATTTATTGAATGTTTTATTGCTATCAATTACTTGACATTGGCAAAATACCCGCTAAGTTGTGGGTGAGGACATTTTCATATCCATTTTATTTCGTCGCATTTCATTTCGTAAAGAAAGAAGAGGCTTGAAAGTCTTCGAGCTTAGTCTTAGACGTTTAATATCTTTATAATTAGCAACTAGCTGTCCCGACGAACTTTTTACCGCCTCCATATCAAATGTATGAGAAAATTAATTTTTTTTTTTTGTAAATTTTTCCCATGTTTTAATAGTTATTTTGCTATTCTGGGCGGAGACAAATTCAAAAATCAATGATCATAGAAATCCGCACCCGGTCATAAGGTTTAAATTGTGTGACTAACCTGACTTTGTTTTATATATAAGAAAGATTGTATGCTAGCATCGCCCCCAGTCCATTGTACGGTACCCATAATACAAGCGTTGCTTACAGGTTGGTGGGTTTGTTCGTCTGGCGAAATTATATCACATTAAGGATTGAGAGTAATCGCTTTATCTCTGTCTATACTTATTTTTTGCGACTCATAATATCTATGCAAAGCGCCGAAACCATCAATCGCGGTAGAAGCTGCCTGTTATCTTAAACAGCGCGACGTACAGCATCGTTTCCCAGATAATAACAGCTGATATCCGCCGCGGATTGCATCTTTTTATTCATGAAGGGGTGGAGGGAGAACCGGGGTAGCCATTCCCAACGTATCTTTGTGAGTGCAATGTCAGGAAATTTGAAATGTTCAAATTTTTATAACCTGCCCATGGTGAGTATCTTGAACACTTAATGCAAAGCAAAGTTTTCAAATTTTTATCGTTTGGCATTTGTTACGCCAAACTTCGATTTGCAAACGTGTTATGAAAAATAATTTCTCTGTCATTTTTCTTACTAAACTATACACATGAACATTACAATAGCCGAACTAAATAAAGACTTTTCACGTGAAGCAAAAAAAAAATAATGAGATATTTTTTTACGATCTAATAAACTGTCGCTTCAGTGGATTTAATAAAGAAAAGTAATCCAAACAAAATCATTGTTGTACTGATATAAAAATAAAATTACATTATTTGTCGCCACAGGAAATTGAATTTGTGACCTTTTGAAAAATTGTTATTTTAAAAAGTGTTCAAAGCTTAATGTTCCATTGGATTTAATTTTGACTTACTATAGAATTAATATTTGTGGTATACAAATACTCTCTTTCAATGAATATACTATGACTACTAATTTGTGACTGTAGACAAATGAATCCACTGGATTGGTATTAAGCCCTATGGTTTATGGTGGGATGACATCTGCTCAATTGTTTTACAATGTATATGTCTATCAGTGTCTGTATCCAGAAACACGGTTCTCAGACAATCACATTTTATTTTTTATAAATAATACTTATTTAAATAGTGAATATTGAAGACTTATACATTTGAGTTGTTTCGTTTTGACTTTAGCTGCCATTTAGTGCCAACTAAAGAGATCAACACCCAATTGTTAGTACTTTGTGCTGTTAGGTACTTTAGTGAGTATCATATATGCTAACGCTTTGTAATCTATAGCCGTAAACTAGACATATTTTAATTATCTTGTATATAAAACGCTGGCCTTGATATTTTTTGGAAAAAATATACAAGTATATTTTTTATTATCATTTAATACAAACGGTTGCTCTCGTTGGTGCCATTGTAAACAATATTTTAACACCTGTTTAAGTATAGAAAACGTGAGGAAGACCTTTTCAATTTATTCGATTACGTTGAAACTGATAAACATTAAACAGTGGTTTAAATGCAAACATATATGAAACTGTATACGACTGTTGACTCAGTTACAAGATCCATACCTTTTCTTATAAATGTCAAAAACCGTACCCACCTCCTGAAAGACATCGGATATATCCTTCAGAAACCAACGTGAATAATAATTCTGTCTTGAGCTATTTTCAAAAGCCAAATGTCGTTATATTATAGTTTTGAATTGTTACATTTGTTATATTTTCGAATAATATTAATTGATTGGTTACTTATAAACCAAAATTCTTGATCGACAGTCTCTTTGTCATACTTTTGCGATGTAAGAGCCCAAACACACGTGAGAATTTTCTCGAGCGTTTTGTGTTACGTAGTGCTTTCCGCGTTCTTTGAGATGTATGGGATGCTGACCGCGTATCTGCTGTTGGCGCGGGCAATTGAAACATGGAACGCCTATTGTTATTATGTTTTATTGGGGTCTAACCACGAAATTGCTATTGTATAATTTTAATTTATTTTTAATTAATATACGACTGTAACTATCCTTTTAGTTATTGTGAATTAAGTCTATATATTTTAGACATTATTACTTTCCTTGCAGATTGTTAAGTTTAAAGATTGCTATTAATGAAATGCGAGTGTTACAAAGCACATCACTACCCATCCCTTTAGAGAATATAAGAGTGATGGACACTTTTTTTCAAAATTAAAAACTTTTAACCACCATTTGTTATGAAGGTTACATTTAATAAAATCATATCACGTAGTCTGTAAACCGAGTTGGCAAACTGCTTTGTAAATTGACTTTGGCAACTGCACAAGGACCACTGGCCACATCCAATGGCTTCAAATCCACTATAATTATTGATAAGTTAAGTAGAACGCTTTAGTTTAAGATTTATTGCAAGTGAAATTACGAAAGTTGGTTATTGGGATGCTGTAGATGTCTTAGAGTGTTTTTATTTAGAATATTAATTGCTTTATTAATTTAAAATAGTACTTGCACCGCAACGGCTAATTTGGCCTTTAGCTGTTTGGATTGTTACAAGCCGTGGAAGGGATTATTTATGAGTCGATTTCGATGCGATTTATTTAATTTTTAACGGACGGACGGAAAAAAGAATGAGGAGATTCTCATATTGATTTCTTATATTTACGCGAATACTACACATTGAATTATCGCGTTTATTTATATAACGTCGGGAACATAAAAAACATAAAATAAAAATGATTAAAATCTGTAAATAAGTTTTATTTCAAGGCGGTTCTCAATTCGATAGTATTTTTTTTTTGTGAATTACTGTACTTATTTACTCTATGGTGTTCGAAAAATGATTCTCCTCTTGGCCTTTACCCAGCATCAGTACGTCAAGTGTGAGTTTATTAGTAATCTAATAGTATACTTGATAGTCTATGGATAGTATTTTTTTTATTGAATAACTGTGTTTATTTTCTCTATGGTGTTGGCAAGATGATTCTCCCCTTGATCTTTACCCAGCATCAGTAGGACAAGTGTGAGAAATACTGTCCGCTAGAGGTGGTTTTCAATTTGTCATGCATGTGACTATGGAATAAGTTCATGTAGTAAGAGTTCTGTTAGGTGTGTATCATTCGTTATGCAAAGTGTAATACCATAGAGAGTGACACATGTCCCTCGTGATTTGGGCTGATTGTGTAAGACATGCCCAGCCCGGCTGTACCATAATATATAATAATGCGTAGATCGGACCGCGAACAACAACTAAATATGATGGTACCGTGGTAGGACGTCAAACACCTCAGTCCTGCCGTGACCATGCCGTAAAGCAGTCGAAACGTCCGGAACGTAAGAACAAAATAAACGCGACAAAATCCGCAAAATTAGTTTTATTTCAAAATATATAATAAGTTCAGAACTCGTACTCGAAGCTCAGATGATGCGATGCGGTATTTGATGGCGCCCGCCCTACGACATTAGTTGCTATTGTGGGCGCCCACCACTGGTTTTATGTCCGTAGCGTGTGGAATGTTATTTCACGTGTTATTATTGTAAGAACTTTGTTATGGAATGTGCATCGTAAAATGTTGTTCTTTATTTTCTAGAGGGCAGTAAAATATTAACACATTTATAGCCAAGATTGGTTTAACGCTTGCCTCGGTAGCAAGGATCGCTGGTTCAAACCACGGCTCGCACCTCTAGGATTTCTGGATTTCAGGTGCGAATCTCATTTTCAACCGTGATTATCTCTTGCCAAACGATCATGGAAACATTGGGAAGTGATACGTGTGAAGTCCGTTAACCCGCATTGGGCCAGCGTGCTGGACCAGATCCTAATTCTCCTCGCATTGATGGGAAACCCGTAGGACATTAAAAAGGCTAGTATTATTATATTAGTAAAATATTTTCCTTTACCAGGTGATAAACGTGGTCGAAAATGAGATTCGCACATGAAATCCAGAATTCCGAAAGATGCGAGCCCGGGTAACCTCGCTCTCTATAGATAAGTGTTATCAATATATATTTGGACATCCTTTTAAGAGGTACAGTCACGATTATAAATGTTCTTTAAATCTCTTTGTAAGTTTGGCAAACACTAACACAATTAATTAGATTATAGAAGCCGTACTTTTGTAGTGCTCACTTTCCTAGGATAACATTATTTGTGTCTAACTTTTAGTCACAACATTGTTTCGGGCAGCTCTAACTCGGGTCAACAATAATTACGTTGTTGTCTGAGAAGGTTAATGGCGTTACAAACTAAACAGAGCGAATACTAACTTTGATATTAAAGATACTGCGACTTGCTTTTTTTTAACTGAACTCAGTAATCTCTATGTTACCGCTGGATTTCTTTTGTAAATACTATTGTCTGTGGTCACGTTTTTAATTCAGTAATTACTTATCTATGTAATCTATATAAATAAAACAAGGTCGTGTTAGTTAGACCATTGGTAACTCAAGAACGTGTGGGCCGATATTTATGATTGTTGATTTTTTGCCCTGAATAGCAGAATAACTATTAAGACATGGGACAAATTCACATTTGATTCTGAGACAGTACGACATTTGCCGGTACAGCAATATATATACATACTAGCTGCGCCCCGCGGTGTTACCCGCAATTAAAAAGTATGTCTATTCCACGGGAACCCATTTTACCGGGATAAAAAGTAGCCTATGTGCTATTCCAGACTATAATCTATCTCTGTGCCAAATTTCATCCAGATCCGTTCAGCCGTTCTGGCGTGAAAGAGTAACAAAAATCCATCCATCCATCCAAACTTTCACATTTATAATATTAGTATAGAAGTAAGATAATAAGATTACAAGTTGTCGTGTCTGTTCATTACAAACTTTGAAAAAAAATCGAGTATGGGATAATTCATTTTTCTTTGACGTTCGTGCATCACGCGAAAACTTGTATACGGATTTTGATTAAACTTGGTATGGTGATAATCTATAACCCAGGATGTGTTATAGAAATTATTATCTAGGAAGATGCCTGTGGAATAGCTGAAAAGCTGTTTCTCAAAATCTATTGAGCGGATTTCACTGAAAATTGACAAGACATCTTATATTATTGGGTGAATATTATATACAGGGTTTTTCAAGTAGGGGATTGGTATAGCGAAAAATGATAAAAGGACTCTCTAGACCGATTTTGATGAAAACTAAAACTGCATCATTAGAATTTTGAAAACACATCTCTAGCCAGGAACTGAACCCGTTAATTTTGAAAAAAAAATACAGCTTACTTACTGTATTATTGTATCATTCTAGGAAGTAATGACATACGACAAAGTCGTCGGTTGTTCTATTAGTAAGTTACTCAGACTATTATGATACACTGCGCGTGTAGAACTACAACGAAACCAGCATATGTTTTACGTTAGAAACAATTAATTTGACTTATTAAAAGTTCTTTGTAATGACGTTGTAAATGAATAAAAACTTTCTATAAATTTGGGGGGGGGGGGAGTATTAATTCAGCGCAATAAAATATCCCGTCGAAGGACTTTGAAGGACCGAAAATAGTTGAAACACCTGACGGTAGTTCTAACACGCATGCGTCAAAACTTGGGCCACCCGTGGCCATATCATCTGTCCTCAGTTATCGTACGCGTTCCGCCGCGTACCGACCGCGTACCGCCGGCGTACCGACCCGCGTACCGACCCGCGTACCCAGCGTACTGAAACCGCGCGAATTGTGACGTGCCGTTTTTGAATTCCGAATGAATTTGTGGTTCTGAATTACATTTGTGTTTCGTGGGTTGTATTGTTTGAAGGTAAGTTGACTGATTAGATTTTCATTAACTCGTGTTGGCATATTCGTTCGTAAGCTGTTTAAGAGGTCAATCGAATAAAATAATTTAGGTTTATACGTATATTGCGGGTAGGAATGACGGCTTTCCAAAATTCGTACTATATTACATGATCTGCCAGCCCGCGATGTTGAATGAAGTGAATTTTGAATTTTATTTGCCTCTGCTTTAAATGAAAAATTTAATACTCAGAAGGAGGTTAACATTTAATCTAATCATAATCATGGTTTATTTCGATATATCTACCAATACCTTGTTAGCATATCTTTTAGGTCCAATTGTGTTAGAAGTTATATCGTCTATTTTATACAGTATGTTTGAAAAAACTAAATAATATTTACGCGTGGGCACAGAGTGTTGAGCAAACTGAAACATCATGTATAAAATATGGCACGAAGCATATTAAAAAATTGTTTTTCTTTCGTTTGTCTCCATACAGTTTTAGGTTTCGTCATAATTTGTGAGAGTCCTTTAAGCATATTTCACTGTTCCCTATAGTTTTGGATATTGCCATCCCTACCCAATTAAAAAAAAAATCTTGTATACAATTATACCAACATGTGTAAAACATTTCAACCAAACTTAATAGTCGTATATTACTCACTCGCGACTTCAGATTTCAATTAAACTAAACTATATCTCATTACTCAGTTTAATTAAGTTCTGATTTAAATGTATCTAGTGATGATTAATGCTGTATTTACATACCTATCTGGTGAACCTACAAATAAGTGACTTAAGATAATAATGTGACTTAAGATAATTTTTTATAGATTTTATCGTGTTTATTTTATGTTTTTACGTTCCCTAGTTTGAGCTGCTTTACAGCAACCATAGTCACTTGAAGTGTTGCAATGCAAAAAAAAACATAAAAATTGAACGCGATAAAATCAGTTTTATTTTAATACCAGACTAGGAGTTTTAATGTGTTTATAGCTTAAAAGCTGCTAGAAGTTATTATAAAAAAATATGATCCACTATTTTAAACACGACGTTAATTTTATGAGCTAGTTTAGATTTAATTGGACAGATCTTATCACTATACTATTTAGACGACTTGATAAGTGCAGTTGGTAGTACTTTCTGTACCGTACTGACCGAGGGTACCGAACTCGAATCCTTATGAGAGTAGTTGAGAGTACTAATGTTAGTACCCGTGTCATAGATGTTTAATATCTATATACGTATTATATACTGAGTTTTCCCTCAGTCGATTGTACGGTACCCATAATACAAGGGTTACTTAGTGTGGGACCATCTAGTTGGTGTCCTCGTCTAACGATATTATTATTATATACATAGCGGTTTCTAGTGAACTGCAGTTCACCTCTGCCTACCCTTTCGGGGATTACAGGCGTGATGGTTTACATACTAATTAATCTTTCAGAACACATACGTCAGAACGTCTGAAATCTGGATTCGAAGATACGTAATTAACAAAGCGGTTAATTTAACTGTAATCGAATGTAGGGAACCGTTTAATTAAGCTATAATTAAAATTAAGATGTAGTTAGTTATCATAGATGTTTATCTAGGTCGTTGCCATGGTGATCTGGAAGAAGTCATGTTGTATATTTAAAAAAAAATCCCTAAGATATTAATTTCGAGAATTACTCATACCTATAATTTAAGTACGTTCAGACGGTAACCCTACACCCTCTACCCTCTACACAAGCCCTGAACCATTGCCCTGAACGTTCATTAGGGTCCCTATTTACATATGACAACTAATAATCGCTGGCAATAAAACTAATGAGGTAGGCTTTCATGTAAATAGTCCCCTAATGGGTGGTTATTTACCCTTTTCTGCTTATCATTTTCTTGAACGTCTGGGTCTGGTAATGGATGTATCTAATTGAGAGGGCTACACCAGCTGGCGTTAGAACTTTTAACTTTAGTATATTTGAAATGCCTAAAAATGTTTTCTCGGGTAGAAGATTACATAAAATAAACCAACTCTGTACAATCTACTTAAGACGCTGTAAATAGCCAGTTAAGGAATTGATAACATGACCCATCTTTGTTTTCATTAGCAATCTTAATATCCGACTACTAGGCACGGCCTCAATGGGGGATGTAGGCTATAATCCAACACTCTAGCTTAGTGCGGCTGGCAGACTTCGCACGTTTTTCAAAAACTAGTTTTTGTCAGACATGCAGGCTTCCTCACGGTTTTGTAAATGATCTAATAGTTGAAAATTAGAAACGCACATGAAATCTAGAAATCAGAGGCGCGAGCCGGAGTTTGATCCTGCGATCCTTGTTTTTCAAGACATACGTGCTAGCTTTTAACCATCATAAAGTAATTAAATGTTTACGGTATGAACACACTATTAGCCAAGTTTGCGGTTTCCTATATCTAACACCAAATAAGGCTGGTTTAAGAATAGTGTAAGTGTAGTGGAAAACCCCTAAAATAAATTAACAAACCAATTAAATAAATTCGCTCGCGATTAATAGGACGCTAATTGAAAAAAATAAGCGAATCTCGTAACTGAAGAATTACGAGGATTTTCATCATGCTTCCCTGATAATCCGCGCATAACCCTGGCAATGACAATTAAAATGTACTGGACCGAGCCGGGGTATTATCGACCCGGGTATTTTACGGGTTGAAAAATATAAAATGGCGCAGATTAGACCCACAACTTATATTAATTTTTAGCCTTTACCAGCAACTCCACCCGTGTAACTAGGTATCGATTTTAGCCCGTCTCCCAAACGTTATGGAACAATCTTTAGAGTTTAAGCATAGGCTAGCCAATACTGAAAACATAGTTAGGAACGAGCCAGTAATCTTTATAACCATAATCCAACTTTTCATAATATATCTTCACCCTAAAAATAGCTAATTAAGCTCATAAAAAAACTTTAATTTTTTGAAAAAAAAAACTTTTGGTTCTGAACAAACAAATTTTATTTACACGTTATTTCATATCCAGTTTTGACCCTGGATATGAAATAGACCCAAAACCGAGCCTCATATTCTGTGATTGCCAACCCTCACTGGACCGAAACCGCTTTTACATATAGTATATGACAATAAGGTATACAAAGGGACCAGAATGGAGGGTTGATTCCGTTTAAATGTAACCCAAAAATTGTATTGGTCGGGTTAAATGAAACTCGCTTTGAACCTTATATGGATGGAACATTAAGCTCCCGCCATTTCGTCCTGTGAAGCTATATAAAACATTTGCGGCTAAGAGCAATTCCCAATAAAAAACTTTAAGGTTGAAAAGACGTATCTAATAGACCCGCAGATGAAGAATTACTAGATGGACCACAGCGTCGCTGCGAATAAAACAACAATTGTTTTAATTATTTGAAAAAGTATAAAACAATACTATTTCTCAGAGCGAAAAGTTTATATTGCACACGGTTGAAAAAAAATTGCTACGACTTACGTGTAAAATGTTATTTCCATAAATTATTTGTTCACTTGGGCTTTTAAAACTTAAAACACTAAGTATATCACATACCAAGACTCGAAAACGCTCGTTGAGAAGTTAAGAGTCTATTATTAAATAATATTTTGTATAGCTTTATCCCTCTCTCATCACAAAATCGTGCCATCCATCCATCGGCCAGATGATGTCCACTGCTGCATGTAGGCCTCTCCTCGAAGATATTCATTCACACATCACGGTCCATTCATTGCGGTTCGCGTCCTCTAGCTTCCTACGACGCATGTGACGTCGACAGTAAGTACTACTTGTGAGCTAGGCGCCATTCTACAATATTTCTGCACAACTGGCCGTCAATTCTGCGAGCTATCACTTCAACTTCGCAATTCTTAAAAACTATATGTCAGTCATACTTGACGGCCTGATTAGCGCAGCTGGTAGTGGCCCTGCTTCCTGCGCCGAAGGTCCCGGATTCGAATCCTGGTAGGGACAAACTTTGTTTCATGAGAACGAATGTTTAGTATCTTTATAAGTATTATATATGAGTTTGCCGTCAGTCTATTGTACGGTACCTATAATACAACCGTTGCTTAGTGTGGGACCGTTGGTGTGTTTGTCTGGCGATATTATATCTGGTGATATATTATACTCAAGTTCGTCAACGGTTTTCCTAGTTTCTATCGCGTACCAAAAACTAAAGCAATTGTGTGTTGAGCGACCTTGAGCTTTCTCCCCGAGAGTATTTATCATTATTTATACAGAAAACAAAGATCAGCATCCCATTACAGTTTTCACTAGAATTCCGTACAGTTGGGTCTATTTCGCCAAACGTTCGCGAGCCTAAATAAACGAAGTTCAGCTGTTCTTTGGCCTTTTGTTATTAAAATGTAAAGTCCACACTTGTAACGTTTCTTTGGTAGAATAAACAGTCCGTGTGGACCGAGCACGGGTCGGTGTTATTTAATGTGTTTAGAGTAAGGCTGGCCTATAATGTGTGTTGCATAATTTACGTTTTTGTTTCAGGTTTTCTAGGTTTATGCCTATTTTTGTAATTCACAATGGATGTTGTTATGCCTATTTTTGTAATTCACAATGGACAATGGATATGCTGACATTTAAACCTTAGCTTCGTCAGCTTATTTGTAATTTTATATTTTTTTGTGCTATAATTACAAATGTATCAACAATCATTAAAATTATAGGTTTTTTTATATTTACGCACATACTACAAATAAAAACAAAACTAATCTTAAGGATTTTATCGCGTTTATTTTATCGCGTCGGTAACGTAATAAACATATAATAAACGCGATGAAATCCGTAAGATTAGTTTTGTTTCAATCATCAAAATTACTTTATTCTACGAAGCTGCAAACATTTAAACTTTGCGTAGCTTAGGCCACGCTAATGTGGGTTCACCTTAAACGTGATGTGTGCATATGGGGATCTTTGAATTAAAAATTATATGACAGGAGTATGAATTCAAAGAAGATCATATTATTTTATCATATTCATTTCATAAAACTTGTTCCCATGGAAAATCAAAGGGTCCAATATCTTATAACCCAAACAACATCAATTTATGTTTTCAACAACCCATAAGATACCAATCAAACTATGACTATAAAATCAAAGGGAACTGAATTTCCATAGAGTTTGTATACGCTCGTTACATATGGCAACAATTCTCATGTGTATTAGAATAACATAACTTAGATGTGTGTATGTGAGTTTAGCCGTTAATTCCGAGCTCAGTATACCCAAAGTATACCTAACACGTTGATATGTAGTGATTTTTATTTGAAAACTACCTAATTTAAGTATATCTTTTTCCCTTTTATTATATACTAGCTGCGCCCTGCGGTGTTATCTGTGAAAAAAATCATGTCGATCCTTTGCTCTATGAAAAATTGAAACAAATTTATCCCAGGGGAACCGTACATTTTACCGAGATAAAACGTAGCCTATGTGCTATTCTAGACTATAATCTATCACTGTGCCAAATTTCATCCAGATCCGTTCAGCCGTTCTGGCGTGATTGAGAGACAAACATCCATCCATCCATCCAAACTTTCACATTTATAATATTAGTATAGATGAGGTGACCCTTCCTCTATTTTCTATTTACTCGTCGACAGCAGTCGACAAATTTTCATAACATCTTATACAATAAAACATGTACTAAAGGCGGTCGAAAACGAGCTAGTTTGGTAATTATTTCTGGCTACAATTATACAGGGTTAAAGGGGCAAAATAACGAAAACTTTGGCTAAAGGTTACTCTAAATGAATATAATAAAATTATAGAAATCTTTATGTTGAAAATCATGGGTTACAAATGTTGTAATTTTTGAGCGAGAAATGTATTGAAATAAAACTATTTTTTAAGGATTTTATCGCGTTTATTTTTCGTTTTTACGTTCCCGACGTTTCGGCTGCTTTACAGCAACCATGGTCACGGGAGGACTGAGGTGGTTGACGTCCTGGTGTCATAGTTAGAAACGGGCTACCCTCATATTTAATTGTTGATTGTGGTCCGATCTACGCAGAAAGTGCTCACAGTATCTTGAGGTCTTGCAATGGTACGCTTGGTTTTCGATTTAATAATATTAATCACTGGATCCCAAGTCGGTGGTAGCACCCAGCCATCTTCCCTATTGAAATTAGGATGTTTTTTAATTTCAATGGCCTCGCGTATCATCCTTGGTCGGAATCGGTGTTCTTTTGCGAGGATCTGTGGCTTATCAAATCTGATATAATGGCGGGTGCGATCTTGTACATGTTCACAGATTGCAGACTTCGTGGAGCGCCGGTGTTTCACGTCAGCGATGTGTTCTTTTACGCGGGTTTTTATTGCTCTTTTAGTTTGTCCTATGTAAGAGAGCCCACAATCACAATCGAGTTTGTATACCCCTGCATCTTGTAGAGGAATGTGACACTTGACAGATGGTAAGAACTGACTAATCTTCTTCGGCGGCTTGAAAAAAGTTTTGATTGAAGCGCGCTTCAAGATGTAGCCAATTTTGTCTGTGACTCCTCTGATGTATGGTAGTACAGCAGGCAGACGCTCGACTGTGGCTGGTTTCACTCGGTCACTGTGACGGCGGCGCGGGATTCGGAGCTTGTTGTCATGCAGTACTTGCTTGACATGATGGAGCTCGGCAGCCAGATGTTGCTCGTCACAGATCCCTTTGGCTCTCTGAAACAAAGATTTACCCACGGTAGCTAACTGTGTTGGATGGTGGTGAGATTCACCGTTTAAGTACCTATCTGTATGGGTCTTTTTTCTATACACGGTGTGGCCTAAGGTGTTGTTGGAATTTCGGATGATTAAGACATCTAAGAAAGCTAGAGAGTTATTGGCCTCTAACTCCATTGTAAATTTAATTTTAGAGTGTATGGAGTTGAGATGGTCTAGGAAAGCTGTTATTTTGTTAGATGGTAATATTGTGAAAGTATCGTCTACATACCGCTTGTAGAATCTTGGGGTAACAGGTGAAGTACGAAGGGCTTTCTCCTCAAAGTCTTCCATGAATAAATCGGCGACAACGGGGGAAACAGGGGAGCCCATCGCCACACCATCTACTTGCTTGTAGAACTGTTCATTCCACAATAGATAGCCAGATGTAAGGCAATGTCTCAAGAGTTCAGCATATTCCTCCGGCATGTTGTTCTCTTCTAGCTTCTTAGAGACTATTGTGATGCAGTCTGCTACAGGTAGGCAGGTAAACAAAGACTGAACATCAAAACTAACCATTGTTTCATTGTCAGCAAGACATAGGTGTTTAATCTCACTGACAAAATGGTAAGAATCCCTTGTATGTGCTCTTGTGTGTCCTCTTAGTGGTGAGAGCACCTTTGCTACGTGCTGGGCCAGACTGTATGTTGGTGTGTCAATCTGGCTCACAATGGGACGCAGCGGGGCCTCAGGTTTGTGTATTTTGGGTAACCCATACAGCTTTGGTGGTTTAGCACAGGAAGGTATCAGTGATTTGACGTCTAGATTCAATGCTTCGGAGTGTTTCTTTATTAGTGCGGTGGTTGTTTTTAACACGTTTGTGGTTGGGTCTGTTTTGACCTTTTTGTATGCGCTTTGATCCGATAAAAGTTCGTCAATTTTTGCATTGTAATCTGACGTATCCATTATAACCGTCGCATTTCCTTTATCCGCGCGGAGAATAATTATATCTGTCCTAGTACGTAAGTTCTTCAACGCTAAATATTGCTTCTTAGGAAGATTTTGTTTCGGCACTGCACTGCGGCGTAACAAAGATGATACGTCCTGTCTTATAGCCTCTGAATCTTCCTTTAATATATTATTTTTGGCCAGACAATCCTCAACGTTGCAAATAATATCCTCATAAGGGATCCTGCGAGGTGGTACTGCGAAATTTAGGCCTTTTTTAAGAACATTAACGGTGTTTTCATCCAAACTTTGTTTTGACAGATTGACAACTGCGCGTGAGTCATGATTGTCTGTGGTGCACGGTTGCGTTCCGTTACCATGTTTCGAAAGATTTAACGATTAAACGCGATAAAATCCTTAAAAAATAGTTTTATTTCAATGTGTAGTATTCGCGTAAATATAAGAAATCAATACGAGAAATGTATCTTGAAATAAAACTAATCTTACGGATTTTATCGCGTTTATTATACTTTTTTAGGTTCCCGACGTTTCGGCTGCTTTACAGCAACCATGAGACCATGCTGTAAAGCAGTCGAAATGTGGGGAACGTAAAAACATAAAATAAACACGATAAAATCCTTCAATTATTTATTTCAATATGCAGTATTCACGCATATATAAGAAATCAAATGTTTAATAGTATAAGCCTATAAGCCCTCCGGAGCAAGTCCGCGTGAGACACTATCAAATGGCTTTAATTTCCATATAGTTTGTATTCACTACTCACTCCGCGTATCAATTCTCAGACTCTCGCTGATACTGACGTAACTGTATTGTTCAGTGTTTGTTTTGCTGGTGTGGACGGGTCAGTGAGGGCGGGTTTATATCTTTCGTTGTATTGAAAACTACGTCATAGCATGACCGACATTTTCATTATCATATGGTCAATATAGGACTGATCATTGCAAGAACGAATTGGAACTGTCAGTATAGACGTCCTCGCCAATCTCTTCACATAATAAGTTAATCATCATAATTAATTCATTTTAAAACCAACCTGTTGTTTTCTCGTACTATGGGCACATACAAATATAAATAGCGGCTTTGTATTTGTGTCTATGGTACAAAAACTTTAATAAAAGATAATATAATCTTTGGTGTAAAACTAAGATATATTTTTTTTGATAAGCGTTCTAAAAAACATATTCAGACTCGACCTTTTTACCAGTGTAATGAAGACTCAGTATGCACTCTATATGTAAAATAAATCATCATTGTAAGATGCTTATACTGTGCAAGTACACTACTGTATAGGTGGGTACTTTGATAACATTTAAAACAGTAATCAAAATTCCGATTAAAAAAAGTTTTTAATCTCGCGCACAGCGACCAAGCCCTTACACATTATAACCACGTTACAGTCTAAATAATATCGGTGAGTGACGGAAAATGGGGTGTACTCCGAACAGACACTTCCAGCTAAATTACTTAACAAATACTTAACTAACATAGCAACATACGTGCGAGTTACGATACTTGAGCGTAATCGACAAATAAACGTGCTACAATAGAGATTACTTTCATTACGAATTGGAGGCACACGAAAATATTAATTAAAATTAAATGAGATGCAGTTGTCTCGAATAAACCTTATTTTAGATATCTGGCGAGCGAGGCACATTTTGCACGAGGGTTATGGCTGTGCTCGAACCGGCCTCGCGAATGTGCTCGGTTGGTCTGGATACGGCTATAAGCCTGACTGTTTCTGACAACTAACCTGATACAAGATTGCCCATGTCACTTGTCAATCTTGTTATTAAATAACATTTCCCTCCCTCCTTTATGTACGCACAACAATGATACGAATTATCAGAACAGTCAAAAGCTTCATGAATATGTAATGGTCTGTAGCCATACTGCGCCGGTTCGGTTTTCGATTCATACAAAGCAGTACATTGTATATTGAAGCCCCATTGTTTCGTTACTAATTTCATCGGATATTGGTAAAATTGGTTACAGAAGTACCAAACTCCATTGAATTATTTCTCGCTCAGGTAGACACCTTACTTAGTTATATAGCTTAAATAGTTTTATTTCAATATTCAAATTAAAACTAGGACTTGCTTTACTTGTTTGCTGTGTTTGTATCTGACATGAAAATTGTATGTGCCTTTATAAAAACAGTAACATGTTGTTTATTTTAAGAACTATAATTAAATAAATAAAAACTATTAGTATGTAGTCACATTTTAATTAAAACTAGTGCTCAATCTATGCTTTACCCAAGCTCTATAAAAGCCCTGCATGCTTAGTAGCCCGTATACATACTTGATGTATAAATGAGAACATGGAAAGTAAAGCTATGTATGTTATAAACTCGAAAATACAAACATTCCAAATTCAATTTTATCTCCAAATAATTGTATTTGCGGAGAGCGATCAACCGCAACCAAATTAAATTTATTCCAATATGTCTTTTTCTAATACGGGGTTTGTTTAAATTTGATTAAACAGTGAAGTTTGGGAAAGCCGAACGTTGGCCGCGATTTGGATAAACTAATTTCGTTAATTGCCGAATTTCGGCCTCAACAAGCATAAATATTTGGAAGTTGAAAGTGAGAGTATGTTTCACTGCATTTAATGAGTTAAAGTTGCCTAATTACAACAAATTCCATTTCACGTGTCTGCATATTTCATATTATATTAAAACCATATTATCTTCCTTCCTTCATATATACTATTTTGTAATGTTGAAAGTTATGATTCTTATTCAACTTCCCTTAGGTAAATAACTTTTCAGCTTCTGACGAATTAAACCATTTATTCTTAATTTTTTTTTTGTTAGAAATAAGGCATTAATTACAAGTAACAGATAAAATGCCGAAACAGTGCTCTCAGCCGAGTGCTTGGTAGGTGTAAACAGTGCTCGGTATACGTCTTGTATAGTCGGCCGAGAGCACTGTCTCGCCATTTTACTTGTTACGTGTAATCAAGGCGTAAAAATCAAGTTCCAATACCGGTGAAGACCACCTTTGTGTACTGAGCCCGAAAGTTTGTACCTGAGTCATGCGTTTATTGTACCCGAGTCCAAGATCGAAAATTCTAGTTTGGGGCTATTTTCTGTAAGTGTGTTAAAAAAAGTGCCCAGAATAAAAAATTACGTATGTAATTTTTTATTACGCCAAGCGTTACTGGCAAGTTGCAGTCCTCACGACAGCCAGCATTTTTGTCAATAATTTATGAATAAAATAATTAATATAAAACCTTATTAAACAATCTGTATAAATAATTGATAAAGTCGTGATTAATGGCTTTATCCGACGTTAAGTATATTGCTAAGTTCTGGAGAAATTGGATACAGGATGTATGGTAGTGAGCTGTAACCTGACAACCTCTTGGGAATGTAATTAGATAATGACATCAAACCCTTGTTAATTAAGTGTGCGCGCACACGGGGCCCAATCTGTCGTTAACTGTGCGTAAGTTAAGTCTATCGTCAAAATTAAATTATCCCCTAATTCCTTTCAATCTGTAATATGTTTTGTGTACTGTGCGTCAAAATTAAATTCGAGAAGTGGAGTTGACATCTCATTTCGTTTGGAACAATATTTTTTTGTGTGTTTTGATTATAGTCAATTTCAGTCTTGTATTATTTCCGCTTGAATAATTGTTTGTTTGTTTGTCAACCAGTTTTTCAGACCATAATGCATTAATGGTTGAAATAAAATCAGCAAGATAGGCAATTTAGAGCTTAGAAATTAACGCTTAATTGAATCCCTGGGGTTAGGCGCGGACGAATAAGTAGTAATGATTTTGAACAACACAGTCATTGTGTATGTTGTCAAAGTCATAGTAAATACAATTTAGATAAATAGAAAAATAAAAAAAATGGTATAAAAACAAACTATGTATCAAAAAAACCGCGTGGAATGATAGCAATAATGCTAGCTGGCTGGCTGGCTGCATTTCCTCGCTGTATTTTTATTTATTCACCATAGTAGTAAACCAGATTTTGAAAGACAGATGATTTATTTGACATAAACCTAAAAACAGTTTTTTTTCTGTGCTCAGGCCTACGTTGGCAATGACATTTTGACCATATTTTGACATTCGAAATGCATGTAGAGCTCACAGCTTTAATTCATGCGATTTAAGTAGCTCAAATTATATGGTAGAGAGTGGATCTTAAGGAGAGTCAGTACAGTAGGTGGGGTAAAGTTGAAACAAATTTCACTGAAACAATCCTGTTGTTATCGGTCCCCCACTGCGGGCACATTCATTAATACAATATCGATATCGTGATGGCTATGTGCTCCATGCAGCAATTCTAGGAATTAAAAGTATGCATTTGTTTTTTTTAAGTATTTAAATGGAATTTTATATATTTATTGACCACAATATAGTCAACCAGACGAATACATCGAAACCAAGGAATAACGCTCATATTATGGGTATTGTAAAATGCACTAGGGACGATCCCAGTATATAATACTTATATAGATATATAACATCCATGACTCGGGTACATATATTCGGGCTCATCACACAAAGTTTCCAATTAAGTTTTATAAATTCGCTTCAAATATTGAATTAGTAAAATAATTTGTAAAGCAAGCTTGATTATATTGAGCACAATAATTCCTAATATTAAGGAGAATATTTATTTCAATGTGTAGTATTCGCGTAAATATAAGAAATCAATTTATTAAGGAGAATCCAAGAGTAGACAAGCATAACTTATTACTTAAACATCGACGAATAATTACGAGCAAAATGGATTACTATTATGGATTATTATATTACTTGTATAATTTTGTATAATACAATAATTTACTTAAGCACTAGTTAATGTATCGTAAATCAAATAGAAATACATTTCATGTTCATGCAAAAAAAACATCGTTCAAATCAACAGTCACTGACCGGCTACTCAAAAAGCCGTCCGAATTATAAACCATTCATAATTATCTATTACCATGCCTACTGCATGCAGATATCTACCGGCTAAAATTTATTATATCATAACGGAATATGTCCTGACTATTTGATCTTTCAGCTTTACAGCATAATACTTATATAGATACTAAACATCCATGACTCGGGTAAAAACATCCGTGCTCATCTCACAATGTTTGTGCCAACCAGAATTCGACCGCGGGACCCATAGCGCAGAAGGCAGGGTCACTACCAACATACGCTAATCAGGTCGTCAACTTTGTTCGGTCTCATTCGCTTGGCCACTATCAATAAAAGTGAAGGCAATAATTATTAAGTATAAAAAATGCATCTCATCTCTTTCCAATTGGTGAGTACAAACCAGCGCGTAACCTCGCGACTCGCTAGGGCCATGCGTGGGCTTAGAGCGAACCAAATGACAGCGCTCACACTGCCTCGATCGAGCGCTGTGATTTGACATGTCTCGTTGTCAGCCCGCGCGAGGCATATACCCACGCTCCCGAGATTGTGCGGTCTGACCGGACACGAATAATATATTTCCCTTCCTCCCCAATACCAATACACGGTGTATTATTAACTTAATAATGTTCTCGTTCAAAATATTTGCTCCGCATGAAATATTTTAGCTATAATGCGACGCTCCGCTGCGCGGCCGCCTATATTCCCTTTCCCAATTATGATAAATAAATAAAATATTATATATTTTGCTGTTGGTAAAGAGAAAAGTATAGATGGCGGGAACGGCCCTTTGGGATGAGAAAGATCGAGATATATAGCGTTTCAAAATTTAAATGGAAGAGAAAATGATAATTCTGTGTTATGTAGAGACCTGTACAAAACGAAAAATTGTGTCAATAATGCAGATACCTACAACAAAAATGTTTACGTTATATTATGCGTGGGATGTCTGGTTTATTAGATTAGTCTACTTAAATCCTAGGGCATATAAAAATAGATCAATATATCTATCATCTTACGACAATCGATCTATGTGTCCTTATGTTTGTAGACCTTTCTAAGTTTCCTAATGGCGGCCAGACTCACAGGTAAATTAATATTTATTTTAATCCAATTCAGTTATTGATAATATTTTCAATCTAAATTTAGCGCATAGTTAGGGATGCGCAATACAATCCGTATCTGTATTTTGTGAACTCTAATCCTTGGTAACATAATGTATACCTATGTAAATCTAAGAAGGCTTCTCGTCGAAACACTTGGACCATTGTTTCAGCTGAACCGCGCTTGAGTACGTCTCAAATTGTTTTGGAGATCATTCAAACGTCTTCAACTTGTTATATTTGGTATCTTCGCGTGAATAATTTGGTATGCAAATGTAAACCCTATCTGTTTAAGCTAATGGTTATAAGGTTGTAGACTCAGTCCATTGTAAACCCATTATACATGCAGTGCTTAGTGTGGGACCGTATGGTCGGTGTGTTCGGCTAGTGATATGGAATATTTTTGAAGAAAATATGTATATAAATCCTACGTTTATGTATATGTTTATGTTTCTTCGTATATGTTTCTTTAGACATACTTCACATATGTACAGTAAAAATATTTCCAAAAATTTGTGTAAGTACAACCCTACTTGATTGTAATTTTTTTTTTATTGAAAATAAGATTTATTTCTAGCCTTTTTGCTAGAATCAATTGTGGTATGAAAGCTTAGCGCCTGAAACAAATTGTGTTTTGTGCTACATACCTCATTGTATTTGGCCTATTTATTTTATTAAAATAATAATTGTAACAGAAAAACTGGCAACACCATATATCCATTCCATTTTGTTGTTGTCTGACATTTGGCTCCAGATATTAACTTATATTATGACAACTGTTAATCTATATGCGATGCCTGTTTAGAGTAGACCTACTACCGTTAATAAAAATAGTTAATTGTAAAGCCAATGTATTTATTTAATTATCATAGCGACATTTTAGCACTCTACAATACCATATGCAATGGATGTATGTAAGAATGTAGAGTGCTAAAACGTCGCTATGATAATTAAATAAATACAATAAAATAAATCATACATCCATATGTAATGGATGTATGTAAGAATGTATTGTAGAGATTTAGGATAGATATTAGGATACATCTTTGCTCTCTTAAATGAAATAATATATTAACTTGTTACGTTCATAATTAGCTGCGGTACTGACTACCCACCTATATTAGTAAACAAGAAAGGGAGAGAGGCCTCACAACTTACATTGCTTAGGGATCTTTACATGACTTAATCGGCCCTAGCTGTGTAGCAAAGTGAAATCATTTATGTTGTACCTGCCTAAGGGGGCGTTAACAAATAAAATAAAAATAAATAAATATCGCCAGACAAACACACCAACTATACGGTTCCACGCTAAGCAACGCTTGTATTTTGTGTACCGTTCAATGGACTGGGGGCGAACCCAGTATATATTACTTATATAGATACGAAACATCCATGACTTGGCTACAAACATTCGTGCTCCTCACACCAAGTTTGTCCCTGCCAGGATTCGAACCCGGGACCCTCGGCACAGAAAGCAGGGTCACTACCAACTACAAACACAAACAAACAAATTTTGCAATGTCTAACTGGATCGGAGATGTATATTGATTTTTTTTAAGACTACTCTATGAAATTATAGTATACAAGATTGACATCTATTGACATCATTCTGAGCGGGTGCTGGCCTGAATAAATACACCCGTTGAGTCGGAACAAGACATATGGGGCCGCCTTTCGGCAAACATTTGCCGTACGGAAATTCTTGTGTGCAGAAACGAATTGAGATCATTGTACATCTTTACATAAAAACCCATTTTACTGTGACATTTTATATTACTTATCAAGCTATTTAATGACCATAATAATTAAATATTAGTAGCATACGACCCGCCATGTTCGTATCTTATCAAAGCCAGGTGAATTGGACCAAAAATAAATGGTCAGTATTGCTTGTCAAGCAGTGATAGCCAAGTTGGTAGCACGCTTGCCTCGGAAACGAGGATCACAGGTTCAAACCCCCTCGGCTCGCACCTCTGGGATTTCACGTGCAAATCTAATTTTCAACCACAATTATCACTTGCTAAACAATGAAGGAAAACATCGTGAGGAAACCTGCATATCTGAGAACTCCTCGAAAGATGTGTGAAGTCCGCCAACCCGCACTGGGCCATTGTGGTGGACTATGGCCTAATCCCCCTCCAAATGAGGAGAGGCCCGTTCCAAAGAGTGGGAAATTAAAAAGGGCTGGTAAGGTAAGGCAAGCGTTTTCATGCTAGTGGATCTGATTTTAAGTGTTCCCGATCACTCACAAGTGTTTGGGGTATTATAATACACTCATCAAGCAGTATATATCAACAAATTGATAAATTAAAATGCTTTTCAAACTGGTGACACTCGATTTTGATTTTTATTTCAACGATCACAGACTACATGCTTAATCGTGGTTACTGACAACATCGCGCTTTCTAGAGGCTTAATCTCCGTTGCTTATGTGCTCATACATTTCCATTAATAATCTATTATTGTATGTAGTGCTCAATATCGCGTTAATGAAGCCGCCCGCGTTGACGATTAAACCGATCTGTTTTACCGGGTTCGCTTAAAATAAGCCTTGTGTGATACCATGATACGCATTAACCGGGAAATTTAATCCAGAGAATATTGATAATGTATCTACGAATACATATGTTATTAAGTCTTGTGCGTAGGGCTTCTATAAAAGCGATACAAACCTCACCTCACATTTACCGTCTCACCTCATATTCACCTCTTCACCACACATTCACCGTGTCACATCATATTCACCTCTTCACCACATATTCACCGTCTCTCCTCATATTCACCTCTTCACCACACATTTACCGTCTCACCTCATATTCACAGTCTCTCCTCATATTCACCTCTTCACCACACATTTACCGTCTCACCTCATATTCACCTTTTCACCACAAATTCACCGTCTCACCTTATATTCAACGACTCACCACACATTTAGCTTCTCACCTTATATTTACCGCTTCAGCGTACATTCACCTTCTCTCCTCATATTCACCGCTTCACCACAAATTCACCTTTCATGGTCTCATATCAAAATCACCTCACCTTGCATCAAATATACCCGGTTCAATGGCAATAGGCTCACTCCCTACCATATTGGGCCTAAATACCATCAGCGCAGTGTGTGTGGACTGCAGTGTACCTCTGCCTACCCCTTAGGGAAATATAGACATTACGGTATTATGTACTTACTCGCTTCACCTACTATTTTTATTTCATTTTCAGGTATAAAAACTTACCCTAAGCAATATTATCTACTGCTTGTTCCACCTTGTACAAAAACATTCTAAAGTATAATTTTCAAAGTAACAAACATACTAAGTAATGTATGTAATCTATATGATGGTTATTGGAACCGTCTTAATACAAAATAACGTTACTAAATCACTTAAATTAATCATCCCTTTTCTATTCCAGTGCCAGACTAGCCAAGGCTGGCGACTAAGCCGTATTTATCTACACCAACAGCTGTGGCATTCAGCTGGTCCGGCGAGACGGTACCACGTTTTGTTTGGTACCATTGTTTGGATTGAATGGATGTTAAGGATCTGATCCTTTGTTGCCAATTGTTTTTATAAGTCGTTTAGGAATTTAATAGAGCTTCTATACAGATGAGAAGTTTTATAAGCCGCGTTTACACTTTCGAACGTGAACATCAATCACAAACGTTTGGATTTTATGTATGTACGCAAATTAGAAAAAGGAAAATGAATATATATATTTATTTCTCATATTTACGCGAATACTACACATTGATATAAAACTAATCTTACGGATTATCGGACGTCAAACACCTCAGTCTTCCTGTGATCATGGTTGCTGTAAAAAAGCTGCAACGTCGGGAACGTAAAAAAATATAATAAACGCGATAGAATCCATAAGATTCACAAGGCATATAACAAACAAGAATATTGTCTCTGCTTCATGATACGTTTCAAAATTAAAGGTCAGTAATAAGCATTCTATAGGTTTCAATGTGTCAGCCAGAGTCCGAGTAAGCATTATGCAGGACATATGAACACCAAAATGGGTATCATATAGTAAGTAAATAATCCTATAAAAGTTCAGATTTTACATGTCGTGATGCAAAACTCTTAAAATCCAGCCTGTACCTACAAATAAAAATACTGATGAATTATAATAGAATGAGATAGCTCATTCAGGACTATACAATTGTTAGTCTGAACATGCAGATGGAAAGAGAGAAAATATAACGATTATGAACAATATAAAAAAACAAAAGTTTTTAATCTTTCGAATTTAATTAATACTGTTTCATCTTAAGTATATAATTATTATTTTGTACCCAATGTATTGAACAGAACTATGTCAAGAACTATACCTTTCTATAATAGGTCTAGGAGTTTTTGACACGCTTAGGGGAAAGCCCCTAAATATGAATATAATCACAAGTAGAAACACATAATGAATGTATAGAGTTGGCATGTCGCAGAGCGATCTGTCTGGTCTATTTGAAGTGCGCGCAACGGTCCGGAAAATCAAAGCATAGCCTACTGGGCTGTGAAACTTAGCGGGCCCCCATCCCCTGCCCGGGACTCACTTGCAGACTCACTTGGTGAGTGTTTTCGATACGGATTTTTTAGCCTCTCCTTATGACAACTAGAATTTAGATCCATCATCGTTTGCGAAAACTACGTGAAGACTTTGACGAGTATATTTTTTTGATTTGGGTAGGGGTATTCAGATAGCTGAATTGATTTGTGTTCAGACATTATTATCGTTTCAGAGGATTCAATATCAATGATCATTCTGACTTTACTATTTTTCAGACATAACCCTTACTGAAATAAAGCGAAAATAAACAAACGATAGCACCGATATTTAATAATTTATTTACCTGTTGATATTTATGTGAAACACCTCTTACAACCTCAAATTTATTGAAGTTATAATTAATTTAAAATGACATTATAAAGCAGGTATCTCATAAAAAATACTTAGTATTACCATTTCAAATTGATTGTAGCTTTTATATATTTATTAAAGCTTTAAATGTCAATAGAGTTGATAACATTGACGTGTGATGTGTTTAAAGAGTTTATTATCTTCTTTTACTCAACTTAAGACATTTAAAGACTGCTGTTTACTGCCATAATTAAAGCAATACAATCAAAACGCTTCAGAGCGCTACTCATAAACGAAATACGTCTCCAGATCGACATTTTAAGCTATTAAGGGCTTATTACAAGGTACATAAAAGCTGTAATCACGTGTAATTGCCGTAATGAACATGTTACAGAGGTATGTAAGAGGTTTATTATTTCACTGGGCTTATAGGAGTTATTATAAGTATATATATTTTTTTTTTGTTTTTCCATGTACATAACTATTGTATATAATTTATTAAATACCTTGTATACAAGTGTAACTTTATATACATAAATACCAGAGTTAGTTCTTAAATAATATATAATAAAACCAAATAATAGTATATATAAATATATATTCTAGCGTTGATTATTTTCGGTTTAATGAGGTTAATTATGTTGTTCAGTCGACTCGGACCACTGTCTACTTGGACCGCGGGCCCAGTTAACCAACTGCATGTTTTGAATTGACAGTCGGGGATTACTGTACGTCAAATGCGAGATTATTCTTAAGCTAACTCAAACTTTCAATTTTCCATACAACATTTCTAAATACGCAGACTATAAAGTATATGCTTAGCTTACGAATAATCTCGCACTTGACGTACTGATCATATATTCCTTAAATTGTACAGTCGCAAACAAAAATATAATGCCGTAATATTAATTATTTTACTTTTGTCAAATTGGTTAAGTAAGGATCCGTGGATCATTGTTAACAAATATTAAAGGACGGTTAATCAATTTTATACCTTAGTTTTTATTCAAAAGCTTTTCTCCACATACCTACTACCGATGGCAACGTTATGGCTTTGACTAAAATGTACTAAAATAACATAAAATAGAATGCGCTATTATTTATACACAATGCTGTAACTTGGGTACTTGACTGTAATATATTGTTAGCGGTTCGAGTTGACCAAAGAAAAATGATTAAATAAGTAAATTAATTTGGTAAACTTGGGACCAGTTCCAGTTGGTAGCGGTCCGAGTAGATGTCCCAGTCACTATATTGAATTTTATAATCAAAATTGTTTCCATTTTCTTAAAAGGTTCAGAATGTGAGCTGCATCACTAAGTTTCTAATTAACCCTCTCCTATATTAAAAATACTGAGAGCCGTATTAAAATATTCTAAAGGATCGGTCGAGCATGCCCAGCAAGTTAATTTATGGCTACAATGTACGCGTATTGCGATAAAATGTAATTGATTCAGTGTTTGTACCAATAGTCATATACAGTAATTACAAAGAAAATAACTTAAATATTTACAAACTAATATAAATTAAAAAGAGTATAGTAAAGCTACTACTACATGCGGTAGCGTGCCCTTGATGCTGGCCGCATTTCTTCGCTAAATAGCTACTCGCTGAGCGAGGAAATGCCCAGCCCTTGGGTCGCCGGTTGCGTCGACCAATCTTCTTGAAAGATTTTCTATAAAATTTATGGCGCTTGGACCCCCCATGAACCTAGGGTCTCGATTCCAAACGGAAGGAATATGTATTCGGAGCCGATAACAATAGCCATAGATTTAAAATTACATATGTTTAAAAATATTTCTTGCGTAAACAATTACCGTAGGTTTATTTGTAAGGAATAATAAAATATGGAAATATGCAATCTGCACTAATACAGTCCGTTTTCCAAGCCCTATTCATATTCAAGATACCCAAACGGTTTTCAATAGAGTTCCGGGCGGGTAAGCTAGGCCCAAGTAAGATAATGCCCGAAATTAACAGACAATAAGAATTCCTAATAAATGTTCCAACTTTTACCGAACTCGCACGTCGAGACGATAAATTTGCATAAACTTATTTCTAAGTATTGAGACTAAGTTTAATTTAAACATTACTTGAATAACTTAGGCTTTTTTATTTTCTTTGAATAAATTGAGTTCAAGTTGTGTTTTTACTTAAAAAATCTGTTTTGCGTTCAATTACTTTTTTGTGATTCCTCATTGATTTGGAAATTAACTCAACGAAATAACTTTGTAGATGTTTTTATTTCTAAGCCCAAATTATTAATTTATAGAAGTCTTTTGTATTTCATCGTATATCAGATCGTGAATAATAATTCGACTATCTCTTTAAATTACTTAACTTAAATTAATAAACTATTTTTACGTAAAAAACAGATTGCTGCAGACTTAAGTTGCAGTTATATACTAAACATACTTGTACTGTAGAAAAAAAAAACAATATTTACTTGCAACAAAAATGATAACTCGACTCACTTTTCCATGAAAATATACTTTCACTCGAAATTATTCGTACCACAGTGTCTAGTATAATTTCTTTGGTAGCAAACAAAACCTATCATTTTTACTTGTCCTTTAATAATTCCAAAATATTTTCCTAACTCATAAACCACAACTTGGGCAAGGGCGGGAGGACTTCCGAAATTTCCCCCGGGGTGCAACGGACCCGTATATTTTTTCACCGATTTACAGTCCAACGGATTATGGCCCACAAATTCGGGGCGTTCGACCCAAATCGGGGGGAATCCTTGCTTTCTCGTACATTTTGTATGAACCACTTTAGTGGTTCTATCCGGCTGATGGCGGGTTATTTCGAAGGTGGGTGGAGGAGCTTAATTTGTATTGACTTGTGGTTATTGTACGTGCTTGAATTCTGTAGATAAAAGAAATTGCAGACAAAGTGAGTTAATTACTCACTTTGGCTCTCTGTATCTACTGGAAGGTGACTGAGGGAGAACACGTTTCCCCAGTCGCCTTCCAATAGATACATTGTTATACCCCTCATTCTCTTACAAAAATGCAGGTTAAATAAACATATCTCAAAATGTGGTTACTAAATGGAAATACTAGTTTAGGAAAACAGTTACCTCCATTCAAAGTCATGCGCAAAATTGAAAAGTATCTACATAGTATTTATTTAAATCTGGATACGCCTTGGTTTTAGTGGCGTTGCGGACCTATCATGTGGATAAGCACCTAAATTAGTTTTTTTTGTTCTAGATTGGTAAAAGTTCTCCCTTCATCTTTCTCAGTGACGCCTGTGTCAGTGCCCGTCCGCGCGACGGTGAAGCGGTTTATATTATTAGCGCGGACAATTATTTTTTTTGCAACCTTAGAAATTGTCAACAATAAAATATCATGTCATTTGTGTTCCCAGTTGACCGTTTCAAAACATGCAAGTAACCTCAAGTTGGACCGCTGTCTACTGGGACCGCGGTCCTAGTAGACGGCGCAGTCCGAGTCGACCGCTGAGCCCCGCATCGCGCGACTCTAAAAGTAGCCTTACAAAAACACATGACTCCCAGCAAAATAAAGGTCAGCCTACATATAATTACGCTGAGCAAACAAGATACAGGCTCAGGGCACGGAATTTGTTGAGCGTGATTCTAATGTATTAGCTCTACATTATGCATATTCAATGAACCCCGCAATATGATATAGGTAGAGCTTTTGTGTTTACCTTAAAAGGATTTTTTAAATATTATTTACTGGTTGCAATAAAACTAATCTTACGGATTTAATCGCGTTTATTTTTCGTTTTTTACGTACCCGACGTTTCGGCTGCTTTACATCAACCATGGTCACGAGAGGACTGAGGTGGTTGACGTCCTAGTGTTATAGTTTTATCTTATAACCTAGTTCTGCGTAGATCGGACCGCAAGCAACAACTAAATATGAGGGTACCCCGGTTCAAGCTAAAGGCGCGAAAAGAAACGCGATAAAATCCGTATGATTCGTTTTATTTCAATGTGTAGTATTCGCGTAAATATAAAAAATCAATATTATTTACTGATTTAGCTAAATTAATAATGCATTTAAGTCGTTTTTATATCTCAATGCTAGGTAACGGTATCTCTAATCAAAGCGACCAGTATTCTTGTCATAGTCCAATAGTCAGGGCCAGTACGGCTTGAATCTGGACATGCCTATCTAATACTGGTGTTACCCGCTCTCCATATGCATGTTCCCTCGAGTTACCTTCAGCGTTTAGTAATTTATATGATTTATGAGATTCTCGAAAATCTTAGCTAAGCTAGTTCTGAAATTATAGCTGCATTACCGCACCGAGCTATAGTTGCAACAGATCGAAGCTTAAAAGCGTGCTACCCAAGAAAATAAGCCGTCGGCCATGCATCGGCGAAACGTCAGTGTGTGAAAGTTAACCTCTGCCTACCCTATTAAAATATAATCGTTACTTTACGTGATAAGATAGAAACTCTCCTTAACTTTATCCTATTAAGCTGTACTCTAGTTCAGCAATTGAATTAAACTCTACAACGAAGGGTTTTGCAGACTTCAAGTTTCGCCTTCTGAAGAAGACATCGATCAACCAAGTTTGGGTACCTAACACTGCGATGTCGCTGTAATTAATTTAACATATTGTTATACGCAATACATATCTTTGATGCCATCGGCCGGATCCGTACCAGACGCGTAGGTTGGCAGCAAAGCAAATTAAATATTAAAGCGTCTGCACATTGAGTCTTAAAAGCTTAGATGCTTGTCTGAGAATATCTAATTAGAGCTAAATTTAACTTGAAATTTAATATAATATTTATATATATATTTATACATAGATAGCTGTGTCTGATCATAACTTAAAAATGATCTTCATAGAAGCTGTGACCCACATTTGACCCTCTTAAGGGTCAAATTTCCAGAAATCGGTTCTTTTTGCACCTGTGCTCAAGAAATGTGTCTTCCAAATTTAAAATCTCTAGATACACCGTTGAAGGCTTATTATTGTTACGCTTAGTCAGTGATAAGAACTTGATCCCCTAATCAGGACACATCAAATCACTAGAGAAGAAAACTGATCTGATCAGTAACAATTAACTAACGAATGAGATTGAAACTAGTTTCCATCTGAAAGTTACTCGGAAACTGTGAACGCGAGATAAACTGGGGTCGATATTAGTTAGTTCGTTTCGGAGTTAGCGTGGTGAGGTAGAGCATGTCGATAGGCAATGCGAAAGTAGAATGACAGAATAACAATATGGGACCAGCCGGCGATTTAGAACGTTTCAACATGTATCCGAATCGATTCGATTAGACATTTTCTCGTTTTGACAACGATATTTCAGAGCCATTCTTCATAACCAAATCGAATATTCGATTCCACTACTGACTCTACTAGAGATTATTGGCTGTGTTTTGATATACTCAAATGAACTGCGAAATAAAATAAAAAATAAACTTTTCCGCGCTCTATCTACTCTCATTTGGCTTTGTATATGTTTCCAATCAAAACTTTCCCCGTACAACACTGGATCGAAAACAGTATAGAGCGTAGAGCTCATAATGGTTTCAAAATTTACAGTAATTTGTTCTATTGTTTCAAGATTTTTCTATGTGAGTGTATAATGATTAGTCAATGTCATAGTTAAATAATGTATTTCGTATAAGCCTACGGGGCAATAACAAATGGTCATTTAAGTTTTTTTTACTTAACTCTACAACTGGATCAGAACGCGACCTCTACTGAGACGATCAAAGAAGAACTAGAGAGGGCAAAGAAAATATAAACTTATTTGAATCGCTTCGTAGCAAAAACATAAACATAAATTGTCCCAATTGAATGTTTACCTTCATATATTAGTCCAATCATTATCAGTATATACCAAAATATCATACTTAACATCTTTACGCAAGGTTTGTTTTCCCTTAATGCAAATTACTCCTATATCACATGTCACCTCACCCTTACAACCCTTAAAATTCTAATTAACTTGTTATTACCTTTAATATATTATAATTTTGCGAGTGTTGTGACTGCTATACACATTACATACACATTAAGGTGTGTTAATGTAATTTTCCGTATTTGTAATAAATATAATGAGATTTGTGTAATTTTTTGGAGCATTAATTTGTTTTTAAGCATTAGTATTATAATCAGTACGTCAAATATGCTAAATCGTCATACGTCAAATAAATATCTTGCGTACGCTACCGCACGTGCCAAATTTTTTACACCTTTTTGTAAATATGGAGGTAGTAAGTTTTTCTATTCTCTTTTTAATTTATATTTTCGTTGTTACATATTGTGTAAATAACTTTAAATACATGTCCAAGAACATTTAATAAGAAAAAATAATTAGGTAATGTTTGAGATAAAAAAACAAAGCAAGTAGTATCATGTTTATTAATACTAAACTTTTGAACCTGAAAGGTGTATGAATAAGTGGTACGAGAGAGCAACGAACATAAATTCTTTGCTCTTTATCGCATGCGATTTTTAATCTGATTTGCCGACTTTCTCGCCGGCTTAGAGTTTAGCGTTGGGTTTAAGTAAAGGCTGGAAGCGTTTTTAAATCATAAAGATTACTTATTTTATACACAAACCGTTTAAATCCGAGCTTACGTATAAAATTAATAGGCAACATGTTTTGGGTTTCGTACCTCAAAACGGTAAAAGGGCGCCATTTTCATCAAATCTGTTTTCTTTACATATAAACTTGACACGCTATAGTCGTGGATATTTTTGACATATTATAAAGTCAATGAAAGGAAGTAAACAGCAAGATGGAAAAATAAATACCAACAATGTTATTTCGTTTTTACCTTCCCACTGTTGGGCAAGGGCCACAACTAAATACGAGAGGGATTAGGCCATAGTCCACCAAACTACGAACTTCACATGTCTTTCGAGGGTTTCTTTCAGATGCAGGTTTCTTCACGATGCTTTCATTCAACGTTTAGCATGTGGTAATCATGGTTGGAAATGAGATAGTGAGATGGACAATGAAAAGTAAAAAAAAGCAATGACTCCCGCTATCACTGCGCCCACACCCCAACTGCTACGAACACTCAACAAGCTATAAATATGTTTGGTGCTCCCTAAAACTTGGTACCCTGTATCAAAGTCCGTTTGCCCTTAATAATCTCGCATTCAGTGGGACCCTACTGTAACTTTTCAGGTAAAGTGAAAAGTACTTTGAATGTAAGGTCGAGAGGCTGTGGTTTCAAGGTGAATGTGGTTGAGATATGTGTTTTACATGTGAGACGGTTAGCTAATTATTAATATGAGAGGAAATATACCTTTAATTAAACAAGCATGATCATGTGCCTAACTAGGGTGGGTCAAAGGAGTGTAGTAATGATCTAAAAGCAGTACTGATTTGGAACATACATTCGCGTAAAGAATGTAGATTTTAAAGAAGATCATTTGATTTAACTTTTTTAACGATAATGAATTAGTAATGATTCACTGTCCACTTAGTATGAGGTGCAATTTTTTTTTAATTTATAGTATGTCATTTTTTTTAAATGCAATCTGTCTCTATAACATGTAGAGTAGAGCTCTAAAGATAATTAAAAATATTATTTTGACACCTTATACCTATAAGTAATTATGTGCTGGGATCGTCTCAACCATTGCACTCATAATACAAGCGTTGCTTATAGTTGAGTCCGTATAGTTGTGTGTCCATGTGACAACACTATTATTTATATGACTAGCTGTTGCCCGCGACTTCGTCCACGTGGTATTTAACAAAGACAACCGTTGACAACAGCCTGCTCGCCCATTCTGAGCCCGCGGGACGCATTGCAGGTTGTTGCTATCAAACTTAATCAGGCGCTGCGCTGCAAAATTGGTTTTAATTTTTTTTCGTGAGATCCTATTTTTTTTTCTAAAATAAAAGTAGCCTAAGTTACTCCTTGTTAGATCAGCTATCTGCCAGTGAGAGTCCCGTCAAAATCGGTCCAGCCATTTCAGAGATTAGCCGGAACAAACAGACAGACAGACAGACAGACATGTAAAAAATGTTGTTTCGGTATAGGTAACGTGTATACATCTAAATGCACTTAGTAAAAAGCGGTTATTTTAATATTACAAACAGACACTCCAATTTTATTTATATGTATAGATGTATAGATTTTAAAAATTATGTGTAGATCTAGTTGTTTGGGTGATAATCACTTATTTCACATTTTTACTCACAGTATACAGGGTGTAAGGGAAATGGTAACGAAAACTTTGGGTAAAGGTTACACTCAATACCTATAATAATTATATAGACATTATCTATGTCGAAAGTCATGGGTTATAAATGTTGTAATTTTTGGGCGCGCAATGTATCGTAATCCTCGCGATCACAACAAAACGCTTCGCGCGATTCTCAACTCGTGTGAATGGCGAACGTGCTCAAACGCATCTAGTTTTTATTTACATTGCAGCTTTGGATCTAATGTAGTAAAACAGATTTTTTTTATATAAGATCACGTTGAGATAGACTTCTTCTATGATTTGATGCTAAAATACTGATACAAATGCGTATAATTTATAAAAAAAATCGACGGAAAATTCCAACTCTGG
This sequence comes from Pheosia gnoma, assembly GCA_905404115.1. Taxonomy (NCBI): domain Eukaryota; kingdom Metazoa; phylum Arthropoda; class Insecta; order Lepidoptera; family Notodontidae; genus Pheosia; species Pheosia gnoma. Next base: position 426,511 of record FR989909.1, on the reverse strand, counting down.
GGTATCCAGAATCATGAGTTGAATCCATGTTACCAGTTTTCGTTACGAATCCACTTGCACCCTATATACACTACAGCGCTGTGGCAGAAACCCACTATTCATTTGAACCCATCGATACAAAACAAAACGCCCGTATCATATCCCTAAAAAATAACAGTTTATTTTTTAAATTTATAACTCGGTTTTGACGTCACATAAAATGGCATCGCGGATCCGGAACGCCGCACACGTGCGCGACAAAGCCGCAATTAGCAGCCGCAGCGGTCGCCGGAATAAAATTGCCGATTTGTTAGCTGGTTTCATTGCACATATTGGATTTTAGAATTTAATGAAATGGTGACTATTTAGGATTGTTTGAGCATTATTAAAAAGGTTTGTGTTTAAAAACGGAGCATTATTGAGGCTGTTGTGGGTTTGTAAGATTGCCAAGTAAAGGAAACCACAGCTTCGAATACCGCACTTCCAAATTTACTTGAGTTAAGTTCTATAACAAGACATAAGAACAACAGTTACGTTTTATAATAAGAAAATATAACCAAGTTATCATTTTTATAAAATAATGAATATGATATGACCTATCAATTCGTTCTATAAGGTATACATTAATATAATGTAGTAAATAATAATATTAGCCCTTTTTAAATGGCTTAATTTTGAGTACGGACCTGCCTTCAATGCGAGCGGGATTAGGCCATAGTCCACCTCACTGGGCAAGTGCAGGTTGGCGAACTTCACTGTACTTCTTCAGATTTTCCTTCACCGTTCAGCAAGTGATAATCATGGTTAACAATTGAGATTCGCACATGAAATCCAGAAATCTCAGAGGTGCGAGCCAGGGTTTGAACTTGCGATCCTCGTCACCGAAGCAAGCGTTCTCCCAAAATAGCTACCACTGCCTATTTTACTTAAGTAAATCATTCTTCATCCAAAAGTCATAAAGATAAGTCGTACAGCATCCATTTAAAGTCCCATTTCTCAAAATACGGTACTGTGTATCTGAGTATCGAATCTCTGGCTGCCGGCTAGAGATATATATTTCCGCTTAGCAGCCGATAAGCAAGCGAATCGAATCGATTTTACATTAAGAATGATCGTTTTTAAATTGTAAATAATTGTATCGTTACCTTAAATAACGTGCGATCAACATTTTGAATAATACCCGCGCCCAATTATTTTGTTACAAATTAACTTAAAAAAAAATTATATGTTAAAAGAGTGAGTTTCTAATTTTAATATCTATAGCTCGTTCAAAATTATAATTAAACTGAGGTTGAAGACGTATTAACATTGCGATTGTTTTGGCGGGAAACTGAAAAGTCATGGTGTCAGTCTAAAACTAGTGTTCCTGCGAGTTATAGTGAGTGATATAAGTGGAAAATTAACCATTATGGGTTCGTAAAGTGCACGAGTGTAGGTAATTGAAACAAAGTGACGAAACTTGGCTTTTCAGTTTCTCACAAAAAAATCATAAAATATCTTTCAGTAAATAATCCATCACTTTACTGATTGAGGGATGGGGGGGGGGTTTACTTGGGCCTAGCCTTTGAGCCTGTGCATATGCTCGAAAACTGAAATAATATTTGAAATATTACTTGACACTGGCAAAATAACTATGGTGATGCCAAATTACAAAAAAAAATGCGATTTGTTAAGATTATTTCCCATAAATAGCTGTCAAACTGTGAAAGCCGGCTCTAACTCGGCGCTAACTTCTCACTCCCTTCAAATAATTAATTTCAAAATTATAACCTCGACTCCCATTGTTTTAGCCAAAGACACAAGTACTCGTAGTCGTTATGGCACAAGACGTCTCGAGTCGACATACTACGCCATTATTGTGTAAAAGTGAGCGTTGTTAGCTAACTTGTAAGTCGGCCCTTCCAAGTTTTCGGCCCCTATCATTGGACTTCGAAATCATATTGTTTTGAATCGAGTAAGCACAATTGAATAACGAATTAATTTAGAGCAATAGCCTAATAGATACTCTTTAAATAACCGACTCAGGCAAGCCTACTGGACTTCAAGAGCTAGAGTTTAAAGTCCAGAAGTGATAGTTCCTCGGTGATCAATTAAACTAGCAATTTTATATTATACAATATCAGTCTATTGAACATAATTTAGCATTAAATACTAGCCTGAAGAGTATTCGATTTAAATACTAGAGTAGTAAACGTAAGTATCGTTTAACAAGAACTTTCATTTCATTCCCAAAGTAAAGGTTGGTTCTCGAATTCGGTTCCACCATAATGTCTGGGATAATAGCTTTTATAACTTGAGCGTAACTTCTATGTACAGTCGCGGAATAAAGAGGCTCGTTATCTCAAAGTCGACTTTTGCTTACAAGGGTGCTAGATCTGTAATGCATTCCAGTGCAAGAAAATGCTGCCAACTTTTTAATAATTGCAACGCGTTTGCTATACAATCTATGGAATAAAGGTTTTTCTTCGTTTTGCCCTTTTGCTGACTGCATTTTTTTCTTCTTTCTTTATGAAATGAAATAAAACGGAGTCAATTATAAAATAGTCTTAAAAAGTATTTTTACTATGTTTTAAAGATCAGAAACAAAAAGGATATACGGAAAAACTGACTACGTGTATATTAAAATATGAATGGCCGGTCAAACCATTAAATAAGAAACAAAAAAACTTGAGAGGTGTCAAGGGACACCCGGATGGAACGAAGTTCCTTTATTGTTTTTTTATTATTTATTATGTACAAAAAACCTGTATACACTCAACAAAAATAATCGTCGCGACACCACACTGTTCAATGCGAAATAGGAAGACGAAACGAAAATATCTGGCTTGCTTTCTATAAGAGAGAGAGAGAGACAGACAGAGAAACATGCGCACGCCGCACGGCTTACAAAAAAGTGTCGTTACAACTTTTCGTCTTAATTTTTTCCGTCTAGCCCCCTTTCGCAACGCGCGATAAGGAACTTCGTTCCAAAAATCAAACAACTTTGATTACGAACAAAATAAATTTGACATGCATTAATTATGTTGCGGTTCAATTGTGTCACTAAATATCATTAGACAGTGGCATCTCAATTGCCATTTCCAAAATTGTCAATCACAGTGCAATTGCTATTCAATGATGAGTCAATTGTATAATATTTTTTTAACCTTGGGAGCTAACATTTTAAACATCCATTTTATAGAATCAAAACCGCAGTGCATCACCTAGTTACACCACGAACTGATGTTTTATTAGAAAAATATCAAGGCTACCATAAAATTGAGGGTCCGAGTGAGTGGCAAGGGATATTGAACGATATTATATAAATACCGACGGACTAGATTCCCTCCATTTCCTGCCAATATTGATTTTGAGCTATTTTGAAACGTCTTCGGGTAACACAGAATAATATTCGAGAGAAATACGATTTAGTTCTAATCAGATATTATTTCAGATAAAGTCAACTTCGTAGGTGATCTCAAAGTTAATGTAAACATACCAATTGATTTTTTATATTTACGCGAATACTATACATTGAAATAAATCGATTTTTTTTTAATTTGATCGCGTTTATTAACTTCAACGAATCAACGTAAAATCATAAAATAAACGCGATAATATTCGAAAAAAATGTTTTATTGTAAATATATCTACAATTTATTTTGAATAGGTATACGGGGACCATTATAAACTATGATTAGACTTATTATTCTTTAACTCTACAAATAGAAGGCAACGCGACCTCTACTGAGTATATATTTCTTAATATTTTTTTTTATTACATTATAGGCAAGTATTTGATCTCGATCTCACCTGATGGTAAGTGATGATGAGATCTACGATGGAGCATACTAGCCTAGGTAGGAAGGCGGCAGTAGATCGAGACGCTACATTCACTAGGCACATGCAGCGCAGCTGATCTGACCCGCCATCCATGAAAGCATATTCAGCAAGAACCTCAGTTACCGCCAAATTGACAAATCCTTGCGTTATAAATTAGTCTATAAACTAATAAAATAATGTGCCTAACTTAGTTAATTATAACTATCTCACCTATTCACTCTATTTGGGTAATGGTCACCATGCTTGCTAAGACATGCCCAATTTTAAACCTCATGTCAAAAATAGATGCAAAATGATATTCAACAACATTATCTCTAAAATGTCATAACATATTGCTACCCTGAATATTTCAAATACTCATAGCTTAGTGTTGTATCAAGCAAGTAGTTGACTCGAAAGCGTATAGTAGATAGTAATTTAGTAAGGTATTTAAAAACACTTACTCAACATTTCCATGACTTCTGTAATCCAATCGAATTCCAAGGGCTTTAATTTATAAGAGAATAAGTCCAAAATACTTCATAAGATAATATAATTGATGACCTGATTAGCGCAGTTAGTAGTGACCTGCGCCGAGGGTCTCGGGTTCGAAACCTAGTAGGTACAAACTTTCTGTGATGAGCACGAATGTTTGTATCCGAGTCATGGATGTTTAGTATCTATATATATAATAATACCAGCTCTTTTTAATGTCCCACTGCTGGGCACGGGCCTCCCTTCAATGCGAGGGGGGATAAGGCCATTGTCCACCACGCTGGCCCAGTGCGGGTTGGCGGACTTCACACATCTTTCGAGGGGTTCTCTCAGACATGCAGGGTTTCTCACGATGTTTTCCTTCACTGTTTAGCAAGTGATAATCATGGTTGAAAATGAGATTCGCACATGAAAAATCCCAGAGGTGCGAGCCGGGGTTTGAACCTGCAATCCTCGTTACCGAGGCAAGCGTTCTACCAACTTGGCTATCACTGCTCCAGAATCTATATAAGTTTTATACATTGGGTTTGCCCTCAGTCCATTATACGGTACCCATAATACAAGCATTGCTTAGTGTGGGACCGTATAGTTGGTGTGTTCGTCTGGCGATATTATTATTATTAGTAATCTACCAGCTTTGTTCCTTATCTGAATTAATTAAGCACCGAGTCAAATGTTTACTAAAAATATTCGAGTCATCTCGAGTACAAAATTGGGTGCTTCTATAACACATCACTATTTCGCGCCATCGGGAACTCGTCTCCTGGCATGTCGTCTGACCTTCATCAAATAACGTCACCGACACCAACTATAAATCTTATTACATGGGTATAGGGTCTATATTCAATTAACTGAGAGAAAATGGAATAGATTTTGAGAAATTAGGTATGCTAGATGCGGTAGTTGTTAGTGGGTATGTATTGGAACATTAATTGAGCGTACGTCCGCGGTTGAACTATGTTGATTCACTGCTCTTAAAATACATATATACATTTACTAGCTTTTACTCGCGACTTCGTCCGCGTGGTATTTAACAAAAAGCGGAGGAAGTCGCGGGTAACAGCTAGCCTAAAATAAGTTACTCCTTGTTACATCAGCTATCTGCCAGTGAAAGTCCCGTCAAAATCGGTCCAGCCATTCCAGAGATTAGCCGGAACAAACAGACAGACAGACAGACAAAAATTGTAAAAATGTTGTTTTGGTATATGTACCGTGTATACATCCAAATGCACTTAGTAAAAAGCGATTATTTTATTATTACAAACAGACACTCCAATTTTATTTAATTGTATAGATTGAAACTAAATAATTCCAATACCACTGAAATAAATTTCCAAATCAGCGAATTGATAATAGGTTTTTATAAATGCATAATGTACGTTTTGAATAATGATTGAAACCATTTCCCAACTTGACCTCGTCGATTGCCAAACTAAGCAAGTTTAGTCACTATAAAAGAACAACAACTCTTGCTTTCTTCTGCGCGGTACTGGAGATAACCCAAGTCCGTTGTATGGCACCATAATGTATTACCTATAATATATCCCATAACCAATCTGGTTCCAACCTACTGATTTATTTTGTCGAGTAATATTTATTATTTGTTGTGTTATTCCAAATTCGACCTAATTACATATGCATGTTACTGAGTGAAGTAGCAAATTGTATTACTGTTCATTTCGTTATCAAAAACCCTTTTGAAGCCACTTCTAGTTCCTCGGTATCTTTGTAAAATAAAGTGTATTAGAGTCGGGTCGGGCCATACTTAGAGGAGGAAATGTGGCTCATCGATTAGCACATTAGTGCGGGTTCGGTGCTCGCGCGACAGCCTTTGAACTTAGCGGGAACAGCCTCGGCCTATGCCTCATGGTTCTGTATAGGTACTTTAATATTTAAACTAATTCTTGTTGGTACAGATTTAACCAACGAGCTATTTAGTTAGGATTTAGAAATAATAGATGAAATTCGTCTCCAGAAATGTTGTAACCTAAAGATCCTCACTTCGCTGTTATTAGGGTACAAAAATATCAGGTGTTAATTCATAAACTGTAGAATAGATAAAAGAAAAATACACAGAAGAATTTTAAATCACCAATTTCAAAATCAATTCAATTGGAATTTCCTTTTTAACATAAAAAATACACCGTACCAAAATAAACATTATTTCTTCGCGACTAATCAATTAACTGAAACCGACTGGCGAGTTTATTAATTAATTCCCTGATGCTCTCCCTCCCACTACGTTATCGAGGCGACTCTCTGAAAGGGAAGACCCTTTAGTAAGTAATTCCTAATAAAAACCCCGCTGCTCACTGAACGATTTAGTAATTTTATTTTAATACTATCAAACGTTATTTATGTCTTGTACGTCAAGTGCGAGATCATTCGTAAGCTAACCGTTTACTTTATAGTCTACCGTATTTAGACATTTTGGAGAATTAAAAGTTTGATCTACATGTTGTGCTACACCAAATTTAATTAACTTTTAAAGTTAATGCATCTACGCATCATTGACACCATAGAGGGCCTGTTTCACAATTAGCTAATCACCTCTATTCGCAACATATTTAACAGTTAGCCCATACAAATGCTTTATCAGCACATTATAAAACGGGCCCAAAAAGTTATGAATAATGAATCAAAGTCAAATCGTTTATTTCGTATAGGTCTACGGGGGCACTTACAAATTGTCATTACATTTTTTGTTCTTAACTCTACAACCGGATCGGAACGCGACCTCAACTGAGAAGATCCGGCAAGAAACTCAGCGGGCTTGTCTTTTTTTTGAATCCATTATTTTTACAAAAAAAATAAAAAAGTGAGCTCCAGTGTGTTGCCATGCGAGGCACACACACGCTACACTTTAACATTATAAATATTAATATTTGAGCGATCAGTCCCTATCAATACCTATTTATCTTATCATATCTCACTGAGATTAGTCAATAGTTCATATTCATTAAAAATAAGTATGTGATTGGCATAGCAACTGCGATAAAAGCCCTAGACCAGGGGCATAGAACATACCCCTCTGGTCCCCCCCGGGATAGGAGGGAATGCGTAATTGCATTTCCACATGTAAAAAAAAAAGGGGTATAGAACATACTTGTGCATTGATATTATGATTGTTTGTTTAATTTATCGAAAATCATCTCGAAAACTCTGACATATTTGCGTTTTTGTGATTGTTTTTTAATAAAAAAAAAAATACTCAATCCACGCCCGTATAATTTTTAAAATTAATAAAAATGGCACCAACAAATATGTAGTCGTAGGCGCATGTAAACATCTGACAATCAAAATATACCATATTCGCTCTTCTAATGTAGCATACAAAACACTCATTTAGCTTTACCACCGTAGGGTAAAAAACAATACAAAGCAATGCTCCCCTTATTGCTGAAATGGCGAGCGCTCAGGATTTCGAGCTTGTGACTCTATGTTGCCCCATCGACACATTCCCGATCATTGCGATGCGTGTGGATGCTGACAAAACGCGTTACATGAGCATTATATGAGACGAAATCACTAGATGTGTCCTGTAAGTTTCATAATGGAACTTAAGCGACTACGCCATATAGACTAATTAACTCGATAGGCTTGCATTTGTCTACATCCCTATTTTTAAATATAACAATAAAGAGACCCCTAAGGCTCAGTAAACTGAGCGTAAACATCAGGACAGTCAATACGAAGCAAGTGTACTCGTGTGAATAGGGCAGCAGCTTGTACGAAATGACAAGTGACTGGAATAGATGTTACTCGCTACATGCGTACTGTCCTACTAACTAATGAGTATCATACCTCAAAAATGAATGTAGTTTTGATCAATTTAAAATGGCTTATTGCAAAACATATGTGCTTCGTTATGGTATTGTAAATTGATATAGACATTCTATTATTATAGAGGTTAGTTGCATGAAATAATATTTATCTTCGAGTATATACTTGTATATAAACAAAGTCTTGTTAGTTACACCATTTATAACTCAAGAACGGGTAGGCCGATTTTTATAATTTTAATCATTGTAAATGGGCAGAATATTAATCAAAACATAGAAGAAATTCAATTAAAATAAATAATAGTAAAAATGATTCATTTGCTCACACATTTCATTCTGAGTCGGTATTCGGTCCGCGGGAACAGCTAGTACATAATAAGAAAAGCCTCTAAAGTTGTAGTTACAATATTTACAATATAAAGTGTACATCTCGCTTACTCTCGAAGCTGTTCCGCTATAAGAGTAAGTGATCCAAACATATTTCCAAGTATTCAACAAATATGCGCCCGTTAGAAGCGATATCTTAGTGAATGGGTGCGCTCGTAAATGCGAATACCCACACCCGATACGGTGCATGTAATACCGGGCTGTGACGTCACAATATGCTGACAAAGCCCGTGTTTATGGACACACATAACTCCCGATGTGAGAATTTTAGTACCGACATGTTTCCCGTGAACTGAAAATTACATTTGTTAATTAAAAACTTTTCAGTTATCAGATGACAATAAACCTGAATATATACAAAAAAAACAGCACATATTTATGGAGTTTTATTGCAAGCTGCGATCTATTTCAGATAACTTTTAATTATTGTAGAGAATAAACTATGACTACTATTAGTACAGAATGATTCCGATAGGGTATACTAGCCTTTAGAGCATCTGTTGCCTTTAGAGCAATTATATTTCTATTGTGCAAAAGTTTAAAAAAAATGCTTCAAAAAAATTACAGTTGTATTTTTTTGGGGAACAAAATTGATTTTGTAAAATCGACTTATCGATATTCTGACATAACATAATGATTACAAATGCGCTAAATAAACGCAGGTTCAAACGTTAGTATACACTTTCTGAATGATTCTGTATATTGATTATATGTAACTACATAATATTGCTAGTTTTGGTTTTCCCAAAAGACATAAAAGCAGTTTACAGCATAGCATCCGACCCACCTCGTAGCACAATAGTTGAACCGCTGAACATGGAACAGTTTGTACATAAATATTTATAAACTCCCCGCTTACTTGCGAACCAGATATAGAGTCGTTATTCAAGTAACTTTGTAAACCGAAACTGTGGGTAGAATTTTAAAAAAGTGGGGCTCCTTGTGGAGAAGATAAACGTTGAGCTGGTGGACCCGATTGTTGCTCTACCATCTTTACCAGTCGTTTTGGCCATCCAGAAGAATCCTAACTAGCATATAAGTAAGATATGCAGCTTATATTGCGGATTTCTGATCTTAAGTTGCATGATGCATAAGTATTATTTCCAATAAGGTCAATAACCACTCCATGTTGCATATTTGTAATTTATGCCTCGTAAACCTTTATAGTAGCACTATATGCAATTAATTCCCTTTAGACTTTAACTTAACGGTAAGCTTGCTTTCCCTGTTCTTATATCTACTAGTTATTACGGGCTGTCAGAAGAAAATTATAAAATAAATGAATATCGCCAGAGAACAATATGGTTCCGAACTTTAACCTAAGTTACATTGCCGAAAGTGGCGGACAGATAGCTATTGTTTGTGTAAATTCGGACCAGTCTACAGTCACCATACAATGGACTGGATGTGATCCTAGTAATTTCCAGATAATTGAAAATAACGAAAAAAAAATCCACACATTTTCCATACGGCAATTGAACCCACTGCCGACCAGTGCAGTGCGTGCAAGCGGCCTCCAATTAATCAGTAAGCCGGTCTAAGTATTGTCGAATAAATCTTTATCCTCTTAAACACACACCATCAATCAAAAACATTACCCAAAAACCAATTTAATATAACAGCTGAAACGTTGAAAAGTGTAACAGAATCTGTAATACTGAAATATAATTTTCGCAATCCGACGTGAACAAATTTGAAGGGCGGCCCGTGGAAATAGGCATAAGGCAGGCGATTTATCTCCACGAATTATTAAATAACGTTATTGATAAGAATACGCTCGGCTCGTATCCCGCGCTGGGAACTGATTCTATGCCCTTTGCTTTATGTCCGAGACGTTTTATATGATGATCATTTTATATGTTTTATGGCAAAAAGTAAGCTTATTTACAGTATATTTGGGATCCACACAATTATTATTAGACTTTTTTCGGATTACGATAGAAGCGCGAAAGAAAATATGCGATCTTATAAAAACCGATATTGCTACCTTGTGTAGATTGTACTTATATAATGGGTCCATATGTGGGTAAGTATGTTAGCTATTTTCAGATGTGATGTATCAATCAGCTAATAAAACTTTCATGGGAGTATTATATCGACAACTGGCACTATTTTATTGTTTTCTAAGCGTAGGTTGTCACATAAACAGTCCCCAAAAAAGTATAATATCCAAAATGTATCGACTATACATTTATAGCAAAAGCCGTTACGTTCGAGTCGGCGAGCGCGACATCAGCAAACGAATTTATATATTTCCCATTGAATAACTCCTCGTACATTATTTGCAAACCGATTTCTATATAAATCACTTTTCACGATATCATTTTTTGCGTAAAATCAACTCTAATCTTTATAAGTTAAAGTTAAAAGTGACAATGAACATTAAGTTTCGTTGATAAAATATTATAATGTAGTCGGTTACTATGTTGGTTTTATTCACTACATAACGTACCAACTTATAGTTATTTTTTCGAAGGGTGTTTTCTTTTTATTATAATAAAATCTTGGTGGGTACTTTTATTTCTACAGACTTAGAAAATTGTTGAGGTGTAAAAAACTTTGTGTGATTTTGTATACTTATCTACTTGAGGGGAACTAGCAGATGTCTGCTAATCCTTCGTTCAAAGTTATTGAGCGTATTTTTCTAACCCGATATAAAATATTTTATCTTGTACAAGAAGTAAAATACTAGGGTTCACGATTTTCCGATCAATAAACTGTTACATAACAACATGACTTTGGACTTGATAAACTAATTATTATAAAATTGCCTGTCAAATTATAATAATATTTTATCGCCAGACAAACCTACCAACTATACGGTCCCATACTAAGCAACGCTTGTATTATAGGAATCGTACAATGGCCTGGGGGCGAACCCAGTATATACTCGTGTTATCCTTATATAGATAGTTAACCTCCATGACTCGGCTACAAACATTCGTGCTCATCACACAAAGTTTGTCCCTACCAGGATTCGAGCCCTTTGCACAGAAAGCTGGGTCACTACCAACTGCGCTAATCAGTTCATCAGGTTGCATTTAAGGTTTATAATATACAGCCAACACTGACCTTACCAAATATAGTCCCATATAGTCTATGGATTATATTTATCAAGCCAAATAATATCTTATTGATCACAATTTTAATATTAAATTTAAATAAATTACAAACTGTGTTATATCCTGTAGGGAAATCGGGAACTCCTAATTATCGAGAGAACATGCTGACTTTGTCATACTTATTAATGAAATCGGTTGTGTGAGAGGAATAAAAGACACCTATTTTAACGAAACGCTGTACGCACAGAATCAGAATCAGAATCAGAATATTTTTTATTCACGTAGACCATTATTGTACAGTACTTATGAATCGTCAAGTTACAAAAATATTATGGTACTGCTTTACCACCCGTTCGGAATGCCGTTCCTATGGAGAAGAACGGGCAAGAAACTCCATGGTTGCTCTTTTTTAAAATAGATCTTTTACATTTTTGAGCAATACATTGTTATAGGTATGTGAGAACAATGTAGGAACGGCTAATCAAACTTTAGCAGCAGGTCAAAAAAAAAAAAACAAAAGTACTAACTAAGTATAAAATTACAGTTAATGGCTACATGGTTCCCACATTTACAAATTACTTATGTAAATGAAAATAAGAAGGAAGAAGATAAATACAAAATCTTAATAGTCTGCTCAAACAAGGTCATTTATATTCCTGAGGAGCCGGACCAGCATCCAACCAAGCATTTTTATCCTTAAGATAAGCATCTAGTGTATAGTATGCCTTCTTACACAGCGTACGTTTTATGCACGCTTTGAATTTATTTTCACTAAGTTCGGTAATGTCAGAGTGTATTTTATTATAAAATTTAACACAATACCCCATGAAAGATGTGTGAATCCTTGCTAGTCGAAAGTGTGGTTGATCTAATTTGTTCCTATTTCACACAAATCTGTTATTGAAGTAAGTAATTATAAATTCACAGTTAAAATATCACTAATACATTTATAGTAACATCTACCTGCTTTAGCATGCTTATACAACTCATAATGATATAGCGGCAATTTAAAGCTTTATATTTCATTGTAATAAAACTAATCTTATCGCGTATATTTCCACATTAATATATACATAGGGTTTGTTTAATCAAGAATGGAATTTAGCATTAGACCTTTTGCGTAACGGTCAGCATTGTAGTTTACGACGTCTGTTGTATTGTGAATGCTCGGCTTAAGGCCTTCCAAAGTTTTACTGCTATAACTGCTCTACCCTGTCTTATTTTGCATTTTCTTTCAGCCTTTTAAAAGGGTCTAAAGTTTACCTTTTTGCGTTCGTTAGCATAAACGCGCACCTAATCTCATAACTTCGCGTCGACAGAATTAAGATTTTATATAGTGGTTAATCAACAATGGTAGTCATTAAATCTACTTGCGAGAAGGCTGGGTAAGGCTTTTAAGAATGCATTTACCACTTGTAAAGAAGGTATCATTTTAATTGAATGCATTTATTTATAACTTTGTTGTATATCCATTATTTATTCTAAACCTTTTCACTTTATTTTATTGCAATTTATATGAATTTTAATTAAAATGTTGGGATGTAAATACTGAAATGCAGAAAAGAAATTACGACTAGCTGACCCAAAAGACATTATTTTTTCAACGTCATTCGAAACAAGAATTCCATAGCAAAAAATAACTTCTAGTTTTAACCGAATTTTCGAATTTCACGGACATGCTTTTTATTTTTTCTTTACCTAAAAACTTCAATCGGGCTATTACAAACATCTTAAGCACAACATTAGTCTAATCGATCCAGCCGTGCTCAAACGATGGATGCCTTTACCAACGAACAATTTTCGATTCTTATTTATATAAATTGCTTCATTTTAGCCTTATACAAGTATGCAAGGATATGACGATATTTCAGTAACACTTTTGTATTATATTCGACCTTTCGTAAGGAACAGACGGATGGATACCTCTAATTAACTTAATTGACACACTGATTAAACCAGCTGTCAATCAAGACTCCAGATGGCTTGACCATCTATCTTTCGCTATTGTGATAGATACCCAAAACCAAAAGTTATACCCAAATTTCCATGCCTCATAAATTTCCCATCAAACTTCCGCATCTACGAGCATCGATCCGAACCAAATCAGGCGATCCAAAATTTTAGGGCCGATCTCTCATGCTGTTGAATATTAAACGTCCCTATTCGAGGACATAATTCCGATGAGTTCCATGAATTATTTAACAAAAGATAGACCGTCTTGCCCCTAAGGACGAAGTGAACGGGTTGCCGATGTAAAATTTTTAAATCCTACTTTATAAATGTTGAAGAATGTTCAGTTCATTCTACAATACTATCGCTCTGTGCTGTGCGGAAAGTCAAAATGATCACTGTTTTATTCTGGGCCCAGACGCTCTTACCATGAACTTATAATGCGACTAAACAAATGGGGGAAGAGCTACACGTCGGGTATCGCGCGGAGCGTTGTGTTGTGATCGCGCGGTTTACGATACATTGCGCGCTCAATAATGACAACATTTGTAACCCAGGACTTTCGACATAAATGATTTCTAAAATTTTCTACAGGCATTAAGTGTAACCTTTACCCAAAGTTTTTGTTATCATGCCCCTTACACCCTGTATACCTAATGCTAAAGGTATTTTAAAAAGAACCCCATAATCGCTGCGTGCATTTTTATGGACTTCAATGAAGAGAAACCCGTGAGTACCGCCATACATTACTGGTGGAGCACCAAGATGAGATATACAACTTGGGGCGTAAATCACTGCGGCTCGGGATTTATATTTCAACTTTGTGCACCTGTTGGTCATTTGAACATGTTCGAACATACCACGCTTAGAACAACAATACCTGATGTTGTAACTAGAGAATCTTAAAAGTGTGTTTAAATTCATCAACCGTACCTTAAAACAAATTTAAATTATTGTATACGAGTAGTTAATTTACCGCGTCGTACAAAATTGCTAAATGGCGATGTCTTAAATTATTTGAGTAGCATTTGGGTATTAAGTAGCAAGTCTACACTTATCTACGTCCACATCACTTATCAATCAAACTATAAAATTAAGAGCATATACTATAAAATTAAAAGTTTTGTGTAAGTATTGAATTAATAAAATTAAACGCCTTACGAGTTCTTAAATATCGTTCCATTGTTTTCTATTTGATTTTAGAACTATTTTATTTTTTTATGATAGGTACTTACATAATAATTATTTTCAGGTACACTACTAATAACATTATTAATTTTATTGACCTAATTTAATTATTTGGTCTGTATTGATTTGTTATATTTACGCGAAGACTACACATTGAAATAAAACGAATTTTTAGGATTTAATCGTGCGGATTGCAGGACCTCAAGACACTGTGAGCACTTTCTGCGTAGATCGAACCGCAAACAACAACTAAATATGAGGGTACCCCAATTCTAAAGCAGCCGAAACGTCGGGAATAAAAACATAAAATAAACACGATCAAATCCTTAAAATTAGTTATTCTTTAAATATGGTCTACGTTAAATTTTCACCGGTTTATCATTCAAAACAAATGTGAGTCATTAGCGAGAACTACTGCAAAAACTGATAAAAGTTTCGACGCCGGTTGCAGTTGCAATGAGACTTCTTTAAAAAAATAGGGCAGAAGATTTAATCAGGCGTTCTAAGGCAATTAAGTTATTAAGTTCTGCTTTAAATTATTCTTAATGCAGAAGTGATGAAGCTACCTTGCTAAACTTATGATCATAAAAATATAGAGTTAGGTATTTTCCATACGTCTTTAATGCAAAGTGGTGTCATAATTGTAGTACTCGCGTATCTCTATTTCACATGAGCCTTACTGCCCGTTCCTTACAATCACCTACACTGGCAGCAATGCCTTATAGCTCTTATAACTACTGACTATTTTTGCAGTACTTAAAATAGCGATAGGAATTCTATTATTTTGGGAATGGAATAGGCTACGAAATCGTGTAAGAATCGGAGAAGAACCTTTCCTTTACCCGATGACACACTGGTCTCTCCAGTCCCCCCTACCTCCCCATTATTCCTACTCACCCCATAATAGGGGAAAACCTGTGCATAAATCTCTTCATGGTGCGAATGATTTATTCTTCAAGTTTGAATAGCTCGCTCTCCGCTGAAGATATCTCGCGGGAATGGTGATTGTGTTTTTAGTGAAGTTTTGTAGGAAAGACATCTCTCTATTTACTCATGTAATGAAGGGTGGAAAAGAAATATGACTCTTAAAAGTATATTTACGTTTAGACGATCATATTCACTTGGTATACGGACCTCAACAAAGCTACGCTTGCAATATAATTAGCTACCGTGAAATGCCTTGTGTGCTATCACAGTAACACCCAGTCAAGGACAATTTCAAAACGAGTTGATTCTTAAATCAATCGCTATTATATGACCCCAATGACGATTGGTACAGGTTTGTCAAAAGATCGCATCGCAATCGTATTTTTTTGATTCATGTATACCATTAAGTACAGTACTCATGAATCGTCAAAAGTTACAAAATGCTAAGCTACTACTTTACCATCCGTTCGGAATGCCGTTACTATGGAGAAGAACGGGCAAGAAACTCCATGGTTGCTCTTTTTTTAAAAGATCTTTTACATTTTTGAGCAGTACATTGTTATAAGTATGTGAAAACAATGTAGGAACGGCTAAGGAGACTTTAGCAGCTGATCAAAAAAAATACTTAAAGTACTTTAGAGTCAAATGAACCAAAAACTATTTCCTGCAAACAGTATCTATATCCAAGTTAATACAAAAAGACCTGCATTCTCATTGACTGTAGATTATGATTTACGAAAATAATGTCCAATATTTTTTTTCATACAATTTCTCTTTGCAAAAAATACTCCATCTGCACAGGCTATAATTGATCAAATCAAGTTAAGACACGCTACCTTTAGCGTAGGGTTTAACCCGTGGAGCTGCGATCGTTAGGGCCAACTTTTAAATCAAACGAATCCAGCCGAAAACTATTAAATTTGCGGCGATTAAAGATTAGAAAAAGCCCAGAGAAAGAGTGATTTATAGTCGGGTTTAGTTTTTTTTTTTCAATTAACAAAGTTTAATCGCTAGATAACTTTGAATTTTGAACCTGATGTATGCGTTTGGAATTTAATTTTATTAATTGTTTGGCCTTATGACAGGTCACTGCATGGCTTGGGTCATCCACTAGTGGGCATTTCGAGTGGGATAAAATGACTGACCTGTGGTGGGATTGACAACACGAATTAAACTTTCGAGTTATTATATTAAGGGTTTCTATTTCATTGTTAAATACACCATATTATATGTTCATGTATGATCATAGATAAAATGTATGAATTATCAGTAACTAGTTTATTGTTTATGTTTAATAACATTGCGAAACACAATTCAAAACTACAACTTAAACAAAAACTACAACTTAAACATTTTGTTGCAATGTAACTTTTAATATAACATTTTAAATGAAAGCACATTATTCCAAATGTGTTTCCACTTGTGTAAAAACTGTAGCTATGGGAATAGTTTAACTTTTAACATATATAATAAACATGAATATGATTGTTTTGATACTGAAGCTTAGCTCTATAACGCGAGTGTTTTTAGATAATCCTTTTGTATGTACAATCCGGCATTTATCTGAAATTGTTATAAATAAATAGGTAAGTACAACTCTATGTTAATTAATAGGTACAAATGGGTTCATAACAAAACTAAAAAGTATTTACGTGCAATAAACGTGGCGCCGGGGATTAACCCAGTTTTAATTAAACTAGCTTCGCGATTTAACTGCTGGTGTAGAATCTAGATGTTTAGCTAAATATTCCAGCAAAAGAACTTTTAACTTAACTTACTAGCTTATTTAAATATCAAATATTTTGCGTTCATTTAATTATGGATACGGCCCTTGTTACTTTTTTAAGTGTACAAATGTATTGTGAAAATGTTTTTATCTATATATTTAATTAGATAATAACTATCTCTTTGTTAAGTAGGTATTTTTTTCTTGTAAAATTAATTGTAAATCGGATAAAATATACTTACCCGATTTTTAACTTGTTAAATTCAGTTCGTCAGTAGGGCAGGAACAGGTAAACTCCAATGACCTCTATATAAATATATAGACGTCAGTGTTAAACTCCTAATGTGATCGTAACGACATCGAGAAAGCATGCTGTCACTGTCAGACTTATTTAAAAACTTATGGTGTGAGCAGGACGGAAGAAGCTTATATCACGCTACGTAAAACGATGCTGCTAAGACAAACTCATGAACAACCACAATCTCACTGTGAATTTTGAAGGAAATAATGCCTATGGAATATAGAGTAAAGTAGACTTAATTAACAGCAAGACTGAACATCGTGTAATTAGTTATAAGTTACTTAACACTCAGATAACTACGAACTAGTTTCAGAACCGATTTTAATTAACAGAGTGCTACAAGGTCTACATAACATGCTCTATCATAAAATTGACTAGTTTCCCAAAATCAGAACGATCCCACTCATGAGGTAGTTGCTCAGAATAGTTCTGCTCAGCTGCACATAGACGAAGCGTGATAATAGGAGGGTCTCGCCAGACGGAACCCAATTAGACCCGGCGTCCACCGACCGAGTAATAGTGGCTGGCGGGATCGTAACCTTACGCCGCTGTTGTGCGTTTAACACAATTTTGTTTATTTTTTTGCGGCGCGTTTTAACTATTGTAGATAGTCTTGATTGCTTATGGTTTTATGAAGAATATGCACACAGCATAATCGCTTGCCTAGCTCGTTTACTTGCCACATATGAAAAGCGACCGAAGTCTGATTCTACTTTGCCAAACTAAACTGAGTAAGATGAGCGAGTAAGGGTCTGTTTCGCCTTTGATCAACCCTATATAGAACTTAACTGCCTGATAGCACGTATAAATTATATTACATAAGTCCTAAATAGTAATAGAACCTAAGCTGTTATAACTGTTACCTAAGCTGTTTTCGTTGTTATCCTTTTAGCTAGCTGCCTTTAACGTAAAAGCAGTCCCAGAGATTAATCCACTGACCAAGAAAAAATTGTGGCTTCACCGGGACGCGACCTCATTTCCATAACATATATTGAAAGAATACAAGAAAATAGCAAAGCCATAGAACCGCATTAGTATTAAACCTACAATAAATTAGAACGGCGCAACTCTTAGCCCACTGCCGGTTTGCTAAGTCCTCAAAGTGTCTTTACAAACATTTCTAAAACGTAGCTTGTCCCCAGAGTCACATAACTATTGTCTTTATCGCCAATACCTATAAACCTAATCGACACTTAAAAGTCGCTGGAATTTTCAGTAAAGTCGAATCTATGAGCATTGTAAAACTGTCGGCAGGTGCTTTGGGAGCTATAAAGTAACGGCGAATCCGATAACTAAGGCAGACGAGCGGTGTTAGATAACTATGAAAAGATTGTGAGTTTAGCCAGACGTTATATTACGTCTTCTCGTAGAACCATAGTCGCGTTTACGACACCTCTGTTCAAGTAAATATGCAATTTTTAAGACCGTTATCCTATGAACAAGATTGCATCTGTACCTTGCAATGGGTGAGAACAAAGATATAGATCGATAAGTTGGCACGTTAAGGCATCTTAGCCAGAGGCATGGGTTTGAATGGATTCCCAAATCGTATCCCTAAGATGTAGGGGGTCAGTCGTCTACTACATCTGATTCCTCTTTGCTTTGGAGGACTCGAATTTGTTACTCATAGTGATTACGACTAAATCTGAAAACATCGACAACTAGTAGTAACCCATACCGTCAAATGGATAGTATTTACGATTATTTTACAAAGCATTGCCTAAGAGAAATATCATCTTTAATGACATTGTACATGGATTGTAACATCCTATGAATTTGCTGTTGGGTTGCAAGTAGTCCTACTAATTGGGTTTCGGATGCTGCTCCAAATCCAATTAGTAGTTAGGTGCTTCGACACGTTTGCTAAGCAATTGTTATTGGAGTTGCACAAATTATTGGCCGACAAATTAGTTGCTCGCCTGCCCGGTGACTCTTACCACCTGTCCGCTGTAAATTGGTTTAACACCCCAATGTATGTGAATCCAATGCGGCTGTAGTGCTCAGTTTTCAATATTGGGCTTTTAAAACGTTTGGGTGACTTTCGTCGCGTCGTTAATTGGGTTTTAAAAGTTACGGGCGCTATGTTGAAGGTTTTTGTGGCTACAAAATACAACCGGAAAGGGATATTTGAATGGGAGTTTCCAATTTATTTATCGAATTACACGACATATTCATTTGGATGATTTTAGAGTTTGTTTATTTAGCCTATGGCGTAAGAATATTGTACCTAAAACTTTGCTCATTTATTTTTCATCTTTAATTCACAATCCACATTCCAGTTAGGCGCTAATAAAAGCGTACACCGATCCATCATCGGGTACAGTCGATCGCAAAATTGTCAAGTGTGAAAGAAAAATAACCCAGAAAACTAAACAATCGCCAGACGAACACACCAACTATACGGTCCCACATTAACCAACGCTTGTATTATGGGTACATAAAATGGACTAAGGACGAATCTTGCATTTAATACTCACTTAGATATTAAATACCCATGACTCAGGTACGAATATTCGTGCTCAGCACACAAAGTTTGTCGCACAGAAAGCAGGGCCACTACTGACTTCGCTAATCTAGTCGTCAAATAGGCTTATGAGTACACCAAGAAGGTATGACTAACGTTCATTCATTATGAGATGCCTATTCATAAGATAGGTTTTGTTTGTATAGTAATGGTGCTTTTTGGGGTATCCAACAGATTCATGTAAAAATAATTACACTATTTCACAATGTGCTGATAAATGCTATACCCAAATTATTTGACAGTGTTTGTGTGGGTAATCTGTCAAATAACCTTATAAATTTACGTAGGTATCTATCGAAAACCGTATAGTTTCATTTAGCCATTTTACAAGATGCCTAAAGTTACAATCACCCCTTTAAAAAGTCATTATTGAAATAAAACTATTTTTCGGATTTTGACGTCCTACACTAGGACGTCAAACACCTCAGTCCTCCCGTGACCATGGTTGCTGTAAAGCAGCCGAAACGTCGGGAACGTAAAACAACACATAGTTTAGTACAACACATACAACACATAGTACTAACACATAGTTTGCAATAAATGTTTGAGTTTGAGTTTGAGTTTGAACATAAAATAAACGCGCTAAAATCCGAAATAATCGTTTTATCTCAATGTGTAATATTCGCGTAAATATACGAAATCAATATATAAACAGTTATTAGTTACACGGGTCATCTACAGATAGTAATTTACAACTACCCAAATAAATTTTGACGATCTTAAACTTCTTGCAAGTAGTGACATTGCAACAGAAACTTGGTTAATCAGTCTCCGGACACCGCGGCTGGACTCCACACAAACTTGCAAAGTTTCAGACACAAAAACACGTGGTCTCCAGAGCGTAGCTAAGTTTAGTTTTGTTGCTTAAATTGTAGCTTAGTAAGCTAAAGTGCAATCCAGTCTATTATGGAGCAACCAATAGTAACTCAAGATTTATAGCTGGTTTTAAGATATATAACTAGGTAATGTATGTCGAACGCACATTTTTTTTACGAATAGATGCAAAAATTATGATAAAAAATACAATATGATAATATTGATCCAGGGTCAAATTGATACAAGTATGGGTTTTCCCTTTTGGGGAATTATTTATAAACGAATAAAGAGACGAGAAAAACATGATTTTACATGAAACACAGATTCTGTTTCCAAAAATCAACCCTTAAATTGTAACCAAAAGCAAAAGTTTACCGCCACAACACGAATAAACATACGGCTACAAATAAAGGCGCCCTACCATTACTTGATTAATTTGAAGCTTCCGCGGTGCCTCATTACTCAAATCGAGCTACGGCGATGGTGGGCCTGCGTACACTACGAGATATGCGATTAAAAATATATAAAGATAACACACACACAACAAAATAACCAAATAACTGACATACCAAAAAATAATAATTTTAAATTCCTATATATTTACTAAGATACTTGCAGTTGACATAGCCCGATCAATGTCTCGAATTAAATATGAATGAAATTGTTAGGGTTCCTCCGGCAAGCAAAAAAAAAATTCCACTTGTACAAAGTCGTGTGCACAGCTAATACTGAATAAGCATGAGTCATAACGTTATGTATAAGAATAACAGGATTATAGAGAACGTGGTTACACCCTTTACTAGCAGTGTACTGACTTGCTGATAATCATCGCATCTCATTCCACGAACATTCTCAGTTTGCACCCGAGGAACTAGTAGGTCAAACGAAGTTGATATAAAAAGTCGTGTTGACAGCGAGCCAATTAACAGCGGTTTGCCTCGGATGAGCCACTTAAGCAAGCAGTAGCAACCTCGTCAGTACACGGCATATCTATAGGTCTTCTATTGCGACACATACCTACATTGTCTCTTAATAATCAGTGTCGTGTAGCTATAACTGGACTTTCTTCCCAATGGCAGCATCTTTGGAGCGTAAACAGTTACAGGGCTCGACACATATTGAAATTACTACCTTTCACGGTGGCGCGTGACGCGAATCAAACGAGACTCTACGCTATTTGAATTAATTCTCCTTTTTGAACGTGCTATTTATTGATTTGAAATAAATTTGTTTGAGATAACATTCGTTAAGATAATTGTTGGAGTATTTAAAAATATAACTTTTGTTAACGCCCGCATCGTTATCGTACTCTGAATAGAAGATAATTATAGGTTATAGGTAAAGCCAATTATAGGTTTTCCTAAATAGCAATAGAGTTGTATAATAGATTCTATGGGTACACAATACGAGCGACCTGGTTTGTTGAATTATTGAACAAGTTAGACCAATAGCTAATGTCGTTCAACTTTACCAATTATCTTTTGTTTAGAGTAGAGCAAACATGGAGTTTCTTGCCCGTTCTTCGCCATAGGAATGGCATTCCGAACGGTTGGTAAAATTGTAGCTTAGCATTTTGTAACTATTGTGACGATTCATAAGTACTGTACTTAATGGCTTACATTAATAAAAATATTCTCATTCTGATTCTGAGTTTTAGATCTCAAACCTTTAAATTGCTAATCTTCAATTAACTCTGTCACTCTATATATAGGTATTATTGTCATGTAAGCATTAAATGTTACGTGCATAAAAAATATCATAAAAAAGATTTATAAGCATTGATCTACTTCTTTAATGTATCTATTCTATCAGCCGATAGACGTCCACTGCTGGACATAGGCCTCCCCTAACGACTTCCACACATCACGGTCCTCCGCCACTCGCATCCACCGGCTTCCTGCGACGCGTGTGATGTCATCAGTCCACCTTGTGGAGGGCCGTCCTACACTTCGTCTTCCGATTCGTGGTCGCCATTCTAGAATCTTTCTGCCCCAGCGGCCATCGGTTCTGCGAGCTATGTGCACTGCCCACTGCCACTTCAACTTGGAAATTCTTTGAGCTATGTCGGTTACTCCAGTTCGTCTACGGATCTCTTCATTTCTGATTCTATCGCGTAGCGAAACCCCGAGCATAGCTCTCTCCATTGCGCGTTGAGCGACCTTGAGTCTTCTTATGCGGCCCATAGTCAGCGACCACGTCTCGGCACCATATGTCATTATAATGTATCATTAGCTGTATGAAAACCACATAAGTACTACAGCATCAATTTATTCAAAAGCTGTCTAGTTCAAAAGGTTTTATAGTCGTTTAAGCCCAGACTTAAATGCCATAACTTTTGCAACTTTGAACCTTGTCACGTCCACGGCATGCGGCGTATCATGCGGCATGTTTCATGAATGTTCTTATAACTGATCATAGATGCTGTAGCTGACGCCAGACGCCCAACTGTCGCCCAAGTGACCGCGCTAAAGCGACAAGTTTTTATTCAAGGGTAGCTGTAATTTTCAAGTGGTAAATATGCTAACTCTATGATGAATGACTATCTATAGCGATGAAGGCGATTAGAGCTTGTAGATAAAAGCCAATAATTATTATATTCAAACTATTAGCAAACCGCCTCCCAGTCTAAAATCGTTTATCGTATATAGAACTTAGTGTGAGTGACGTGAATAATGTAATTATGACGCCTACATTGTCCAAACTAACCGATTACTACGGGACATTGGGACGCAGAGGTGACTTGTGAAGGTTAACCTTCGGCTATTTATGGACCAGTATCTAATGATGCGGGTGATCCGACGAGGTATCCCTGGATGAAGAGCGAAATATTTTGTGCCTACTATTTTTATAGGGAGATACTTTGGCAAAAATAAGTGCCAGCGTTCTGGTCACCAGATGTCTCTACCAGACGTTTTGAATGTTCTTTGACAATCCAAATGTAAAAGAAAATATAAATGGAGTTGGGCACTTTGCCCTTTATCGTCGTTGGGACCTCGTACTATTTCTACAAGCAGTAAGGATTTTAACCTTCAATAGACATAGAATAGACATAGAAGAACTATATTTTGGAAACCGTATATAAAAAGGCTTATTGATCTGGCGTTAGTCACAGGCGCAGTCTTAATTTGTTAGACCTATATTAACACAAATATTCGCTCCAACAAATACAAACCACAAATATGTACGTACTCCGTATGGAGCATTACTTAGTTTTGATGCTCTGAATAAGAAGATTGATATCATTTTGCAAGTAAACAAACATCGACTTGGAAGCCATACACAAATGTTGCCAGATATCACAACTAAAACGAATCACTCAAATCAGCCTAACCAATAAGCAATAACCAGACAGACAAAATACGTCTTACAGCTCGACACAGATTTTTAAACTTGGAACCAAAAATGTATTATTTTAGGAAAATCTGTCAACACTGTCCCTCGTATTGTACACGATGAATCTTATATTAAAGAGGTATATATATCTAATAAAACATAAATTATGGAAAACCAGTCTTATCGCAATATAATCGCTGGCCCTGTATACGCCCCCATTACTGTCTACATTTGCCAAACTGACAGTTGTTTGAGGTGCCGAGCCTTCAGACGCATTCGAAGTTATTTTGATGAGGCAATCGCAACTGTCGATCACTCGATCTCTGATTAATCGACCCACGGATACAAATAGGCTGTCAAGTGGTGATTTATGTCACCGATTTACGGAAAAAAGGACGTTTACATGGATTTTAAAAGGATTTATTGTCATGCGAACTTTCAACCTGAGCTCATGTTGAGTCCTAAATTGATCAGTCCCTTGATAAAAATACCTGATGGAAGCTGAACCATAATAAAAGCCTGAGGAAAACGGTTAGCAGAAACTGGATGTACTGATCTAAAAACCAATCATAAATCCACGTCCAGAAGTAGACAGCAACTATAAATATGATACTTACAGTCTACGAATGAATATTGTCTATACCCAACAGTGGACGGCAACTGTAAATATAATATTTACAGTCTACGAATAAATATTGTCTATGTCTAGTAGTGGACGGTTACTATAAATATAACACTTAAAGTCTACGAATAATTATTGTCTATGTCCAGCGGGTGGCGGTGACTACAAATATAACACTTACAGTCTACAAATTTTAAAATCTATTTAAGCTCGTTACTTACAGTATAAAATGAGAAAAAGATTACTACAAAGCTATAATGACGATCTTTCACAAACGAAGCACGTACATGACAGGGACAGACATAATTATAATATTATTAATGGTTCCGCTAGATAGGGGGCGCTAGTGTCGCGTACGTGACGTCACGGAGTGTCATGGCCGACGGAAGTCTAGATCGTTTGGTGGTGGCAGACTCGGTTAGATAATTTACTGCAATGTGAAAATCTAATGTCCATTTAGATCAGGGCTGTCCAAGCTAGGGTCTGCGGGCCGCATGGGGCCAGCGACTTATTTTTGTACAGACCTTTAATCTATTAACTAAGTAACACAAAAAATATACGCCATCATTTTGCTCAAGCCTTAACTTGTACGGGATCCATTGAAACAAAACAAAATTTTCGGATTGTATATCGTTTATTTTATGTGTTTACGTTCCCGAGGCTGCTTTACAGAAACCATGGTCACGGGAGGACTGAGGTGGTTAACGTCCTAGTGTCATAGTTTGTTAAGAAATCAATATTGTACGGGATCCTTTAAGTGTTACTTTTAGTTTTGGGCACAGACTTTTTAGGAATTAAAAAAATCTCTTGATAGCTCGCGAATTACTTAGTAATGTAGGTATCTACGGCTCGGAAGTACTTATCATAATGTATTATTGCCTACTTTATTGGCCATTCATAATTCCACCTTGACAGCCGCGGCTGCATGTTGTTGTGAAAGATCGTATAGTCTAGTATTGTAATTTGGTTCAGCTTATTAAAGAATCAGATTCCCTGTACATAATCATTTTCTTATTTAAAGTATAAACATTCTCGAAATTTGATTATAGCTTCTCCAATTTTCGCAAAATTTTCATCCATGTCACAATAATCAAATGTTCTATCGTACTCAAATCGTCAAAGAATTTTCCCATATTTAACTTGAAGTTTACCTTCTTCATAGCATGTTTCCAATTTATCTAACTGTCATGCACTATGATTTCTGTTTACCTGGATCTCCGCCACTATTTCATTACATTTTTACCTCATAGCTAGTTATATATAAGCATCTAGCACCGTCAAAGACCGTCCTGACCTTTCTCTTGACTTGTCACATAAATTACGTGAAAATAAATACGTTTTCATGTAAAAAACGTCATATAACTTCTTCTTTATATGACATGATATATGTTTAAGAAGGACTCAAGGTCCCTGTCACAATATCTCATGCTTTTATGATTGGTCTGTAGGATAGCGTTGCTTCGAGTAGTTATTAAAATCTAGTCTTGAATACCAAATTTTATTCGCGTGTACAGAAGTTTGTGATAATGTTATTCTATTGTTTACAAATAATACGTCTAAAACTAAATGTGACAAAGCACTGATCATCATTGTTATTGGCATCATTATTATCATAAGGGGTACTATACAGGGTGATTCATCAGAAAGGATGAATGTCACAATTACGAGATGTTGACTTAAAAAAAAAAACATACAACCGAATTGAGAACCTCCTCCTTTTTTTGAAGTCGGTTAAAAATAAACTTAGTTTCGAATAAAATGACAATTGTGTTTTAAGAGGAAAATCACGGAACAGTTACTTGATGTGCTTCAATGGACTTGATATATTCTTGGTAACATACACATATATTTTTTTCTTTTTCTAATTCGTCAGGTTTCTCATGGCCCGTTTCTAATATTTTTTTTTGATTTGATGAGATTAGGCATTTTAGATACCGCGTAGAAACTTTTTCAAAACTGTGAACATTGTTCAAAACTCGGCTATTTAATACAATTATGTTCAAGCTAGTATAACCTAAACTTATCTTAGGCGGGATCATTAGCCGTCCAGTGATTCTGAAGCATCTTCCAACAGGGTGATGGATGATCGATGGAGCCATTAGGCTCTCACTTGGAGCCGCCGGCGCACTATACTATCTCATTTATCTTGGACAGTTTATCCGGTGACGATAAAGGCTTGTTTTTGGCTATCGAAAGTTCAAAGATCTAAGTAGGTAGGTGGTGAAATAATTATTTTGGTATATACGGCTCATTCATACAAAGATACTGCTCAATGTGTGTTGACCAACAGGTTGCAGAACACTCAGTATCAACAATATTTTTCTCAGCCCTGTAAAAAAAAAAGTCAAGACTGCTGAGTTCTTTTCCGGGATCATCTTAGATGAGCTCGGGTTCAGATACGAGTGTTGAGTTAAGGATAAATAAAAACTAAATCATTTGATTGTAATGTAAAAATAATTCAAATAAGTAAATATATTTTTAAGTTTTGATAGATACTTGCGGTCTTATCAACTACTGGTGGCGTCTGTCACGAGGAGCATATTTCGCGAGCGCTCCTAACCTAATTAAAATGTCGTTTGCAAAAAAGCCGCCAGACAAAACCTTGTTGCTCACGAAAATGTTTGTGATTTTTTTTCTAGGTACTTAGCTAATAATGAATAATAAATACTTGCCTGTACTAGTCGTCCACTTAGAAGATAAGAGTTTTTTTTATTTAAGAGATTCATTTAGTATACCTACATTACAGTATACCGGTATCTGCGTTTGGTAATTACATTGGAGTCAGTTTCCAGTCAATCGGGAATGCATTTTGATATGTCCTCAGAAGTATTTACTGACTCTCAAGAATGAACGCATGTTGTAGCATCATATTCATAACGAAAATGTCATTGTAATATCATTATTATACGGTTAAATAAAATATTTTCACGTCAGGACAATATATAAGGCCAGACGAACACACCAACTATACGGTCCCACACTAAGCAATGCTTGTATTATGGGTACCGTACAATGGACTGGGGGCAATCCCAGTAGACTTAGATACAAACATTCGTGATCATCACACAAAGTTTGTCCCTACCAGGATTCGAACCCAGGACCCTCGACAATGAAAGCGGGGTCACTACCATCTGCGCTAATCAGGCCGTCAGCAGATAAAAATCTTAATTACACGGCTTGTGATAATAGAGTTCAGAGCAAGGGTAGGATATGATTTTTAAAATTTCGGGACTTCGTGATAAGAATCAGGGCAATATACGCGGGTATCCTAATTACAACACGGACAGCTTTCTTAAGTTTAGTAAGTACCTATATAATGGAAAAGGCATTTAGTACTTCCAAGTTTGTCAACATTAGGATATTGTTTTTCTCAAAGTTATATGACAAAGATTGATTGCTTACCTAAGTTATAACGAAAACTAAAGTTGGGCACAAATATTATTATATTAATTTAGCGTTCACAGTCTGCTTATATATTTAGTACTTTTTTAATGGAAACGAATAAGTAGGTAATTAGTGTACCTTTTTAAATGTAATGGGTTCGTGTCTCTACATGGCAAATATTATTGTTGGATATTACCATATATATATTATACACATAGTCACCACTATTTTTTAATGACTATTTGTTTGACTACTTAACATACACCACACGAAATATACGGATTATTGATGAAACATGTTACAGTAAAATTCTTGACTCAACACTTAAGTACATTTTTTGTGATACAATTTACCCTATAATTTGCCCCGACAAAAAGAAAAATCACTCACATTTTCCCCAAAAACAATATAATCTTAATAAACCTTAAAGAGATCCCGCAATTAAAACATTGCCTCATAATGAGCGCAGAGTTGCGAAAGATTTATTAGAGCCCTCGGTAACTCTGATTTTGACTGAATCAATCATTTTAAATTGACTTGAGGATTATAAAAAAGATGGTTGAGGATAAGTCGCGTCTCAATGTAGGCGCTTATGAGAAAGAGATTGACTGGGCCTTGATTGATGAGGTCAATTGTTACTTATTGCTAACCTTTGATGTTTGAGATTGGATTCCTTGAAATACAGACTTCTTGGGGAAGAATAGGCGTATTTTAACAGCTTCTAGTGAAGAATGATGAGTGTGAAATCCCACAAATATTTTAGACGAATATAATATTTGTTGTTAGACAGTTCAGTAACTTGAAATTATTCACGGAATTAAATTAGTTTTGCCACCAATTTTGTGTCAAAGGCATTCAATTTTTACTCCCTTTTTTACAATAATAAATTGTATTGTTGCAGATGTTACACGAAGACTAAAACCAGCTCAAATGGACGCGACGATACGAAACAACCATGTCACAGAATGGGTCAAACCCAACCACTAGAATGACCACAACCCAACCATACAACAGCACAAGAACCTACCTATACCCTTCCAAACGACCGCCTGACGTGACCCTCAGAGTCGACGTCAGAAATGATTCCAGCGACTTTATGAAATTGGTCGACGACTTTAGTGATTACTTCTACGGAAACACAACCCAAGAAGTGTTCAGTGAGAATAGAAGTGTAGATTTGAACGATGTTTTTTACAATTGTAGTTACAACGGTACGTTAAACGTGTCGTGTTTTAGTAGACCGTTCGATGGGTCGGAGCAGAACTACTGGGCGTTGTTGCTGTTGATATTCCCATTCTTCACATTGTTCGGGAACGTGCTGGTGATCATGAGTGTGGTGAAGGAGCGGACGCTGCAGACTGTGACTAATTATTTCATTGTGAGTTTGGCGGTTGCCGATCTGCTCGTGGCGGTCGTCGTCATGCCGTTTGGAGTATATTACCTGGTGAGTCACATTGATTTTGAGTAGAACTAGATAAATAACTATTATAGCACTGATAGCCAAGTTGGTAAAATCTTGCCTCGGTAACGAGGATTGCAGGTTTAAACCCCGGATCTAACCTCTGGGATTACATGTGCGAATCTCATTTTCAACCATGACTATCACTTGTTAAACGGTGAAGGAAAACATCGTGTTCCTCACGATGTTCACCTGCATATCTGAGAGAACCCCTCGAAATATGAGTGAAGTCCGCCAACCCGCAGTGGGTCAGCGAGGTGGACCTTGGTCTAATCCCCCTCGCATTGAGGGGGGGCGGTGCCCAGCAGTGGGACATTAAAAAAAGGGCTGGAGTTATATATAATTATATAGATAATTATCCATATAAAATACTGTTCTCTGTTTAGACTTATAACATACCTGAAATGAGAATGAGGACAATGATGAAGATATTGCTCTGAAATTTATACAAGTTAAGATTGTAAGCGTAGCAATGTTAATTATTATGTTTTATCAGCGTCAAGATTTGCAACATTTAATTGTAAAAATTCTTTATCTTAATCAATTCGTGAAGTGATTCGTTTAATAATATTATCATAATAGGTTTAAGTTAATTTCTTTGTGTAAGTATGTTTATTTATTAGCACGAGTGTGAGCTCACAAATTAGCGTACAATTCTTCAATAACCAACTTCAAGTACAACATAGACAACTATAAAATGAAACCAGTTTGAAACAAACAAAGTATCAAGTCGGAATCCTGCTGAACACAAAGGCAAGCAGCTCCAACGTCGCTAACTACTAAACAATAGCGGGATTAACTGGAATTAAACTCAGTTACTGTTGGAACTCTTAAGTATTTAACTCGCACTGAATAGGTTTGTTTTTAAAATTATGTTAACTGCTTTGTAGGTCAGGGAAGCAAAGATGGTTTTTTTTTTCTATTTACTATATTGGGCAACATAAACAATGAATTTGTTTTACCTACACTATGAAATTGAGATATATCCTAATTAATATAGTATCTAGTAGTATTTTAAACAAATAGCAAAAACTAGAGGAATACATCCAGTAATATTTTGTGTTGGCAGAAATATTTTAAAATTCTTATATTACGCAGTGAGGTATATCGAAAATCACAATAGCTTGTGAAAGTCAACGCGCGCTTCCAATCACGGTTCTCGCACTTCTGCCACAGAAATGGTATTTCATTGCCATTTGGTATTCCTTTAGTAGGCTTCGCTAAGTTCTACACGTGCCGTCAATCCTTATTCTTGTAGATTTCAGAATTGTAACTAACATCTAGATTTAGTAATAAAAAAAAACTAATTAAATAATTATGCTTAAGATCACTAACAAATGTTTTATTTATTATTATTTCTGGAAAATACGATATTTGAGGATACTTAATCTTAGCTCGTTGATCTAGTACATTTGAGGATTTACAGTACAGAACACGGTATTTTTGAGTTGTTTGCAAAAATTGTCAAGACATCCGTTTGCCTTTTACAAAATAAACACTACTGATATTAACACAAAATATTCCTTTAACCAATATTTTACTTTTTTAAATCCGACGTAGGTATTTTACGAACGTTTTCGTAATTATTTTATGAATTAATAAACAGTTAAATGAATCGTTTGAAAATAATATTTAATGATCGCTTAACTGAAAATCATTTCTGAAAGAAAATACTTATAAAACATCTTTATTTAAGGATTATGTTCGAATGGTTGGGTTTGCAGCTTTGATTTGAAATAGTCCATGGCAACATCCTCTCCCTAAAATTATGGGTAAATTCATACTAATTTGATTCCTTTAAGAATCAAATCACAAGTCTGTTAAAATCTCAATGAAAACTTAAAGGATTCTGCTCAGCCGACTCGGTTTACTTAAAATAATCCTGTTCTAGTCACAATTCTTGTTTAGGTTTTCAATTAATCCTATTAATTATACCTATCAAAGAGATAAAATGTTTCGAGACAAACGTAAAAAGTAATCCCTGGCAGTTTATGACTTCAGAACACAAACACATCTAGACAATAGACAACTGCAACGAGTGTAACATCGTTTTTAAATAAACCACAGATACCATCCAAATTGCTGCGTACTGACTGAGCGAAATTACGCGGGCGTACTTTGGTGTCACTCCAACAGAACGTACCTCGCAATCTTATCATTAGCCTCGCTATCAACCCGATTTGCGACGACACATACACATGAGGCAGTCATGCGAGGCTGCGAGGATGGTCAATATACCACCTATAAACCTTAACTACATAACAATAAAGATTACAGTCTCCAAACACCCAATTTCTAAGTTAGAAGTAACATCATATACATCATAGTCACATCGTTGACTCGTCCGAAATAAGACATTAACAATAAAACGATAATCTCAACACTTTTACGGCGTCTGTGACTGCGTGCGCGCTTTATGATATACCCGATACAAGAAAACGTAGTAAAACTTTTAGGGATCCACATAAAGTATACGTAATAAAACACATAAAATACCTATCTATATTTACACTATTATAAGCTTTGATAGACGTGCGTTTGCACACAGGAAGATTAAAAAAATGTGACAGTAGGGACTTTCTGCGTAGATCGGACCACAAGCAACAATTAAATATGAGGGTACTCCGTCTCAAACTATGACACCAGGACGTCAACCACCTCAGTCCTCCCGTGACCATGGTTGCTGTAAAGCAGCCGAAACGTCGGGAACGTAAAATCAAAAGATAAACGCGATAAAATCTTTAAAATTAGTTTTATTTCAATAAGAGTTCATTTAATAAAAAAAATACAGTTTTGCTATTGCATAATTATACAGGATGTAAGTGGCCTCGTAACGAATATTGATACTATGGATTTAGCTCATGATTCTGTATCCCCAGGGTTGGAATTTTTCGTCGATATTTTCATGAATTATACGCATTTTTCAGTATTTTTAAATTGAATTTAGTATGAAATCATAATAGAAATCTATCTCAATGTGATTTTAAATAAAAAAAAACGTAATTACTAATTTAGGCCTTAAACTGCACCGTAAATTAATACTCAATATGCTTGAGCACTCGCACGCGTCGGGTATTGGGTGGTGCATTATGTTGTGATCGCGTTGTTTACGATACATTACATGCTCATACATTATAACATTTATTTTATAGGCATTAAGTGTTACCTGTGCCCAAAGTTAGCGTTACCATGCCCCTTACACTCTGCATAGTTTATGATTTACGATACGAAAACAAATTAAAACAATTTAAAGATTACTAAAGTACAGATGTATATAGTTTCCAATCTACACACATAGTGACGACACTTTCAGCGCACGTGCGATAGAGAAAGAGCATGACCCCACTCTCCCTTAACACTTGCCCACTTTTGAGAGTATGTTACAAATATTTTTAGACATTAATTTCACAGAGTATGTTTAAGAGAAACAGTCACACAAAGATACTTACTAAATTCATAAACACGACTATTTCATAAAAAAAATGTCTTTACCAGTTTACGAAAAAAAAAATTATGCTTTTTGATAGTGTATTCAGGTGTCACTACAATGACGTACTACGTACGACATATACTGCATACGATATATACTATGGCTGTTAAGGTTTGAACCGCGAAACATAATTGATGATCGCGCGACCGGATCCACAGGCATAAGTTAGGGCGCAATAAAATTATATTTGCCAGAAAGATTATACAGTCGGGTACGAGAATGTTTTTTCGGGATTCCTATATTTTTCGGACCTGTCCGAATTCGGTTTATTGCGGTACGATTTAAGTAATAGAATCTGGGACGTTCAGTTTTATGATGTCATATTTTTGGGGAACGGGTTTTGGTTGTGAGCTTACTAACACGGTTGTGGTTTTTCCATAATTCCGCTTTACCAGCTCGACTGAGAGTTAAGCTTTTTTTTTGTTAATTTAGCACGAAATCTGTATACAGAGCAAAATATTAATTTACTTAATTATATGGTTACTAAGTCTTATAACAAATAAATATCCACAACGTTCGTATTTTATACGGGTGATTCAGAAAAGGTAAACTAAGCCTTGAAATCAGAGTTTCGATACGTCAATTTAATAAATATCGCTCATACAAAAACCACAAGTATCATGTTAATCATTGGCATACATTTGATTCTAGAGCGGCACGAAGTTCGCCGGGACAGCCGGTTATTAAAAAGAAAACATCAGAAATGAAAAAAAAATCTATTTAAATCATTCTGTTTGACACTAGGCACCTCTAAGTGCGCGAGCCATTATTATCAATTGTATTTATTTAGTTGGAATCTATTCCGACAGATACCGCCATTATTCGCTTGCGCGCTGGGACGCGCGTGAAAATCTGACTGAACGAATTCGAATATTCAATCCATATTTATTTCCTCTTGGGTCATCGAATTTGTATAGAAATCTATTTATGTATCGAATGTTTTGTGTTTCAGTACATATCTCGTTGTAAACTAGGCATATATTTTTTAAAATAGGGTTTTCAAATTCTTATTTAATATAGGCCAAGGGGGCACTTACAAATTTACATTTTATATTGGGTGTATTACAGTTTTTTTGATCGATCAAATTGTGTTTACAAAGAAATGTTTTTGTTTATAAATGACCTATTTTACGAATAGTAAAAATACTTTATTCTACAAAGTATAGCCATTGCGAAAACATCACGGCCGTCCAATTGCCATCAACCTGGCTGTAGAGACACTATTATCTTAGGAATACGAGTACCACACTCACAATGGACTTGGTCGGGTCGTGTCTATTCTACCCCATATTACCAATTTGTCTATAGCCTATTGGGATTCGTAATCAGGTTCCTAGGTCCATGTATGGACTAAAAACATTTATGAGGACTTAGCCCAGTGACTCGACTCACACACCCACACCACTATTAGTCCCAAAAGCCAGAATCTAAAACCGTTTACAACAAATACACTGCAAATTGACCCCAATTAGAAACAATTACGGTATATTATTATACTAAACGTTTCAGTATACAAACCAAAATAAACTAAAGGTATCTCAATAAAATTTAAGTAAAATTGTTTCACGATAAGGCTGCTTACAATTCGAGTGCTCAGAAAACAATTGGAGATAGGAACAGGCAAAAATACCGGGTACTTAGCGACGCAATTTGTGCCGGGACCTTAATGGCCCTTTATTGGGCTACAGACGCTTTTCTGTAAGTACCACGACGACTTTGAAATAATTTAAAATTTAATATAGGATAATTCATAGTAGAGAATAATGATTCAAAAATGATTATCACTTGCTGTATGGTGAAGGCAAACATTGTATGGAAACCTGAAGTTCAACAAGCGGCACTGGGCCAGCGTGGTGGACTATGGCCCAAATTCTCCTCATATTAAGGAGAAATGTGCCTGGTGTAGGCTCGCCCCCTTTTCCATTAGGAACAAAATACCATCAGAGAAATGTAGGTGCATTGCAATACACCTCTGTCTACCCAATGGGGACTATGGGCGTGATGGTAAGTATATAAAGAACTGGGTGAGAACATTATAATAAGTACAATGTTATAAATAGTAATGATCATTGTAAATATGATGATTATTATCATAAGGAACAAGAAGGTGAATGGAATAGAAGGAGACAAAGGGAGAACGGATATACTCCGTCATTGCTACGAGGGGGTAAAAGGAACTAAAGAATTTTACCATAAGGTTGATAGTTTAATTTCATTACTCTTTAATTAGTTAAAACACTCAGACGTATAAGAGATTGCTCATTCGTAGTGTACAAAGCTTAGAAATATCTCAAATATTTAATTCGAGTTAAAGAGAATGTTATACTAAGGGGTGCTTCGCGATCCCTTTGTGTGCTTAGCCTTGTACACTTTAATAATTATTTGTGTGAATATACAATTAGGGAAGTCAGTCCTTTTCAGCTATATGCTCTAAAGGCAGTTCCCTCATCACATCGCCGTTTAAAGCGAGCAGTTGACAAACCTGTGCACTCTATCTGGCGGCAGTTCCGTATAGACCTTGGTAATTGACTCCGGGAGTGCCTCTGTCGCTCGCGCTCCTCTGGCACCCTTCGTTCGCATACCCCAAGTCTCCGTGTCCCTCTCCAACCTATGTACTGACTGAGACCTCGTCAGCTGCCTCTGTACGTAATCCTCCAACGCATCCTCTTCGCTCTTTGTCAAATATTTATGTAACACGATCAAGAATATAATCCCGAGCGCGAATCTCATCAATGCGAAGGGGATTAGGCCATTGTTCCCTACGCTGGCCCAGTGCGAGTTCGCGAACTTAACACGTCTTTCAAGGGGTTAGGGGTTATCTCAGATATGCAAGTTTCCTTGCGATGTTTTCCTTTACCGTTTAGCAAGTGATAATCATGGTTGCAAATGAGATTCGCACATGAAATCCAGAAATCCCAGAAGTGCGAGTCAGGGCTTGAAAATGCGATTCTCGTTACTGTGGCAACCGTTCAAACAACTTAGCTATCACTGCAATTTAGATTAATGAATGTTTTTGTATCGTACAATAACCTCAATTTAGTGACAATGAAACGAATTTATTCAAACCTTCCCCACCTTAAAGTACGGTCAGTTTAACGAATGGCGAGTCATTAGCAATCCCGGCGAGATTACGGATGTTTAGCCGACGACCGCTCGCGTCAGGTGTTATGCTGGAAAAAACGAACACTGTCACGTCATTAATCATTGTCGCAAACATCGAGCGGGAACAGGGAAAGGGGAGCCGAGTAATATATGTATACGATTTATATAATGAGACAACACACAACCATTGTAATTTGAAATATGCCGTAACGTTTGTATAAACCCTTTGCATTTGGATTCAGAATCACGCGTGGAGTACTATGAATTGTTATGTCAATACAAGAATACAACGTTTTGAAAAATTTCCTTCAATTGTATTTTTTTATTAATATAGTCCAAAATGACTTGGGAATAGTCTGAATCTATCGCTTGTTCTGAACGTTGGTTCCACTGAAACGAGCCGACAAGAAACGCATTAGTTGCTATTTTTTTAAACAATGAGATTTGTATTACATGGCTTACAAATTTAAATGCCACCTCAATAATGTTGTAAAACGTTGGTAAATGTAAAATTAGCTTATAAATATTGAAACTCAGTTCTAGAGTACTATTATGTAAAGAAAATATTATATCTCGCGCGTGAGTCCGAAAGTAAATTGTGAAATTTTACAATTGTTTTTCGCCCTAGTGTAGATACTTTGGAAAGAGTACAATGGGATGGTACAGTTCAAAATGATATTTGGGTATGGTTTGGTCTGCGGTGGTTATTGGTTGATTTGATAGTAAATCATATTCGAATGTACAGTTGAAGCCAACAGGATTAGATGAAAAAAAAAACAATAGGACGTGTTACACATCTGGTTTTCACATCTGGTTTGTTTATAGACCCTATACACAAATGATTTAATAGAATTTATACAGACTATGTGTAAAATAAGTTGTACATAGGTTGTGAATAGAGCAAATGGTGTGAATTAAATAATAGTAGCGTACTTCCTGATTGGAAGACACTAGACGATTCGAACACAATATCCGGCCCCGGGTATAATTTCATTGGAATGATAATGGACCCCATTCAGTCCAATCTAATATTCAATAACCTATATGAACAGTTCCAGAGTTAATATACATCAATTGTTTATTTAAATGACCTCTTATGTACTATTGATTTCTTATATTTACGCGAATACTACACATTGAAATAAAACTAATCTTACGGATTTTATCGCGTCGTATCGTTATGTACTCTCATTATAGTTTAAATTTTCAGGGCTCGCTATGATCTATATAATGACAGTTAAGCTTATTTACAATGAATAAATGTACAAATTTAATAAAAAAAAATTGCATACCTTTTTTTACAGTCGGCGAGGAAATTTTCAAATTATACCCGGCCTCTATTAGCTAATCTGTGATACCTATTTGTATTAAGTACTCGTTATATAATAATAATATAAAAATATCGCCAGACAAACACACCAACTATACGGTCCCACACTAAGTAACGCTTGTATTATGGGTACCGTACAATGGACTGGGGGCGAACCAAGTATATATTACTTATATAGATATTAAACATCCATGACTTGGGTACAAACATTCGTGCTCATCATACAAAGTACTACCAGGATTCGAACCCGGGACCCACAAAACCCTCTATTACTTCGATTGCGTTCAAACATCCAGCATTTAGTAAATAAGCTAATATTAATTAATTACTATTTTCAACCCCTATTACAATAACCAATGAATATGTATTAAATAAAACTTGAACAATGAACAGGATTGGGTCTCATTTAGACTTTAAATTGTCGATGTGGGACCCAGTAATGGTTGTTTTACAACCTGTGCTTGTTATACACTGAAAAGTCTGGTCTGTGCTCATGTTGGTCATGTTTATCGATCTCTTGATATGTATGTAAGCCAGCAGTTTATGATCATTTCTAGTCATCATCCTTGAAACTGAAAAGTTTGAAAAGGAAAAACAAAGTCTCTTTAAAAAAAACATCACACGTTTTTGCTCGGAACTTGAAAACTAACAGATTGGTAATGATATATTCTTGATTGTCGCACAAAAGATTTTTTCATTGATATTATGGGTTATTCTTAAGCCGTTTCTCCTTATATAAGTTAGAAAAAATCATAAAAAAAATCCGAATTGAAAACCTCCTCCTTTTTGAAGTCGGATAAAAATACACACTACAATATTTTCCCCGCGCGGGTAAAGTAGGGTAAAGTAATGATGAACCAATAGGCATGCTTTTAGCAGGAGGCTGCGGTTTTTTATTAACAATTATCTAATTTGGCGTTTCATCTAAGCCTACAAGCACTCTCTCCTTCCCACTTTATTACACAGGGAAGTAATTCATGCCATCGCTTTTTAATTCGCTCGCGCTGTAATGCACTGAGGGGTTTTTTGTGGGGTACTAAGTAAATCTCAGTGCACTTAGCAAAGAAATTTTCAAGAGTCCATCTTTTGTGAAAAACAACATTTTAATATCTAAACAGAAGAAGCGTTTTCGTAACGGTTTGTTTGTGCTACGATAGAGGGGGTACGATGAACTTGTTAGGACAGGTGTTCTATGAATTGCGTCAAATATACTCGTTTAGTTTATAGATTGATTTTTTCAAGTGTGTGTGGATGGTCAATCCCTTCTTTTTCTTCAATAATATCTTGTAGCCAAAGTGTAAACATGGATTTAAAAAAATCCTTTTTTTTTCTTTCGTATGTCATTACTTCATAGACCGTGATCCTTATTAGTAATACTATTAGATGGTGTAATAATACAGTTGAAGTGTTTTTTTTCAAAATTAACATGTTCAATTCCTGGTGTTTTTTTTTTCAAAAATCGAATAACTCAGTCTTAGTTTTCATCAAAATCGGTCTCGAGAGTCCTTTAAGCATTTTTCGATAGACCTTAATAGTTACAGATTTGACTATGCACGCACACAAAAACAAAGAAAAACACTCTCCATGCTAAATATTATTTTACAGATTATTATATTTTCAACTTCTGTTACTCTTTGTGCAACTGCCACTCAAGCGTCATCAGAGTCCTCTGCTAACAATAGACCTTTAACCCCGACTCTAATTAGTATACTCTGTACCGCCTTCCGTAAGTATATCCCACCTACCAGTGGTACTCATTAAAACAAGTTGCTTACTCATTATTTTTCGTCGTCGTTTGGGTTTGAAAATTTAATTAGGCATTGCTGCGGTTACCATCACTCGATTTTATATAGGTAAAGATTCGTAAAATTATAAAAAAATACGTAAAAATTACAAAAAGGTCTATTGCTACCTGGTGCCTACATATTTATTTTCTCAGAAACTACAATATACATAAAATAAAATTTTGGGAAATCTTATTGAAGATAAGAGACGAAATATAGGTATAAAAAAAACTTCACTAAAATTATCAATATTATTCAAATAAAACTCTAAAGAGGAACTAAGACTAAACTTAGTCCACATCTAAGGAGAATCATCTTGAATACAGGTTTTGTTTA
Source organism: Pheosia gnoma (assembly GCA_905404115.1). NCBI lineage: Eukaryota > Metazoa > Arthropoda > Insecta > Lepidoptera > Notodontidae > Pheosia > Pheosia gnoma. The sequence goes on along the minus strand of FR989909.1, from coordinate 386,733 downwards.
TATTTTTACACAAAACATTACTTCAGACTAAGCATCGCTGCAAGACGCTATAGTATTAACTACTCCAATTTACTCTAGTTTACTTTAACCACGGCTCAAGACCTATTTACCGCTAACACAGCAGTTAGTAAAGAAACAACTTTTCCTTCGAACAAACTTTTGTTTCATTTGATTCCTACTCGATTCATTTCTTCTATGTTCTTCGATCATTTTCTTTTTAGTTTAGTTCTGCTGGGAACATTTCCTTCAAAATAGTGCACTTAGCGGTATTTTTTAGACCACTAAAGTTACCGATCGCTACACAAACCTGATTGACAATTTAAGCTTTAAAAATGTGTCACTTCGCTGTGATTTAAGCCATATAGTTATAGTCAGTCAACCTAGTCCACTGTGCATTAGCGGACTTCACACATTTTCAGAACACTGGATAGATTTTCCTAGGACGATGATCTCCACTGTTTAGTCTGAGAGAATCAACTACAGATGAAAATATTTCATCATTACAATAGTAAGGAAGTATCCAGATTATAATGGTTTTCCTAGTTTTTAACTGAGTACTATAAAGTCAGGACGATGCCTTACTTCACTCATGATCTATCTACCCAATTGTGCATTATCTTAAACTTCTGGAAGTCTCAAGTCATCGACAACTTGTTGAATTCACACTGGTGATTTCCATCAGAGCAGTTGAGTGAATGCCAAATAAACTATCCAATTATGAGTTGATTCCATAAGGAAATTTTAATCATGAACAGTTTCATATCTCTAAAATCGTCCATAAATGTGATGAATCGTATGGAACTGATACTAAATTGCTGATGCTGCTTGGCAACCCCAGCATGCTCCATAAAGATGATGCCAGAATAAATTAGACGTTACGATAACTTTCAAAATAATTAAATACAAGTATTTAAAACTTCAGTCAATAATTTCATGATGGTACATAAACGCAGTTGAGGGTTGTTATAAACATGATGAAACTGAGTATATTCCTGGCGTGTTAGATTTTATAATTTGTAAACAGGAGGAAATCATCCAGTAATATCAAGACGATAAAATGCCTATAGCATTTTATTGTTATAAGGAGAACATTCACAATACAGCATCAAACAATGTTGAACTATGTTATAAATACTTTTTTTTTTTTTTTTTTTATTACATTTTAGGCAAGTATTTGATCTCGATCTCACCTGATGGTAAGTGACGATGAGATCTACGATGGAGTATACTTGCCTAGGTAGGAAGGCGGCAGTAGATCGAGACGCTACATTCACTAGGCACATGCAGCGCAACTGATCTGACCCGCCATCCATGAATGGCAACACCGAACATCATGCCGGAACACGGCTAGGCCGCTTGGCGACATGGCTTTGTTCAGTGGGTGGTGACTAACCACGGCCGAAGCCTACCACCAGTAGAGTTGTCACCTAGTTGGCACCACCCAGGGTCACGTGTAGGGTATCTCGAGGGTATTTAATTCTCCTACGGACGAAGGTGACTCGACCCCAAAAATACGCAGAAATTAGTAAGGGCATTTGTTATTTAGTAGATATAAAAATATTCCATGAGATGCAGTGGATATATAGTATATGGTTACAGGTAAATAAGGCTTCACCACCGTAATGTAGTCTTCAAGTGATAGGCTACCTAGTCCTACACTGCGGCTTCCGTTGATTAATATTCTGGATTCAGGATATGAAATACTTGGGCCAAGTATCTGACTGAGCTTCCAGTAAATATCTCCAATTAGCGCAGTCCTGAGCTCGATCTACTTCATTAGCTTGAGGTCTGAGCGAGCGCTCACTACTCAACATTCCAAAACTGTAGGCAATTAGTAAAAGTGGTTGACCTTACGAAGAATATACCTATTTTTTTCAAGACATTCTTATGTTCAAAATATTTCTCTGTAATTTAAAAAAAATAGCGAGCAGAAATATCCCTTGTTTATTTCAAAATGAAACAAAGACAACAAATAGCCTAATAAATTGAGCGATTGATTTGCCAATTTTTTTTCTTCAAAATAAAAAGAATAACCAACAAGGAAAAACAATGCTTCAAATAGCCCCATTTATCAAACTTCCTCCCCTCAACATAATCAAATACCACCGAGAAAAAGTCATTATCCAAATATACTTCGATCTATCACGGAATGGATCCTCTCGGAACTTATAAACAGTCGACAAACAGCGCCTCGCAAATTGTGCGGAACAAAAAGGGATATAATACAAAGGGGAGTTAAGAAAGTGGTCAGATAACTGCGCGCAGGTGGAGCCTTTGATCCTCCGAGTTCCTTAATGGGCAGGGGCTGGCAGACTACGGACTTGTTTCTACTTATATTTTTGACGAGGCATTGAAGTACTTAAGGATTCAGACCCATCGAATTGTACTACGTATCAGGTACTAAATATTAATGATGAAGAAAGCAGTTTATTCTGAATCAACGAAAATATATTTTTCAGGACTTACTGAGTGTCAATTCTTGGTATTTGCGTTGGAGACGGGTTGTCCATTCTAGTGGGAGTGTGTAGTTATCTGTGTTCAATAAAGACCAAATGGTGATAGTATTTATTCTACCATCTCTTTCAATATCATGTATTTTATATTTGGTTATGTTTCGGCATCAAAGGTACGACACAAATTTTCCTTGGAGCAAAGCTGATTATCATATAAAAAGACATCCAAACATACAGACGAATTCGTTTAGACATGCTTATTTCCACACTCATAATATTCCCTAACATTTCTATACGAGGATTACGTAGGTACCTCCATAATAAATATGTAAGCAAATACTCTACACATAAGTAATAAGTTCAGGTCCAAGGGTTGTGCTTATGTCGGCAGGGTCGATAAATATAAGTATTTAGGATTGCTTCACGGCGTATTTGGTCTCCCTCCGAGTCGCTAATACAGCAGTTGTGATTGATTTCATAGGGCGCTGAACTAGAGCTCTTATATTAATTTCTTATATTTACGCGAATGCTACACATTGAAATAAAAATAATTTTACAGAACATTAAATGAATTGAACATGTACAGGGTCGCACCCGCCATTATATCCGATATGATAAAGGATAGATCCTTGCAAAAGAACACCGATTCCGACCAAGGATGATATTATGTGAGGACATTGAAATTAAAAAAACATCCTAATCTCAATAGGGAAGATGGCTGGTTGCTACCACTGACTTGGGATCTAGTAATAAATATAATTAAATCCAAAACCAAGCGCACCATTGCAAGACCTTCAGACACTGTGAGCACGTTCTACGTAGATCGGACCGCAAGCAACAACTAAATATCAGGGTACACCAGTACAAATTATGACACTTGTACGTCAAATACCTCAGTCCTCCCGTGACTATGGCTGCTGTAAAGCAGCCGAAACGTCGGAAACGTAAAAACATAAAATAGAGCTATTATTTTATTTTAGGTAACTACGATCCTTGCTAAGAATTCCTAGGAAATCTATCTACCTAAAGCCACTCTAAGACGTAATATATTTTCGTAGTTCAGTCGTTGCTTCGTTTGAAACATGACTAAAGCATAATAAATAAATCAAACAAGTCTAAATACTCAGCCATTATTACAGAAACAATGCTCACATAATAATAAATAACATAAGAGATCCAGGCGGCGATACGCCACGCAATAAATAGATGTGGTCATTTCCATTTGTAGCAGGAACTCGAGATGGGGATTGTGTGTGGACCAAATGACGAGCAGATAGCGAGAGAGATACCAAATTGAGCTTCAGCTGATAGGAACCACTGCATCATGTAGGTATGTAAAATCATTATCTTATCTTATTATATAGTAATAATAATAATATCTTTGAGCTATGCCGGTTACTTTAGTTCGTCTACGGATCTCCTCATTTCTGATTCTATCTCGTAGCAAAACCCCGAGCATAGCTCTCTCCATTGCGCGTTCAGCAACCTTGAGCCCTCTTATGAGGCCCATAGTAAGCGACAACGTCACGGTATCATATGTCATCACTGGCAACACACATTGGTTGTAAACCTTTGTCTTCAGACACTTCATTGAGCTCAAATAGCCATTATTGAATATTCGTGGGCAAGTAATGGTAGACCTAACTCGCTGCTACCTCATATCTTATTCCTCTCCGCTTCCAATCAGAGCAATGCGTGGAACGATCTCGTCACCAACAACCCATCTTCCATTACGAGTGGATCCATAAAACAGTTCAACGATCAATATCACTTTATTTCCACTTCTATAACACTTAAATATTTAACTGTATAACATAAAATGCACTTGTTGTATTGAGATAGTATCTTGTGTATTTGGAATATCGATTTTAGTATAAAACGATACTTGTTGCTCGTTCAGGTTATGTTTACATAAAACTTTTGATGAAATGATCTACTTATTCTCTTTTTCTTAGTCAAATATTAGTGGACACCTCTCAGAAGAAGTAAGCTACCACTAAAATCAGATTTTTCCATCCATTTATCAGCCGGGAAATGTCCACTGCGCTTAGGCGTCCCCCAATGACTTGCACACATCACAGTCCTTTGCCACTCGTAACCACTAGCTTCCAGCGAGGCGTGTGATGGCATTGGCCTACCTTATGGGATGCGTCTTACACAGCATCTTTCAGTTAGGAGACACCAGAATAGAATATTTGTGTTTGAGCGGCAAGCTATGATCTCCTACTAATTGCCCAACCAACAAAATGTTAATTCTAGTACAACAGATGACCTAATCTATGTCATGTTGTAAGGAGCATAAGGATTAAGTTGTCCAGTACTTCACAGTACACCTGTGCCAGTACTATTGCTAGGCACAGGCTGACTTACGATAGTGCTGTCTGATAATACTGTGATTAAACCAGCAAGCATAATAAATTACACAAAGATTGTGACCTTAATCTAAATTACTAGTAATTGAGTGAAAGGCAGCAAAAAAATATTCATTACTGATATCCGTAAGCCAGTTTTAAAGACATCAAACAAGCGGCTCGTTGGTCTAGGGGTATGATTTTCGCTTAGGGTGCGAGAGGTCCCGGGTTCAAATCCCGGACGAGCCCAAATCCTTTTTTATAACAATGGTACCGTGGACTTGCATCATAATAAGATTGTGGTTATTGATTTCTACTCTCTGTTCAATAATCCCAAGACTGTCCATGCCATCCATGACTGATATTTAGGCCTTAGTCCACCACGCTGGCCCAATGCGGTTTGGTGAACTTCACAAGACATTCGACAGACGTGCAAGTTTCTTCACGATGTTTGCTTTCACCGTACAAGTTATAATCATAGTTGAAAATGAAATTCGCTAATGAAAATGAGCAAATTTTCAGATGTGCGAACCGGGATTTAAACTTGCACACCATGGCAAGCTTTCTACAATCTTGGCTATCACTGTTGCACACTTACAACTGGGTAAAAAAAAAACACCCAAGTGGCAGGTCAGAACACAGATGACCTTCACAATGTAGGAGGGATGAGATGAGCAGAGGAGCTTAAATAATAAATAAATAAAAAATAACAGTTGCTATGTAGCTATTTATTTATTAATGAACGTGACCTATTGTGTTGAAATAGTACGTTTTTACGACATCCCTAAAATGTTATCGCAGCAGACGCAATAATGACTACGTCTGATGTCTGCAAAGTTTTTTCTATGTATGTACGGCGAGCAACATTAGCAAATAATACACCATTCATTTGTTGTTAACGTTTTTCGACCTGCACCGTTTTGCGGCCTAGATTTTATTGATAACGAGAAAAAGAAAGAGATAAGTATCTAAATAACATTGTCTGTATTTAATGATGAGATGGTAGCATTACAAAAATGTACGCGAAAGAACTTTGCAGATCTCCGATTTTTATGTTAATGTTTGCTGTAAATAATGGGTAATCCAAGTTGATTATTGCACCTAAACATAATTAAATTTGCATAAAATATTATTTGTCGAATATGTATTTATACATTCAAACTCACGAGGCATATGGCTAGGCCATTACTTTTGTCTTCGTAGATATACTATGCATAATGCCTCACAGATAATTTGTCACCAAATGTTTTTATTGCAATGCTTCGTTAGAAATTATACCCCGGGGACGATTCAGACATTATGTAGATTGCAAATACTATGTCATGTTAATGAATGCTATAAGTTACACTTTTCAATGTATTTTTTGCGATGACGACTACGATAACATTAGCGGGATGAATTCCATTTGAGTTCGAGAAATGAGATCGCCACATTAAGAGTTTTTATTTCAAGATACTTAGTTGGTCATTAGATTCATTATCGACATTAAATACTTGAATTACAGGCTACCAGACGGTTTCATGTAAATGATAAGGCTTCAAAAAATTCAATATTTTATTATCATATTTTATCAATTGTGTACGAGTGTTCTATATATAAATTAAAAAGAGTATAGAAAAGCTACTTAATATTTACAAAAAGGGTAAAAAATTTGGCCCAAGGGGTAGCGTGCCCAAGATGCTGGCAACATTTCCTCGCTGAATAGCCAAGGCTACTAGCTGAGCGAGGAAATGCCTAGCCCTTGGGTCGGCGGTTGCGTCGACCAATCTTCCAAAAAGATTTCTATATATTGATTATATGATGGTAATCAAATATTTTGTCCAGGCTCCACAACCGCCAGTATCCTGGGATGGCGTGAGGAACGCAACTAAGCACGGCTCCGTGTGCCCTCAAGTGTTAATATAAACTTCATATAGTAAACTTGAAGAAACGCTAGTGAAGTGATCACTGCTTCGTCAATATTTTATCTCAAGAAAATATTGTGTATATAATCATTAGGAATTCTTAGTTGTTGATTATATTATATTGTATAAAAGATCTTATTCAAAAGAACAACCTTGGAGTTTCCTGCCCGTTCTTCGCCATATGAACGGCATTTCGAGCGGGTGGTAAAGTTTTAGCTTAGCATTTTGTAACTATTTGGACGATTCATAAGCACTGTACTTAATGGTAAACATGAATAAAAATATTCTGATTCTGATTCAGTAATCCACTAGAAGTAGCTTCAAGTTCTTAAAAGCTAACAACGCCAACATTAACCTTGTCAGTAGCCCACATTATTCAGCCAGGCTTAATCCACATGCAATTGAATACAAAAAAGCTTAAAAACAGTAGCCCGGTTTATCATTAACCCGTTTCAACATTCCCATCGGCTCTTTGCAAATTGATTTATGCTCGTTTTGTTTCGCTTTTATCTCGAAACGTGTATTTTGCAGCTTTCTGTTTGATTCAGTGTTCATTATTCATGATAAATGCTGATAGGTAGATTATTTTGAAATATTGTATTTACTTTATAGGTTAATTGCAAGCATTGCTTAGTATTTTTAGCTTTGTGTAGTCCTACATAGCTTCAGATTGCAACAAGCGTCCCATTAATAGGTTACTATAGTTGCAAAGTCTATTTTCATATCCAAGTTTTAGCCAATAATTCAAACGTGAAATTCACGCTGACCGATCAAATTGTGACCCATTTGCAATGCAAAACGGTGTACAAAACTTCATAGCTTTATGCACTTGAGCTGTCTCGTTGCAAGCCATGTAAGTTTGGTAGAATTTAGAGAAGATTCCTTGAAGCTACCCTTAAGTTTCCCACATTATCTATATCGAAGATCCAATACGTAAGTACTGGAATACCACACTCAAATGCGGCTGCTGCCTTAGTTATTACTGATCTACTGTTTGCTTGACATGAGCGATAGAAGGTAGGCCACTATTCTTATTTTTTCTTTTAATTAAATTCGTTTCGGGTTCAGAGACCAAAGCTTTACTACGAGACTTGCCGAGAGCCAATCCTTGGCGTCGTCTTTTGGATAACGCTGCAAAAACTGACTGTCTATTACTCCTGTAAGAGAAACAGGGGTGGCAGTGTGTAATAGAACAGGTAAAAAGAAAACAGGCGGCTGCTTTATGTGAATATCCGTAATCAGAAAAATCAACGTAAAGGAAACCGTCTCCATTAAAATAGATAGAAGGTTGAATTAAGTAAGAGAAAGATGTGTAGTGACCTCTTCATCCTCGCAACAAGCTAAACAGATGGCGCTGCAAATGACATTCCAAACAAATGACTATTCTCCATGTAATTCTGAAACGCGCAATGACAGTTTTCGGAGAACGTAAAATATATACAAGATCCCGACAATAACCGTTGTGGCATACTACCCGCCTGGTTGGAAGATCATCCCTATTCCGCTAAAGATGTATAGGAATGAGTAACAGGCCAGTGAGAAGACAAAACAAAATGGTAGACCCCCAAAATTAACTTGGCTTGTTAAAAATCTGAAACGGTTCAGGAAAATATATGTGGCTAGCGTAGGTTTTTCACCATACAGCATACCCCAATCTTATTAAAACGATGGCCTTAATTGTAAAATGAATAAGGCTTAAACCGACAATATCCGTACGTCAAGTACGAGATTACTCGTAAGCAACTGTATACTTTATAGTTTCATTTTGTGGCAAATAGAATAAGACCTCTAGCGGACAGTATTTAAAGCTTTCAATTATTCATACAATGTGTCTAAATACGTAGACTATGAAGTATACGGTTAGCTTACAAATAATCTTTCACTTGAAGTACAGAATTCTTATTTTAAGTGAGGTCTCTAACATTTCTACGTAAAGGCTTACGTCTAGATGTTCGTATGAGAATGATTCTGTGATTTTCGTCGTATTTTAGATTCATAATTTCGTTGAACGGTTTGGATTTTATCTATGATAAACACACCCATTATAAAAAAAGGTTTGGGCTCGTCCGGGATTTGAACCCGGGACCTCTCGCACCCTAAGCGAAAATCATACCCCTAGACCAACGAGCCAGCTGATATTATATTTGAAACGCATGTATATACACGTAGTGGATACCTTTCACTTATATAGCAATATAGTAATATAGTAGCAATATAGATAAAAATTGGTATGTCATCATTTATTAGGTAATTTGGCGATGTTTTAACGACTCACTTCAATATAACTTATAATAATGGAATAGTAACTTCAAGGTATTTTTCAATCTATTACGCATTAAGTTGCGAACATATTTAAGTATCACTTAGATAGAAAATTGCCAAGTCAATGACCCTGAAATTGCAATTGTGTCGGGATCTCTTCATTCCATAGCCCTAAGGGTTGACAGGTAGGGATGATTGATGCATACTTTCATATTCACGTCACGTCATTGCTGTCTATTGCAGAAAATTGAACGGAACCGTGTTATTACGATCTCTACTTTTGACCGGGTCCATACCTACCGCGCAGCCTTGAGAGCCTCGAGGCCTGACGTCGAATAAGTGGCAAAAGACAGCGCTCGCCGAAAACAACATTCGCGCTGCCTCGCCTGAGCCTTGTCACCTGTCCTAAACCATTTACATGCCGTGAGCAGGATTAACCAGAACAATCAGTTCACGCAAAATTGAAATAAACAGTGGTAGTGAAAGCGAGGCCAAGGATAGAAAACTCTTGGGCGAGGCAGAACGAGTAGAATCAGAATATATTTTATTCATGTAAACCATTAAGTACAGTACTTATGAATCGTCAAAAAAGTTACAAAATGCTAAGCTACAACTTTACCACCTGTTCGAAATGCCGTTCCTATGGAGAAAAACGGGCAAGAAACTCCATGGTTTTTGAGCAGTACATTGTTATAGGTATAGGTAGGTAAGGCAAAGCTACCTTGCGAAGCCTAGATGTTACAGTGCGAGGCTTTTTGTTTTACTGATAGCCCACGGTATGTACCCGAGGCAGTCTTCGAGGCTGCGCCGTCAGTCTGGACCCATCCATTCACCCGTGTAAGCAGTAAAACGTACACCAATCGAAGTGAAACACGGCCCGAGATCACATGATCAGGTGTGTGCTTTCAACGTTTGTCACATCTCATAAAAACTGCTAACGTCGCCAGATGTTCGCGATATAGCTTATTCAGAGCGTTTGCTTACGTTGAGGGGACTTCAGACCGAGCTCTGTCGATGCGACACACATACGGGCTTTGGCTGGTTGGCTCTGGCTCTGGTATTAAGTGACTGGAAAGTAGGTATTATCATAATGAGTAGGTGCGTACTAAATAATTCTACCCTAGGTCACCATAGGATATCTACCGCTTACTAACACAACTACTTAGTTGTGTTAGTCAGCTTCAGTGCTGCTGATTAATAAGTATGTATGTATGTAGTATGATTAATAAATAAGTACCAATCATCAGTTTTCTGTCAGTGAATCTTTCCTTATTTGATACTAGTCTTGCTTACGAAATTACAGCCCTACATGATATTTTTTACGGTATAACGCATAAAAAAATCATGTAATCTGTGTCATAAAAACTCTATGAATCGTTTTATCCGATTGTTATAGATTTATACGTAATGTCTAGTTCGAATCATTGGATTGATACACGGTTTTAGGGTACTACTTTTACTCATTACTAAGGCTGGTATCTCTTCGCAAAGCCACATTGATAATTCAGTCACGTAAAATAGCGCAAGCATTTGTAGAAAATAAGCAAAGCACATAACATAACGTCGCTCCTACAATTTGATGTGAAGCGCCCCTATTCCAAGAAATATTTGCCTCAGTATCGAAGTTACAAAGATACTGCGGAGAGCGATCCCGAATATTGAACATATTTCAGATCCACGAGACATATTTTGCTGTGATAAACGCGAGCTGCGCTGAATAACATCTAGTTGTGGTAATAATACTAGAGAAAACAGTTTTCTGTATAAAGTGGGATTTTACTAATGGGTAGGAGGGATTTACGATTTTGCACGCGACTCTATGCCAGAAGAAGGTATTTTCAGGCAAATATTCAGCTTAGCGCTTCGTGAAACACTGGTGCTCCAACATTGCCATGGAAAGTCTTGGACATGGTTATTCCTTCCAGCTTCTAGTGACATGTATCCCTAAAATAAATTTTGTCAGGAAAATAAATCGATAGTATCCATATAGAAGTTTGTGTAGAGATCATAGGAACGACTTTAGCAACGATGCAACAACATGGGTTGCATTAAGTATGACCGCTTTGTCTGAATTTTGCAGCAGAGCTGCAAAACAGATGATCTGATTGTAAAGCGATGTATATTTTTGATGGCGAGTATTAGGGATAGCTCTTAGCTATGTTTCGTGGTATTATTTTAGCAGTTGTAAACATAATATACACTACCAAAGGCCTTTTGTTAGCATTTTAAAAAGTTGTGATACAGTTGATATGGGTTGCAGAAGTTTTACTACTGTATGGTATATTTATTCTTAAAAATGTACTTTATATTTGCATTATATTTCGCTCGGAATAACCTCTATTTCCCCACGTATCAGCGCAGGTAGTATTTGCTTAGATAGCGTACTCTATATTTGAATATTACCATTGGTAGCGCGCTGTAGAGTCCAATATTTTCTATCTATTTGAATATTTTGTACATTAAATGTACCTTTTGACGTCAGAGTATGTTTGCAATCGCACGCTTACTAATAGACTGACCTAACTCAAAAAAGCTGTTTGTTGGGAAATCGCAAAAACGTTTTGTCATTTACAACTTGTCTGACATTATTACTTATATCTCAATGAAAATAGCGTATTAATAATAAATGATGTATTGTAAGAATACTTGATTAAGTAATTATTGATACTAAAATGTAATTTTGAAGAAATTTTATTATTATTTATAATTATTTATAGCTTTTAAAATGTTGTCCCTGAGATACGTCTGTTTATTAATAAAATCAATGATATATTGCTGTACTAGTGATGACACTTTTTGTTATATGTCTGTATTTTATTAAACATTTCACTAAAACCCCTTTCTCTTTTATGTTATAAGTCTATACTTGATAAAATAATAACATATTATTTTTATGTTGTAAGTTTTTTAAGTTCAGAAACATGAATGGGTCAATATAATATAAAAGCACCGCGAGTTGACTGTCGCAATCTCAGACGCATTATGATTTATGTCACTTTCATGTTAAAAGTTTTGTCAAAATTTGTATAAGTAAAAAATACAACATATTCGTTACTCAGTCTAGGAATAAGATATCGTAAAAATTCTGAGATTGGTAGATAGATAACGTTGGAATAAATCTATCTGTGTGCTTATCTCACTTTGGGCTTAAACCCTAATCGGTCAGTCTATTAGTAAGCGTGCGCAATGTATTTACAGCTCTAGAATGGAAAAGGTACTCTAGTCAAGGTCTGTTTCGAATAAAAAAATATAATTAAGTTAGCACACTAAGGTAGGCTGTCGAGTTATTTGTTGGGTGAAGATTCATTCTTTTCTACATAATGTAGAGTTCAACGTACATTCGGAATTATAGAGTGTATGAAAAAAAATAGTTTATTTTGTGTAGGCAGAGGCACATCTTTGGTAAGTATTGTACGAAGTAAGCCTTATCTTCATAAAGCCGTTAGTTTCTAGTTGCCATGGCTCAAAAAACAATTGGGCTCGTCCGGGATTTGAACCCGGGACCTCTCGCACCCTAAGCGAAAATCATACCCCTAGACCAACGAGCCGGTTGAATGAACTTAAGAATTTTACCGTACCAACCACACATATCATGATTAGAAATATATCTTTATGAGTGTTAGATATTGTTTATGGAGATAGCTATGTTGACAGCCTTAAGATCGTAATTACCTCTTCTAAATAAAAACACTCTACTACTCTTCTATCTATTATACCCATTCTATAGCATTTCAAGCAACCGATTAGCAATAATACAGCTATAATTAAGTCCTATTATCAGCATAGTGATGGTTTGGTTTCGCTCTATCGCTAGTATCCATTCCTATAATGTCATATTACTTTCACATGATCTTATGCAAGCTCAACTGCCAGCTAACTAGCTCATAGACCAGCTTCAGCAACTCTTATACAAAGCTCTTTTGTCTCCCGCTTCGCAATGGTGGGATAATTTTCTTCCAATTCCAAATCCAAAATCGAAATTTCCAATTCCTACTAGTTTTGCTTTTGATTGATTTCGTTGCGGGTTCCAAGGCAATTAGCTTGTTCCCGGGACTCGTCGGGGATCAAATCTCGGCTTCTTCGTTGGACACCGCTGTTGATCCTGGATTTCATGTAACAGTGGTAGAGTGGGGAGAGCGGGGCCAGGTCCCATAAAAAAAACATCCGTGATATAAAGTTTACTTTCTAAACACGAGCGAGTTTATGGCACTAACATTTTGGAATGCGTTTACGCATGTAGGTCACCTTTCACTGCCATGAAACGAAATTCATTTAGAATTTCGTCAAATACTATAGCTGGCTCGTTGGTCTAGGGGTATGATTTTCGCTTAGGGTGCGAGAGGTCCCGGGTTCAAATCCCGGACGAGCCCAATTTCTTTTGTAGTTTAGGTATAATGTGAAGATACTACCTACCTACATACCTACTGTGTTTGGGATGACAACTGCAATAGCACTTAAGTATTATGGAGCGTTGATTAAATTATATTGTAAGCATTACTCATTATATTTTTCTTTTATCTCTTTATTTAAAAAAATACTTCATGTAATACCCTAATAAATACCGCATCTGATAAAAAGTTTGGTTCGAGTAATAAAGTTACAATCATAAATAAATATTATGATTGTAACTTTATTACTATTTTTTATCGGTAGGTGTAGCTACTTATTTTAGATTTGACATACTTAACAACTACCGAAGTATATTTAAACAATATTTTTTTTTCTCTGTATTATTATTGGCTATGCTCATCACATTCATGAATCTAATATTCGTTTTGGTTTTCAAATTCCAAAACAATAATTCTCACTTTCAATATCGTTTTTTTTTAAATAAAGGCTTCTCCCAATCCTGAATTCATACAAACCCTCCAAATTTCTTAATGTTCCCCGCACAGAGGTTTTAGCTACACTGTAATTTGTGATACTTGGTTTCTCTATGTCTCTGTCTCTATGTACGTTACATCTCCGTAAACTAGCTATGTAAATAGCCAATTTAATCTACGATAGTCGCCGAGTGCATGTATTGCGGTTTTATTGATAGAAACTATATAAAACTACATTATATATAAGGTATAACAATAATAGTATAAAATAATGAAGCATGGCCAACAGTATTTTATAAAGATAAAATTCCCAAAGAAATAAATCAAGTCATAAGACATTTAAAAAATACATTCTGTACTGACCGCATGACCAAACGCTACTGGGACGCCTTGTTTGTGTAATGCACTGCTCAAAAATGTAAAAGATCTTTTTAAAAAGAGCAGCCATGGAGTTTCTTGCCCGTTCTTCTCCATAGGAACGGCATTCCGAACGGGTGGTAAACTTATAGCTTAGCATTCTGTAACCTTTTGACGATTCATAAGTACTGTACTTAATGGTTTACATGTAAAAAATATTCTGATTCTGTTTAAAAGAAAAATCAAACCCAATTTACGCAATTATTTTATACATCAACGTGATCCATATAGTTGTAGCGGAGGTTCTATGTCCGCGAAATGTAGCTGGCCGCTTCACGGCCGGTTTCGATTTATGTCAGCATGACGTTTGTTGTTGAAGTTGCTTTTGTTTTATTTTCTGTTCATGAAAATGCTGAATGTTGAAGAGGATTATATATTTTTCCAGCAAGACAAAGTTATTATTATTTGTTAGCACTATCTTCGCATTCCTATATATACTGCAGAAGTAGAACCATGCTATTTCTACACTGGTGACCACGAAAAAGGATACGTATTAGTACTGCAGCCGGCGAGGGCAAAATGGATCAATTTGAGGACGCCAAGGCGACAGACGTGCACTTGGTTGGTGTTAAGGTGCCGCCGTTTTGGCAACAGGAGCCGGAGTTATGGTTTGCTGAAATTGGAAAAGATCAGGATGACGGGTGGTGATCTAAAAGTATATTGTGACGTTTCCACCCGGCGACCGAGGCCTTTTGTTACAGAGGCGTTCCGCAGGCCGGTATTTGAAAGTTTGCATAGTTTGAGCCACCCTGGAGCTGCGGCATCGGTTCGGTTAGTTTCCGAGCGATTTGTGTGGCCGGGTGTGCGCAGAGATTGCCGTCGGTGGGCGCGAGAATGTTTAAGCTGTCAGCGTAGCAAGATTCATCGTCATACGGTTGCGCCGTTTTCAACATTCGATGTTCCTGAAGGAAGATTTCAGAATCTGCACATTGATCTTATTGGCCCGATGCCGTGTTCAAATGGCTATAGATACTGCCTTACCGCGATCGATCGCTTTACTCGATGGCCTGAAGCGTACCCGCTTGTCGATATAACCGCAGAGGCATGTGCAATGGCGCTCGTGTCGGGCTGGATCGCAAGATTTGGATGTCCGGTTAATATAACCACAGATCGGGGCAAACAATTTGAATCACAACTGTTTAAGTCAGTTGCTAAGTTAACGGGTATGAAGCATCATTCAACTACAGCTTATCACCCTGCCGCTAACGGTCTCGTTGAAAGGTTTCACAGGCAACTTAAAGCAGCGATCATGTGCCATGAGCATTCCAATTGGGCAGAGGTTTTGCCAATGGTTCTGTTGGGCATACGCACCGCCTGGAAAGACGACTTGCAATCATCTGCGGCAGAGTTAGTATATGGCGAGCAGCTGCGTATACCCGGAGAGTTTTTCAATCCTGGAGTGGGGGATCCTAACTCTGGAGACGCGACGGACTTCGCTGCAAGATTACGTAGTCATATTTCAAAGCTGTCACCGCAACCGTCAAGGTGGCATACCTCTAAAACTTTTTATGTTCCCAGGGATCTCAACGAAGCCTCGCATGTATTTCTCCGCAAGGGGCAGGTGCTGAGAGCGCTAGAGGCCCCGTATTCTGGGCCGTACAAGGTCGTACGCCGCTCCGAGAAGACGTATGACGTAGAAGTATCAGGGAAGATCATCACGGTTTCTGTTGATCGGCTCAAGCCTGCTTTTGTCGCCCTGGAGGTTGATAATCCTGGGCCGCCTACAACGCGGGCTGCTGTCGTGCCTGTTTCACCACCTGCAACGCGGACTGCTGTCACGCCTGTTTCGCCACCGGTAACGACAAGAAGTGGACGTCGGGTCAGGTTTCCGGACTTCTACCGACCGTAGTGCCGGTCTCAGCAGGGGGGTGGTGTAGCGGAGGTTCTATGTCCGCGAAATGTAGCTGGCCGCTTCACGGCCGGTTTCGATTTATGTCAGCATGACGTTTGTTGTTGAAGTTGCTTTTGTTTTATTTTCTGTTCATGAAAATGCTGAATGTTGAAGAGGATTATATATTTTTCCAGCAAGACAAAGTTATTATTATTTGTTAGCACTATCTTCGCATTCCTATATATACTGCAGAAGTAGAACCATGCTATTTCTACATAGTTTACTGATTCATCTGTTAAAATACTTTTACACTATTTTTGTTACGACTTATTTATATACCTATTACTTGTAGTTGTTAGAGACGAACAAACGTGGCTTTCAAGCTCTATACCTGGAGAGGTATAGAGGTTTAAATCGCTTGAAGCTTGTATTCAATCATTCAAGAAGGATGAATATTCACACAAGAGAAGCCGGAGAGAAGAATCTTACCTATGGGTGCAAAAAAACACCCCCCACATACTCTAAATAGTGGTCTAAATCTCCTATTAAAAAAATTATATATTATTTAACATTGCAGAAACGGTTTATCAAAACAAAAATAGTCGGATTACCCAGATTCTAATTTCGAAAGGGAAGCCGACAGGAATAATGTTATTTGGATTCATCGGCATCAAAGTAAAAGTCAAATTATATATTTATTTCGTAAAGGCCTACGGTAGCACTTACAAATTGCTGTTGGTTGCAGAGATTTATTTTTCCTCAAATTGAGGAGTAATGGCAATAGGCTCGTCGCCTATTACATTGCACCAAATACCATCGGCGATACGTGGGCTTACGGCAGTGCACCTCTGCCTACTCTTTGGGGGTTATAAAGAAGAAGGGGATGATGTTAAAGAATTCATTTTCAATGAAATACCGACAAAAGTCCTACATTTAAATGTCGTAAAAAACCCGTCAAGCCTAATGATTTTAGCGGGATTATGGACGCGCTCGGTGGATAAGAACCCTCCTAAAGTTAAAATCGATTTATTTAATCCCGGTCTAAAAGATTTGGGCTCGTCCGGGATTTGAACCCGGGACCTCTCGCACCCTAAGCGAAAATCATACCCCTAGACCAACGAGCCGGCTGAATATCTCAACAGAATATTGTATGTTAAACTTATACATAGATAGTCAGCGTCGCATATTGCTCCACCATTCACTTATCAATAACTAACTTTTGCCCATGACTCCACCCGCGTCGCCGCTATGATTATTTGCCGACGAAAAAAGGAAGAAGGAGTCTCGTATAATTGGTCTTTATACGCTACAGATAGCCCCCAATGGTCACAGCAAGATGAAACATAACTTTACTATGACACTCTGGTATAGAGTAAAATTCTATCAGTGGAATAATCTTCAGAATTAGTTCAGTAGTTACGGATATTTCCCTCTGCAAACTTACAATTTTATGACTTTGTAATATCAACAATTCAGCCCACAGCCATCCACCCGTGTCATCTTGACGTGATTAGAGCTAGCCTAGGTATATAGCACTCAGAGATAATGTAGCTTCATATTAGAGAAATAGATTTAGAGTCGGTTCCGTAGTCTGAAAATTACCTCCTAAATACAAACCTCTTTATAATGTTAAGTATAGATCAATAATCACAATCTTTGGAAAATAAAACCAAAGTGTCAAAATATAACCCATTTTTTTTAATATTCTAATCAGGCTCAAAACAAACCTTATCCGATTGCAATGCCATTGTACTTGGACATAACATTGATATAGGTACTCATTTATGTTTTTCTTATAATTTTATTGTCCATCTTTTATTTCTTACGTGACGTCATTGACGTGTGCTTTATTTTATTGACATCCTTTTTAATTGATTAAAACTAATTTATCGAATTTTATTGTGTTTATTTTATGTTTTTACGTTCCCGACGTTTCGGCTGCTTTATAGCAACCATGGTCACGGGAGCACAGTCCTCCCGTAACCATGCTGCATAAAATCCGAAGAAATAGTTTAAATATAAGAAATCAATATTCCTTTTTCATTTATGGTTTTCTCTTTCATATCATGCGTGACGTCATTGGCGTGATGGGTTTTAATTTTCGTTACCTACAGCGAAATCATATGGAAATTGATTATTACTTCGGGACTCAGTAAAGCTCTGCTGCTTTTCATATCATCCGCCGTCTTATAATCTGGGTCAGATGAAAGGCATCGCGGTGCTGACGACGCGGTGAATTTGCTTAGAAACATAACCAGTTCGAGTCTGATAATATTTTAATGAAGTTATTAATAAACGATGAGAAAATTATTATTTACATAGTTGTCGTAATACAAGCGTTGCTTATTTTAGGACGTTGGTTGTTCTGTTCGTCTGGCAATATTATTAGGACTTGTTCCTTGTTCCTATGCAAGAATCGAACCTCCGATCATTGGCTCACACTAAATATGGGCATGGCAATTAGCAACCACAACGAATCTAAACCTTATCGAGAAGCCTTGAAGTTTGTTTTTTCGTTAACATTTATTTAATACACGACTTTCACTAGACAGCCTTATCATCGATGACCATTCACTTCGGTCACTACAAGAAATAAAAATACGTTACAACAATCAGCTGGCTCGTTGGTCTAGGGGTATGATTTTCGCTTAGGGTGCGAGAGGTCCCGGGTTCAAATCCCGGACGAGCCCAAATCTTTTTTCGCGTTGACTTTTCTGTGCGTACTGGGGTTAACAATAGCGGTGCTCTTTGTACACCGCGAAGGGCTTACAAAAGTACTAGCTACGCCCCGTGGTGTTACCCGCGATTAAAAAGTATGCCCTATGTACCGGGATAAAAAGTAGCCTATGTGCTATTCCAGACTATTATCTATCTCTGTGCCAAATTTCATCCAGATCCGTTCAGCCGTTCTGGCGTGATTGAGTAACAAACATCCATCCATCCATCCAAACTTTCACATTTATAATATTAGTGTGATTAAGTAACGTGATTCTCATACGAAGTACTGTCACGGTTTAAAATTACATTTTAAGCAACATACCAGAACATAGATAAATTTGTGCCTTAAGGACAATCCTTTTACGTTTAGCGTTACAGTAACGTAAGCGTCATCTATCCCTCTAACACCACAGATTACATAAATAAGTGTGACGGTGACAGCATATTTTCTCGATATTGAAGTTTCTGCTTACGCTTATGTAACAACGATCATGGATTCAGTTTATCGTGTGTTTAAAATACGAAGACCCTACCAAAACGAGTACAGTCACAGTCAAAAGAAGAATAACCTAATTTTATTAATTAACTACAAATTTTATTACATAAAACAAATAGGCAACGAAATTCACCGCCTTGGTAGAAACCATGACCATGCAACGTCCAGTACTAGTCGAACAATGTAAATTACAGTTCATTTGCTAAAACAGAAAATGTTTTGATTGAAAAACTTGTAGCGTTGAGGCGCTCATTACCGATTCAGACCCGTCCCCCTTGTTTTAATTAATTATTTATCGCTACCACTTGCGAGAGTTTGCGGCGAATTCATGTTTTTAATCCCCAACTTTGGTTACGGGAAAGTGGTATTTCTATTTTTCTGGACTGTACTTTATTGGTCTGTTTTCCTTGTAAGGTTTATTTACGGGAGTTTGTGTTATGTATTTCCTACTGTTTTTTCAACTAAAAATAGTTCACGATATTTCGTTTTATCGTTGATAGGTATAATAATAATTACCGGATTACTTGGTCACGATCCATTTTACAATTATTGCAAATATATTAATTACTAGCTGTTACTCGCGACATCGTCCGCTTCTTTAAATTTATACAACTTTACATTACTGAAATTCGGTTCGTCGCATACATCGCAACCGCATCCGCATTGCAATCGGTTAAGCCGTTTCTGAGATTAGCTCGCACAAACACAACTCAATCCAATATTTTGTTTAGTGTTAGAGTTTTGAATCCTTAATTGCGCAATAACTGTACGGCTTACCATACATCCTACTGAACCTTTTTAATTTATTATCCAAACCCTAGAAAAAAATAAACTTAGTATAACCGCGTACAAAAGCCACTACGGAATAAAACAGACGTTATATTCCACTTATAATATCATATTCAAATATTGTAACAATAATGGCTGGGCTATATGACCACTGGCAAGCGGGGCGGCGACTTGGCACGAGCCGCATATTTAATGGCCACTCGTATGCAGATTACACGTGTCTGAGCATCTGCTCCACAATTTTGATCATTATTTCAACTAGAAAATAATTATTAAAGCGACGAATAAGAAGTGTAGCATAAATTTGATTTGCATGTCAAAACTTATAAGTTGATATAGAAGTACCTCACTTAAACTAATTAAGTATATTTTTTTTTTATAAAAAATAAGTATTTTACTAAAGACATGGATAGTTTCTAAAATAAAATACAGCATTACCAGAGTCTTATATACATACGGTTTTTATGTTCTTTAAATATTTGCTCAATATTGTCCTACAGTTTAGTCAATATTAATGTCTATTGTTTTTTAGCTCGAAAAATCACCGATCACTAATAGGAAACCAGCCTTATACACACAAACAATTAAAACCCTATTTCAAAAACTTCACACAAATAACCACCTAGTAAATTGTCCGCACAGCTGTAACTGCGTAACTTGGCGAAGGTCACGGCCGAACAAAACAAGTTGTTGCTATAAATCTGTCAACAGCACTTGATTGCGCGCCTGTACTTGGCCGATGACATTGGCCTTTAAATTGTGCGGTACTTTAGGCAAGTTCTGTATAATGATTTGTGGGCGTTTATATCATGTTCTATGCTCGTGTCACACTCAGTGAAGTTATTTTTATGATGATCTATTTTAGTTATTTGAACTGCACCCTAGGTATACGTTTTAAGTTATTTTTCTTTATTTCCAGGTCCTACCAAACTAAGATTTATGTTAAATTTATCAAAAAATTACCTAGTTAACTAAATCTGAACAAATAGTTAAATCCACGGAAACGCCTTACTACTTAATGTGAGTCGTTTTTACTTTACGTTTTATATTAGTTTACCATATTAGTGAGTGTTGTAACTAAACGCAAACCATACTGTCAAGTTGACGTCACACTACTGTGTGTATTTTTTTATCTATGCACATTCCTTCTTTGCTGTAACTCTTTTCGTGTCTAATGTTCTTTTGTGAATAAATCCAATTTAACCGCAACTGCTGCTTATTTTGGCTCTGTTCCGTCAGTGAGAGTATGCACACTTCTCTAAATATTACTTAGTGATAATACTAAAACAATAGCAATTTATAATTTTATAGGACTCTTTCACTGTAGCAATTAAAACAAACTGTCCCGACAAATGGCGCATTTGCCTTATAATATTTAACAAAAATAATTGCGATACTAGTTTAGATTAGTAAGAAACGATGAGAAAACGAACAGCGATGTTTATCTATATCCATATAGAAGTAGCCCTTAAGGTGAAGGTCACGGCCCAAAGAAACAAGTTACCATAAATCTGCCAAGCACTTGATTGCACGCCTATACTTGGCCGCCGACACTCACATAATATATACGGTGTTCAAGCGAAATATTACTGTTTTCATAACATTTAGAATCAATAGCAGCGTTTATAATTTTTGATATATTGTTCTTACATATTTTGGAAAATTGTATAGCATAGACATTTTAGCATTTTTTTAATTGGTGTTTTGCAGGCTTTAAAATAATTGTTACATAATTGTTACTTCGTAAACTTTCGTTGTATAAATTCAAATCACTATGGTAACTTAACTGTAGTTGTAAGCACAGACTGAAGGCCATACAGGTTGTAGCAACTTTATATTCTTTAGAACATAAATGTTGTTTATAGAAATACTAGCTGTCCCGGCCAACTTCGTACCGCCTCAGAACCAAACGTTAATTTTTCTATATTTTAATAGTTATTCTGCTATTCGGGGCGGAGACAAATAAAAAAAAATCTAAGATTATAAAAATCGGCCCACCCGTTCTAGAGTTATAAATGGTGTTACCGACACGACTCTGTTTTATATACATATAGATGTTGAAATTATTAATAGTTTCTAAGTTTGATGGCACAACATGTTATCTGTTTAGTTGTAGACACACTATTACTATGATTGATGACCTAAGAACATATTTATTATTTAAATCACTTAACCTTTTCAGTAACTTATGATATTGTTACAATCTAAATATAACCCTTCTTATCCCACCAACAGCTATAATAATATTTCATATTCAAACTACACAATATCTCTGTCCATTTTATAACATTTCATCAATTTATCAATGGTGCTCGGAGTCGAGTAGAATACAAAAAAGACCTGAAAGCGTAAATGCTCGTATAGGGGTGGGAAAACGATTTATTTTGTATATTTTTTTATTTGCACTCACCGAGCGGCAAGCCTGTTTAATTTGCTATCGATGCTTGAAACTTCTCGATTCTGTGCCGGGGCAGTTTATAAAAATGAAAAGTGTATTGTTTTGCTTCAATATTTTTAGCTCAAAGCTGTCCTTATCAGGTACGCAACCTTTGCACCTGATATAAATTCCGCCTTACAGGATTTCCTCTCGCTATTTACCGGTTTGTAAATTGTACCTGTACATATTTTGATGACATCAAAAATTTTATAAAATTTGAGTACCTTTTTTTTATACTCGATGAAAACAGGCCATGAGGAAACAAAGTTGAAAAGAAGAAAGGTAATTTACTAGAGACAACAACAGAACTGTAAGTAGGCTGATTACCAAAGCAAACATGACTGACAAATAGACGAAGCCTCCGTTGTAAGGCACAATTTAATGGTGTTTGTTTTGAGCTAACTATACATTTGATTCAAATAACAGGTATTGCAAAAAAGGCTAGAACACATGGTAATTGATCCTCATTTCAAAACGTTTTGTGTAATATTACTAGATGTCATTTACACGCTATTTAACATAGATTTCCGCTCGCTTATCATTGAAATCGTACACAGAGTCAGTAATTATTGGAACAAGACAAAAAAATTGAACTTTTCTAGCAATCTTGACGGGCTGAAATGCCGGCGGTAGAAAAGGCGTCAGAAATCATCATCAAGTCATGGATGTTTAATATCTATATAAGTAATTTATACTGGGTTCGCAGCCAGTCCATTGTACGATGTCCATAATTCAAACTTTGCTTAGTGTGGGACCGTACAGTTGGTGTGTACATCTGGCGATATTTATTTAGTTTACGTAAAATCTCGCACTTGATGTACAGATCCCGATACGAAATCGCTCTTATGGTTTATCATCGGTCACAATATAGCATACTTATATTAAACCAACACATACAAAAGCTTCACTAAAACAAGCGCAATGAAACCTCATATGCGCAGTTCAATCATTAATTTAAAACACTCAGATATTTAAACTCCACATTAACAAAACCTCGTCCCTGTATTGTTTATAACGCATTTGATTTTTGACGCACAATCCAGATTACTGAGAATTGATTAATATACTTGGGTTGCTTTGTTATTTAAACTGGTTATTGTTCAGTGTATTTTTTCGGTGATTATGGTCCTATGAATATCGGAGTTATAAAATGTGATGGTACGAATATTGTTTTAAATGTTCGGCGTCTGATTCGAGAATTAAAATAAGTGCCTTTTATTTTTTATTTATTTTATGCGAATTGCGTTGAATCAATTCTCTGCGACTGGCTTCTACCAGTTGTAAGGGTCTTGATTTCTTAGGCATACAGGCTTCTATATACAGTTTTCTTTCTTTCACCGCTATGCAGTGTAGGGAAGTGGATAATTTTCTTTCCTGCTCTTAATTTTGCAGGTTCTAAGACAATTAGCTTTTCTTTGGGTCTCGCCAAGGGTCAAACCTCGATATGTATTTAGAAGTGGGAGCGGCGAACAAATTGGCCGGGCAAGTCCCACAAAAAAAATCTGTCTTGTAACTCCATCAAATTTGCGAAGAAACACCGAGGAAACTATTACATCACAAACGTGTCGCTGCTTAATCTAAATAAAACTATTCCATATAATATTTACACAGACTTTCACTTGACTACTTTTCCTTAAAATAAAAAGAAAATCTAGGATGAAAATGAAAATACCCAACAGATTTCCAGCAGACATCTTTACGATTTTCATTAGCCAAGTACATTTTCTTTATGTCAGTTAATAAAAGTTACCTAAGTAATAAACTACAGTCTGTCTTAATAAACAACAGTTTCCCGTAATTTCTTTAGGCAACGTGTCGCCGAGCTCCATCATCCGATCCTAAGTTTCCGCATAAGTGCGCCATTACAATATGTTATGGCATGCGGCTGCGGTTACCCTAAATTGATTTTGTGGTACAAGTTTCGTCACCCTTTAGGATTTAGGGGGACAACATCTGGTTGGTACGAGTATGTGAAGAGGTGCTAAGTAATATTGCCATACGCTGCTATAAGCGCTAGAACAACGTTATTGACGTCATTATAGTATTGTTGTAACACTGTTGTGCGATTAACACATTACTAGCGTTCTAGTTTGTCCCTCGAACTAAGAGTCAAGCTTGTGTTCTGGGTGGGTTTGCACCGAAATTATAATAGCCATTGTAGAGCCTATACCCTAAACTCTAACTACTACGCTATAGAGCTTATTTTACAATTACGCAAGAGACGTGATCTTTTACGATTAACCCATGATGTGGAGCCGGGTGGTCTTCCGAAATCATTGTAAAAAAAACTTCAAGAGTCTTTGAACAAAAACACTGCACATAGTGTTTTCGTATAAAAAAAATATTAAGCAGCCAAGCTTCATGGGCAGCGGTGTAGATGTCTCGGGAAAAGTTAACAAGAAAGTTCATTAAGCCGTGGATGCCCGTGATTAACGTAACATTATCGTACCGAGACCACGGCTCCACGGTTTCTAGTGACGTTAGTGACGCTAATACTTATCGATACACATATTTATTATATTTTTCTAATGCTTCTAATTAGTGGTTGCTACCGCATAGAGCTAAAATACCGTTTCTGAAACCCTGCTTTGGAGTCTCTGCTAGTATAATTATGTATAAAATATATATTTTCTCTTTGATGAATCTAGTACCAAAAATAGGC
This sequence comes from Pheosia gnoma, assembly GCA_905404115.1. NCBI lineage: Eukaryota > Metazoa > Arthropoda > Insecta > Lepidoptera > Notodontidae > Pheosia > Pheosia gnoma. Next base: position 361,590 of record FR989909.1, on the reverse strand, counting down.
TCAACCGCTGTTTTACTGCAACCCAATCGCCACTCTCAGTGATATCAGAAACTATGGTGGTATAAGTTGAACATCTGTTTTCAGCAAACACAGGCATAATTCATCGTATTTATTTTTAATGTCACATCATCAATAACATTTTTTTATTAATTTATCGATAACACCCCATCCTTGTTGCCCCAGCCTATTTTCGTAATCTAGCCCAACGATCAACTATTAAGAGGGAGGTAAAAGTGGGTAAGACACACGTAACGAGCGTTGTGTATACAGCTATTAGCTGTAAATCAGCTCCGCAAACGCTTTTAAGCAACCGGATATATGTACACCATTTCTGCTTTTGCACTATTTATCTACCTGATACGAGGTAGTTTTATTTTAAAAGCGCTTTAAATTACATTCTGGTTTATTGAGTTAAGTGGAATAATCAGAAGCCCGATGAGTATTGGACCTCAATTAAATTTTCCATAGATATGTATGGCTGTAAAATATGTATTTTACGTATATTTTTATTTTATTTGTGTATAGGCTTATGACTTTTGAATTGTGTACGTGTGTGTTGTTTTTATCTATATCAGTATTTTGTGTTTTATTTCAGTTATGGAAATAGATTCTCAGTAAAATTGTACGTAATAATAATAATAAAATAGTCCCGTTTCTATTCAGCCGTTGGTTTGTTTTCGCCGTAAATAAGTTTCCTTAGTACGGGGAAGCGGGATACGATCGACACAGCACTTTGTTTATTGCTTTAAGATTGGGGCACAATGAGAGGAATTTCAACATATACATAGCTCATATTAGCTTAACCCCATTTGCTTAACAATGGATTTCCGCCAAGTATCGCCTAGTTCTATCACATCAAACTCTCAATTACTTTAGTTACGTGTATGTGTCTAATTCACCCCTCACTTTTATTTTTGTTGCTTAATAACGCTGATGATGACTTCTAATGACTTGAAAACCAGCACTGTGGCCTACCAGCCGCATGCCAGGTGGGAACCATTTTTAATCCGTACCCACACTATCCCCCTTTTAGAAGGGGAATAATTAAATTATAAAAATAAATAAATGAATATCGTCAGACGAACATACCCACTATACGGTCCCACACTGAGCAACGGTTGTATTATGGGTATCGTACAATAGACTGGGAGTGAACCCATTATATATTACTTATATAGATATTAAACATCCATGACTTGGGTTCAAACTTTCGTGCTCATCACACAAAGTTTGTCCCTACCAAGATTGGAACCTGGGACCCACGGCACGAAAAGCAGGGTCACCATTAACTTGTACTTATCAGGCCGTCAGAAATTAAAATTATATTATAATAGCTGTCCCGGCGAAAGTCGTTCTGTCTCAGAATCAAATGTATGAGAAAAGGAATTATCTTTATTATCATTTTTAGTGAAAATTCCCATGTTTTAATAGTTATTCTGATATTCGGGGAGGAAGCAAATTTAAAAATCTGCCCCCCCCCCCCCCCGTTGTTGCGGTATAAATGGTGTCACTAACACTGCTTTGTTTTATATATAGTATATATTGGTATAATAAATAATTTCTATTCTATTTAAATCTATGAGCGTAACTCTCTTTACAAGTTGATTTTGAGTACCTCTTTCAAGTGGTAAAAATCTATTTAAACCGATCTCTCACTGTGCCCCCATCTTCCAACCAAATAGCTCCCATCATTGACACAGTATTTCGCAAATCTGGGTCAATCCCCGTCTGCCTATGCCCAGGAGTTTCAACGCGTTGCGTGTTTATCAAACGCAAACAGAACGCCGTGCTCAGGACTACCGATTAAACCCCTATCATATGTTTAGACCTGTGCAGCAGTATAAATATGCCTTACCCGCACAACATATGGTTCTGCAAAAAGCTTAATTTTTCAGCTCGGGGCTCAGCGTTTACGATAATATACCCAGCCGTAGACATGGTGACTGGTATAGAGGTAGACAAATACGTTCTAATGAATCATGTCGTCGATTTTACAGATAAGAAAAACTACATTGAAAATTTTTTTCATAAGATATACTCACATGAATCCAACCCGGTAATTTTGCTAAGTATTTCAGTCATTATATTTCATTGCTATATTGTGTATGTATAAATAGAAAATCAATCATTACCTAAACGTCTTAATTATTAGAAAATGGCTGTCATTTTGAACATTTAGGAACGGAAATAAATAAAAAAATGCTTCTTTTCATTTTGGACATAAGGTTTTATGGACATTTTTACTCCTTACAATCAACACAATTAATATCGCAATGAAATACGAGATGGTCTTTTTTAATTTTTTCATCAAATGTCCGGGTTCAAATTCCGCATCACGTATGAGTTATTTTTCTTCATCTAAAAATTTAGTTGTTCTTATCTCTGAAATCGACGACATGGTTCCATGGACCATATTTTTCTATCTCTTATTCTTTTGGAGATCCCCATACTGACCATCTTTACATATAAATAAAATTGGAGTGTCTGTTTGTAATATTAAAATGACCGCTTTTTACTAAGTGCATTTGGATGTATACACGGTACCTATACCAAAACAACATTTTTTACAATTTTTGTCTGTCTGTCTGTCTGTCTGTCTGTCTGTCTGTCTGTCTGTTTGTTCCGGGTAATCTCTGAAATGGCTGGACCGATTTTGACGGGACTTTCACTGGTAGATAGCTGATGTAACAAGGAGTAACTTAGGCTACTTTTATTTTAGAAAAAAAAACATAGGATCTCACGAAAAAAAATAAAACCAATGTTGCAGCGCAGCGCCTGATTAAGTTTGATAGCAACAACCTGCAATGCGTCCCGCGGGCTCAGAATTGGCGGGCAGGCTGTTGTCAACGGTTGTCTTTGTTAAATACCACGCGGACGAAGTCGCGGGCAACAGCTAGTCTTTACTAAAATTAAGGCCAGTGTTGACTCCCTACATAATACAACCGTATGTTATCAAATGATTGTAGACGTGCATATCATCGGCAATTTATTCCATTAATAAAAAGATTAATGGATTTTGATAAATTCGGTGCCATAAATTCTATGGGATTTGTCTTATCAGTCATATAAATCCTTCATGGATTATTATTGCTTAACTTATCCAGTTCATAAAACTACATACTTGAACGAATATTATGATTTTAGTTGTTAAAGCAGCCGGCTCGTTGGTCTAGGGGTATGATTTTCGCTTAGGGTGCGAGAGGTCCCGGGTTCAAATCCCGGACGAGCCCAAATCTTTTGTATTTAATTTTGGTGAATGCAACTTAGGAAGACAAATCGATGTCAACTATTACTATGTTTGGTTGCTCCAAACAAAAACATGCATTATTGTGATGCAGCGGTCCAGTTTCTGTTTAGGTACTTAATTATCAGGCCTGCGATAACAGCTTCACTTATGTAGGCAGCAATGGTTAATCACCTCTCCATACTTCCCTCTATTAATTATGCAAATGATTTCAGACTCAGCATAAAATGGTACGAACTTATAGTTCAATAATATTCGAACCGAGAAATTTTAATTATGAAATTAACAACGGAATTAATTGATTGCTTTTAATGCCAAGAGTTCGCAATTTGACCGAGCGACTTTGTTTTAAGTATTTTATGGCATTTCAATAAAAATGGTATTCTGTTTATGGATAAAAAAGACACGAAATTTTAAATAGTTTTATGACTATATGCTGACATAACAGTTGCAAAGTTCTTTATGAAAACCAACCATTGATAATGGTAATCATCAATACTCGCCAGTCTCGCCACACTCCCAACTTGTCTCAAAGAAGTGGATCCATACAACGAGCTCCAATTGCGTTTTAAGAAGATTGACTATTTAGTATTTTAATTGGATTCACTAATTCGCTCTTTAATGGAAATGTATGTTTTCACTTTATGGGAATTAATTAGCTTTTTTGACCACCTAAATAGCTCAGTGGGCAGATCCTACCTTCCGCGCTTCGGATTGCGGATTCGAATCCTGGTACGGAAAAACTTTGTGTTATGTACACAACTTTTCTCATATTAGGTACCTGTAATTTTTTCCAAAATATGCTCTCCATGAAGTCAAACAAAGAGTGTTGCCTTAACGTGCCTCCGCCTTACCGTAAATTAGTTTTATTTCAATAAAAAATCTGTACACCACATATCAATAACACTGTTCCCTTTGTTTTAAGCAGCACCAAACCAGCCCCTATTTCTTAACCAGGTCAAACTGATTTGAGAGCAACAAACATTTCAATTCTCGTCCCAATGCACTCGCCTGTTTTGTTTTTCCTATCGCGTATGGCCGTTTGTATGTAGATGAATGCTATTTACGGTTTTATCACTTCAAAATAGGTGGAATAAGTCACCCTGGTGGGGTTGGAAGTGCCGGGGTGGATGGGAAAAGAGAACGAAAGCGCTTAGTGTAACTTTACGATATGTGTATAGCCGTATGTATCTACGGAAATATCTTATAAAATATACTGTTCATACTGTATATACAATGAGTTTGAAGAACTGTTTAGCGCAGTTGGTAGTGACTCTGCTTTCCGTGCCGAGAGTGCCGGGTTCGAATCCTGGTAGGGGCAAACTTTGTGTGATGAGCACGGAAGTTTGTACCCAAGTCATGGATGTTTAACATCTATACGAGTATAAGTAATAAATACTAGGTTCGCCCCCCACCTGTTGTACGGAACCCATAATATAATCGTTGCTTAGTGTGGGACCATCACAACGCAGTTACGCTCATTGGAATAAATAAAAAAATCTCATATTAGGTCTAGATTATTACTTATCCACAACCTTCCTACTCTTGACGTAGGTGTTCACGAAGGACATGATGTTTATCACAAACATGCCTTAGTTGTTTCTCATAATAGGTACCTATAACTTTTTTCGGGAATATGCTATCCATGAAGTCAAACAAAGAGTTAACGTGTTAGTTATTTAATTTTTAAGTTAATAACCGTCGAGTCCCCCTCGTATTGAAGGGAGGCCCGTGCCGAACAGTGGGCCATTGAAAAGGACTTGCATTACTATTTTTATTTTAACCGTTTGAGTGATATTGAGTGAGAAATAAAATATGTTCCCAATAAGGTAAGAGCATTGGCCACTTTCTGCAAAATATTATGTTGGCTGCCCGTTAAAATAAAACCTTCATGAATTAACTATACGATTCGATGGGTTTCCATAGTTATTAAGTATTGCTATCTCAAAAAAGTCGTCATATTAAGTGACAGTTATGTAATGTCAGGGGGACTAATGGTTTACAAAATATTCATGTAAATTTATCACAAAATTGAATAAAAAAAAATGTCATTCCATTGATGGTCATTCCAGGAATTTCATAAAGTACCTTCGACCCAAATCCTTTATCAGATATGAAAATCTTAAGAATTTATCCCTTTTCACGTGACATGTTTATCATGCTATGGCTGATCGAGACGTCCAGTGTGCTTCGCTTTTGTTTTCAGATAAGATTCTTTGAATACTCTTAAGTAAGGTCACTATTGAGTTAAATGTATTTCTCTTCTTCAGTATTTTATACACCGTCAGCAAGAGCACACGTTCCGCAATCTCTCTCTATTAGTTTTTATAAATTATTTTAAATAATGTCCTTAAATTATTGTATCAAATGATATGTCATTTACCGAGAATCCAGCAAATATATCAGATTTGAATGCTGTTTTTTGTTTTCATTATATAAACTAGGACACTAGAACATAATCTCAAACCATTTAGGCTTTTAGGACAAGCGTTAATTAGTGGCTATTGATAGATACCTACACTCCAATATTCTGCCAATCATGATTGATTCCATTCTCGCCCAATTGGTCCTAGAGTAGTCACAGATAAGACAGTATTACTCTTAATCTTGATTGGAAATTGATAGATTACGAATCCACCAATAGATTACTCCAGTTTGTAAATCAATTAAGTAATACGATAGTCTCCAGAGTAGCGTTAAGGATTACATTATGGAATCCCAAATTCGAGTATATACCTTTTACGCTAGATAAAGTAATGTACATAATAGTACATAACTTTTTTTTATTACATTTCGTAACGTGCTATGAATTTAATGTATGTCGCTCAGTTGTCCAGTTCTTGTAATGTATCCTAAGTAAAGCATTGCTTATAGATAATTAACATACAGCTCATATGCTTTGATGGCAATTTTTATTTAAATAATTTCACAATCGTGACGACAAGTAAAAGTAAAATATAATCTAATTTGTAATCAAACTAATTTGGCAGATTTTATCGCGAGTATATTATGTTTTTACGTTCCCGACGTTTCGGCTGCTTTACAGCAACCATGGTCACGGAGGGACGATGGAAATGTCGGGAACGTAAACGCATAATATAAACGCGATAAAATCTATAAAATTAGTTTTATTTCAATGTGTAGTATTTGCGTAAATATAAGAAATTAATATAATCTAATTTATTTATTCGCATGAAATGTATGTGAGCGTTTTGGGTTATAAACACCAAAAATAGTGGCAGTGTCTTTTGCTGATAGATCAATATAAAATTATTGCGTTGGTTCCTAAGCCTTTTTATAACCGGGACGTATTCATAGTCGATCCACATAGCTGTGTCCTAGCTTAATAGAGAAGCCCTATGTTCCTCGCGAAGTCATCTCCGACAACACGCAACAGGACGGACCGGTTCACGCCCAAAGCACATTTCTCCATGTAGCTCTGTAGTAATTGGGTCATGTCTTCTGCACAGTTAAGACTAATCGCCGAATTAAACCTCGTTTAATTGCAATCTCGCTTCGAACGCCAACAAGACGGATTACGAACGTAAACGCGAAACGCTAATACCACTGTTTTGAATCTGTAATTGCTTCACTTCGTTGTGCATTTGGGCACCCGTCTTTACTGACATCAGGTGGAATTTTGTGGACATAAGTAGATCAGAAAAATTATTGACTATTCGATATCTGGATAGAGTAACTATTTGTGTAGGCTGATGGGGGATTTACACGAGTCATTAGCTGTTATGCGGCTAGTCCCAATACCTAATCGGTGAGATAAAATATCCCCTCATACATATTTTTATGAACACGACATCCAGAAGCAACTTCTAATACTTCTGTTTTGAATGCGAAATTTAGCGGGCTATTCGTGTCACCTTGGGAATTTTTCAGCGTCCTAACAGTGCTAGAAACTGATGGCTACTCCCTGTTCATATTCTTTTGATCAAAAAACGAAAAGCAACATAACGAAACAATGTTCAATCAAGATAAAAAAAGTAAATTTAGGGTCACAATGTTTTACAAATTGAAGACAAATGTACGAGTACTGCCGGCGGGGACACTACTATCGCGTAGATAGTACGAATCGGGACGTGTCCGACCGGTAATATGGTAACCTTACTCAGTTTAAGTTATTAATTCTGTATCTTCAAGACTTTGGGAAGTTCAAGTGCATACCTACTCTATTAAGCAGTGTGCAACTATGACGTGAAAAGGACTGTATTTACAATGTAATGTCTTTGTAACTTAAGTACCTACAAATTATTGACTGGCTTAAGCGTATACAATGTAGGTAGCTACATTCTGAACTGAAGTCGTCTAGTCAATACAAGAAATCAATGCAGAACAAGTTCCTTTTGGGCATGATTTATTATTTTGCTTAAACATTTAAATAAAAAACCGCTATTATATTACCGTTTCTTACCATACAAAACGGTTTGAGTTTAAGCAGAATTATCGTCCCCCACATATTTCAGTGTACACAGTGGGCTGTGGGCATGTTTCAACTCTTAAATCTATATTACAGGAGATTGATCTGGGATCCATTACCCACACCCCGCCTTGGGTGTTAGAAACATACGGGCTAGGACGTGGCGGCGGGAAGGCTGAAACTTTTTATAGGAATACTTGTTTTCAGAATCAGAATCAGAAGGAAGGTCCATTTTGTTTAAATCACACATCAATAATTCTCATTTTCTGGGTTTCTTCAGATTTAAAAATTAAGGCATTTATAAATATACTGTTTTTATACGAGCGGGTTGTTGAAAGCAATAAATACCGAACTCAGAACAAAAAGAAATTCAAGACATGCTAGGAAGGTTCATTATTTTTAATGTTATTCTAAATTATCCATGTTAAATGCATGGTACTATAGCTCTACTTGTTTAATCTAAAAATATTTTCACTTACGTGCAATGAGACTGTATGTTATCTTAATGAATAAATAATTTATTTTACTAAACATCTAAATCGATACCATTATTCCATTATTTAAAATAGTCGTACGGCTACAAGCAACGTGCACGGACATAAAACAGTCCCGTATATTCCGCATTTTTTCGTCTATGATCGCAATAAGAATTCATGTACTACGGAACCTTCGAAATGAAAAATTTTCATCTCGAATTTCTCGCAGTAGGCAACATGAAAAGGAATTTTACGATGTCGTCAAATTTTACATACCTACTTGTCCTGAAACTGATAGTTGTGAAAAAAATGTAATTGAGAATAAAATATTGTTTTTATTGCGTAGGGTGTGAATAGCTTCGGCGACCTATAGGACACTTCTTCTTCTAGTAATATCGACGGGCTAAACTCAAGGTTATACTTTGATGATAAAGTTCAGGAAAGTCTTATAATACCTATAAGTAATGAAGCCAGAAATGATGTCCATATAACTTCATGGATCATATCTCACTTAATTTAAGCACTTAACTTGTCCTCTACTTAAGTATTGGGATATAACTGACGTTAATATATATTAAAGACGGCCTGATTAGCGTAGTTGGTAGTGACCCTGCTTTCTTAGCCGAGGGCCCGGGTTCGAATCCTGATAGGGACAAACTTTGTGTGATGAGCACGAATGTTTGTACCGAAGTCATGGATGTTTAATATGTATATAAGTATTATATACTGAGTTCGCCCTCAGTCCATTGTATGGTACCCATAAACCAAGCATTGCTTAGTGCGGGACTATATGTTGTGTTCGTCTGGCGATAAAGACGAAAAAAGATTGGAATCCTCAATTGATTAAAAATACGTACTATCATTCCGAAGCGATCCTAAACTCGTTTAATACTCTCTCAGCTTGTCAAACAGTACAGAATTAACATCGTATCGATATTGTGAATCGTTATTGCTTCTCAACTGTCACTCGGCGAGTTGAATCGAATGCGAATTACGATCGATTACTTTTTTGTTAGTGGGTACTTACTTCTTTTGATAATTTGTTTTCTGAAAGAAAATGTTCTCTGGGATAAATACCAGGAAGGGAATGACAGGCGGTGATATTGCGAAAGTAATGAATCGGTTGCCATAGTGATCTACGATGAGGAAAATGTTAAAATTTCAGCCGAAAATACGGGCATATATTAAATGCGAGGTTTTATAAGGAAAACCATTCAGTACGTTAATGTCTGTTTCAAGTGTATATGATGTCGTTATTGTTTTTGTGGTGTTTTTTTTTAAATTGACCACTCTACATTTTTACTTCACAAATAATGATTACAAATGTGCTACAGAAGCGCAAGTCAAAGGTCAGGTCCTTTCTGTTTTATTCTGTATATTGTAAATAAAAAAAAATACAAACATAGCTTGATAAACGTGCAATTGACACAGATGGAATAACTTTATAATATATGTTTGGAAATCTTGTACGAGTATAAAGTATGTTTAAAGTACAGACACAGACTTGTTTAGAAGTTCAGACGTAACGATTCCACTAGCAAAGTTGAACTACTTTTTCAATACATTTGTAGCATTCCGACTATACCAAAATATAAGACACTTAAATTAGTGACACATGTGAATCTATTGTTGATTATAATAAAAATATGCCTTCAATATTGAATCATACTTTTGGAACAGACTTCATGGACACGGCCGGGCAAGCAGCTCATGCACCGGGCTCACTTGCGTAGGCGACGTGAAAAAGAAGAAAAAATAAAGGCTATAAATAATAAACCGTGTAAAAGATTTCATTTCTCCTTTATTATTTTAGTATATGTATACTACATATACACCTTTTGCTTAGTCAATGGTCTAAGAAATCCTGGCCATCGTTTTTCATGTGTGCGTGAGTGCGTGTGTCTACATGCTAGACCCGAGATTTTTTAGGCTTCAGTTGTACCGCACGCCATGTGCTATCTGAATATTCTAACAAGTCTGTGTGTACACAATGACGAGACAACCACAATGATAACACTAAATCTAAAAGTAAGCCACGCTTAAAAAACAAAGTCACACTACATTTGATTCGTTGACAATGCGAGGATATGCGCGTCCACTTGAGGTCGGGGCGTCGAGAGCTAAGCTGGATTTATATCGACCCTGAGTGGCTCAGCCGACTCGAGTCCCAACTTGACGGATTGTCATAAGGAAATATAAACAAGATACGTGCTAAAATATTTCTTTTTGTTTAGATAAGTTATTTTGTACAATCTAAAAATAAAACGACACATTATTTGTGTTTTATCGTCAAACACGGTATTACAAACTAATAACTAAATGAAGCTTGCAATAAGCTATATAAAGGCTTAAGACACTAATAAAAGACATGACTTCAAGTCTCAAGTGACAATGCGACCTGATACTTGCAGATCGCAACATGACGATCTAATTAGCGCAGTTGGTTGTGACCCTGCCTTCTGCGCCGAGAGCCCCAGGTTCGAATCCTGGTGCAGACAAACTTTATGTCAGCTTTAGATTTCATATAGTACCTTCCACCAATTATTTAACAATAGATGTCCGCCAAGAATCGCCTAGTTATAGAGTACTAAAAGCCATATGATACGAGTATCAGTACGTAGAGAGCAATCTGTTTAATTGTAGAGATTGCAAGAGCGTATACGAATACACCTAGAGTGGCCAAGTTGACAGCAGCCTCTTTACAATAAAAACAGCCCTTCACACACAAGGCGAGGCGTAGTTGAGCCGAATTTATATGATCGTCCATCACGCCGAGAGTCCCGGTCAACTCACTCGAGTGCTGTCGACGCCGTGTGTGACAACTGTCGTATTTATGAAATGAGGAGTATATTTTTTTGGAAGTAGCTTTCTCCTTTGAGAGGGGCTGTAGGTGATCTCACAGTATACCTCTACCTACCCCTTGAGATAATACAGATGTTATGGTATAAATTTGTGATTTTTTGAGGATATGCCGTAAAATCTCGCAGTGAATCTGAAGGACTTGCAAAGAGTTAATTATCTTGAATAAACCAGACATCCCTGCCTCTCCCCTTGACATATATTGCAATCCTTCTCGGCACCGCGAAGCGTGACCTATCACTCTCAAAGTAAACACGAGGTTGGCAGTTCGCCATCCGAAACGTTATGGTGATCCATGGCCTCAAGTTGCAGACAGCAGCGTATTTAAGATTACTGTTATGAGCTAAGAGAATGTGACTAGAATGAATTTGTGAACAGTAGTAAGACTATTCAATAAACGATGAGGTCTATTCTAGTGCACAAACGTTAGCTTAGTTATAGCGGCTAACAGGACTACTAAGTAGTTATGTGTTCATAGAAAATTACAAACTATATTTATATTTAGAACTACTCACGAAATTTACGCCCAAATTTATAAAAGCTTCAAACAATTTACCATTGAATTGCAAAGCGCTATTCTTCTTGGAAATATTTTGTAATGCCATCGTTTGAACGGTACAGGTACCTTGTTACGCCAGGACTAACTATTGCCATGCGAAAATGACTTTAAGGTAGGAAGGTAGTGATTTCCCCGATAGTACATATCTGGTTGAAAGATCTTACAAGCCATTAGGGACTAAGAAACATCTGTGCCTCAGCTATTCCCATTCAAATCCTTACTTTCTTTTTGCATATCGAAAGCGTATCGATGAGACGCCTTGGGAAAAGTAAAGCCCACCCCATTACACTGTGAGCCTATATTCAAGTTACTGTTGAGAAAAACAAAAGGGGAACAATAAAATTAATTCAACGCGGAAACTCTGGAGATCAGAGTGTACCTATATAAACTGTTTTTGCTGTTAGTATATGTTAGTCGAAATATTGCCCACTTTATTGATATCTTTCAAGAATAAACATGCCAAACCTAAAATAATACAAAGGTACATTAATCCATCATCACTATCGCGAGGCGGCGTCAAGACGACATACAAAAACAACAGAAACACGTCTGAAGGTGTTTACATTGGCTGACAAACAACATGAAAGGCCCGTACCAAGTGGAGCGGCAAATTGTTCAAACGCATTTAAAATGTAACAATATAGCCCTCGGGGAAAACACCTACGTATTAACGCATTTACTTAAAAAGAAACCGCTGTCAATGAGAATCTTGAAATTTCCCAATATTTATACAATCAGTTGTGTGCGAACCCTTTGCTGCCTTAGATACCTACACCGGCTGTGATGCGGGCTAATTAAGGAATCTTTCAACCGATTTCCACTATTACACCAGCCTTATCTATATCAGCCTTAAAAAAAGACACACAAACAAGTAGGTATTCTAAAAACTTTTGTATTGGGTTCAGAGACATCCAAATTGTATTTTTTTAATATCTTCAATACACAGACTCAGTCCAATAAAATGTTATAACAGTAGGTATAGATAGATTGGCGCGGTGCTTAGACCCAACTCACACAGAGCTTATACAGGTTGATTCAGAAAGGGTATACACTAATCCTTGAATTGGCGTTTCTTTATCGCATTGGTAATCATTATGTGAAGTCACAATTTCGATGCGTTACTTAAAAATTTGCTCACAACTAATAAAAAAAATTGTCATTTTGTTGGGATTTTTTCTTTAAATCGTCATCCAGAAATTGTGACTTTACATAATTGATTACAAAAACACTAAAAAAGTGTAGGTTCGAGGCTTAGTATACCTTTTCTGAATCATTCTGTATAAGAGCCCATCTACAATAGTTTCATTAAAGAATTTATCTCCATAAAAAGAGGCCGCCAAGAGATTTAATATGAAATTGTTGCAAACTTCCCTTTTTCCGCGCATAGTTCCCCGGTACTGTTTGTTTGGTAACTTTGCACGTTATTGCGTACACAATGTTGTTCGGGGACTTTGTAATTCGTAATCAAATGTTTGTTGTGTTCTTATGGTTGTAATTTGAATTGTTGGCGTCTGAGGGCTTTTTCCGCGTGGAATTATGAGATTAGATGCACAGACCGTAAGAGATACATTCAGGAGTTGTCTTTTACTGAAGCGTGATGGTCAATAACCAACTCCGGTTGTGTAAATACAAGGTTGTCGATGTTGCGTTAGTATGCGTTTATAAAAACATAGATGTGTGCTGTCCTCGTTTATCTTGTTTATCGCATCTAACGCTCTACGGCATAAGTTGGTCATTTGCGTGTTGCGTGTAAAACTACGCATAGTTGTAGGGTATTACAATATTTTTGGGTGATAGTGTATTTTCTGGCACACTGACTCGTGTGTGATTACACTAGTTAATGAGCTATATGACATAGGTTTATCAAATTGCATATTGTGAACAATATTTGTAGGGTATATCTCTCAAATCGCTTTGCAGATGAAAAAATATAATATGCATCTAAGTTATCATTTTACCAAATTTCTTATTTTTCTTTAGCCACTTTCAACTATCTTGTTGTAGGCCTTCTCCAGCATCTTCCACTTGTGTCTGTCTTGATCGACCTTTATTCAATTCAATCCAGCAGCTTTCTTGACTTTATCGTTCCAGCGCATTTGGGGTCTTCCTTGCGGGCGTGTGTTCCTCCATCGCCTCCATTCCAGAAGTGATTTACATCAAACCCCGCTTTCGGTCAACATGACCGACCCATTTCCACATGAGTCGTATTCTTCGGTTGATCTGGTTGTCTTTGCCCATCTTTATTGCCTGACCAAGGTAAATGCATTTCATTACTTTTTAATTTTAAGCCCTTTGGTTCAAAACTGTAGAAGTTGGGAGACAATGACAGGGTGCCAATGTCTAGGCATGAAACCCGAGCCACGTAGATAAAGAGTGCTGATATTAATCCCTAACATTGGATAGGTACTTACTAAGAATATGTACGAGTATGTACTTGCAAATATATTCTCTTTCATTGAATTAAGTAAGGAGATATAGTAACTTATTAAAATAATATTTACAAAACTCCCACTTCTCATTTTGTGTATGCTCATGATAAGAGCTCGCGAGAACAATGTTTCACAAACTCAAAACTTTAGCGCAAATTCATAATTATTTTAACTTCCATATAAATTCATACTTGGATGAGTTCAACGGGTAAGCTGCCTACAACTCTTAACATAACCCATTACTTCATTACGAAATAATTACAAGTTTGGGGCAAACATGTTTGTTGGAGGGATTATTTACTAAAGTAAGTCAAGTGTGAGGGCAGGTAGGAGTTCGGTCATACCTGTAGAATTGTGAATAACTTATACTAACGGTTCGTATGTAAAAATTATATGAGAGCCAAGTTTGTTAACTCTAGCTTTCAAAACCAATTTAGCGGAAAAGGGCATATCTTCCAGCCAGGAGGGGTGATATGCCTAGCGGAGCGGCCGCAATGCTCCGACGGTTTTGTTCAGGATCTTGTATATATATTACGTGCTCCTAAAACTCTCATAGCGCGATTCAGGATTATATTGAGAATTGTCTATTGTTCTGAATGCATCTGCAGCGCCATCTGTGTAGCTTGTGGCGCGGTTGAAGTGGTCGCTACACCAACTTATGGGTTCAAGCCTCGATTTACTTGCGAATTCAGTTCCAGTATTGTTTATTACTGTTTTGTAAGGTGAAGGCAAACATCACGCGGAGACCCGCACGACTTCTAGAGGCCATGTGGAGTTCACCACCCCGCAGTAAGCCGGCATCTTCGACTGTGGCCAATGCATACAATGGCAAAACAAAATAAGCGTTGGTTCTCCTACTCCACCAGAATACAGGGTTATTTTTTCTTCAAGTAAATTGATAATAGTGAATAATAATGCGATAAGGAAAATAGTCTAAAATATTTTAACCGTTGAATCAGTAAATTATGTGGATCCCGTTTGTGTATAAAATGTTGATGTTTGATTTTTTTTAAACACGGGACCTCGTAGCGTTTGGCCATAGGCTTAGTACAGGCTGTTATTTTTTAAATGTCTAATAATTTGATTTATTTCTTTGGAAATATTATCTTTATAACCTACTAGTGGACCTGTAAAAATATATTACACTATTTTTGATACACCTTATATGAGCATTCGCGAATATCTTGACTGTCATCACATATCTAAAAGTTCCATCATTACGATTTTATTAACCATACCAAAACCCGCTCAGCCGTTTCATCCATAAAAAGAAATATTTCACATAAATTCTGATTCTAAAAATAAGGGTAACAACCCTCATCCCTTATACGCTAGTAATCAAAAACTAAATAAAATAGCAGTCAAAACACTTTTATGGTTCACATCAAAAGTTTATTATGAAAATTAACTGCGTTCGCTCTGGCGTGCTTAGGAACGCACGGCCAACATACTCGATACATGTGTACCTAATAAATGATTTATAATAATTCCAGCCCTTTTTTTTATATCCCGCTGCTGGGCACGGGCCTCCCCTCAATGCGAGGGGGGATTAGGTGAGAGGTGCGAGCCGGGGTTTGAACCTGCAATCCTCGTTACCGAGGCAAGCGTTCCACCAACTTGGCTATCACTTCTTTAATAAATATATGATATATTTATACGTTAGCCCTAATGTATGAAATTAAATATTAAAAGTAGCTAATATAACGAATATACAGTGTGATTCAGAATTTCGATGCGTAAATTTACATTGCGGTATTTTTTTTCTAAATTGACATGTCAAAATTAGGACTTGACATAGCGGTTACAAATACTCTAAAGAAGTGCAGGCTCAAGACTTAGTATACCTTTTCTGAATCATCGATTCGTTTGGAACGAGTGAGTGGTTTACCGTCGCCCGTCGCATTCTTAGCGAAAACTATATCAACAACGTATAAGTACCTAGGTACAATAATTAAAAAAAAATACAAGGTTGAGAAGTCAAATTCAAATCAGTAATTCGTATATATCTACGAGGGCACTTACAAATTGTCATTAACATGTTTGTTTCGTTAATCTACATCCGAATCCGCACGCGAACTCAACTGAGAACGCCCGGCGAGAAACTCAGCGGGCTTGTCTTTTTTTTAATATTTTTTATTAATCCTTTTTTTAATAACCATGTTTATTACAAAAAAATAAATTAAGCTCCAGTGTGTTGCCATGCGAGGCGCACGGAGACATGATAAAGTTACAGTCTACCACTTTTATATAATTGCTCGACTGCCCTAATTTCACGTGCGCTCTTATTTTTTT
Organism: Pheosia gnoma; assembly: GCA_905404115.1. Lineage (NCBI taxonomy): Eukaryota > Metazoa > Arthropoda > Insecta > Lepidoptera > Notodontidae > Pheosia > Pheosia gnoma. Next base: position 345,302 of record FR989909.1, on the reverse strand, counting down.
ACAACCATACGTAATATACCTTATATACCTACTGTATTTACAGCTGAACCGTCTTTACCTCTTTATATATGCAAATGAGCTTTTATTAACAATTTATGGTCCCTTTTCAGCTTAATACTGTGTAGGTAAAGGCCTATTACATCCCCTTTTATAGTTAACGCGCGTATGTTGCGATATGTAAATATTGTTTTTATGTCAACACATAACTGTAAATACGGATGTGATATTATTTAAGGCTATTAAATAAATTGGAGAATCATTTTGGGAGGATTTATTAGCAAATATACAAAATGATTAAATTAGGGTATACTTACCTTCGAACCGGCGCTTTTAAATAATAATAATACCAGCCCTTTTTGTGTCCCACTGTCGGGCACGGGCCTCCTCTCAATGCGAGGGGGATTAGGACATAGTCCACCACGCTGGCGCAGTGTGGGTTGGCGGACTTCACACGTCTTTCGAGGTGTTCTCTTAGACATGCAGGTTTCCTCACGATGTTTTCCTTCACCGTTTAGCAAGTGATAATCATGGCTGAAAATGAGATTCGCACATGACATCCAGAAATTCCAGAGATGCGAGCCCGGGTTTGAACCTGCGATCCTCGTTACCGAGGCAAGCGTTCTACCAACTTGGCCATCACTGCTATTAGCTTCTTAAGCGCATTTGTAATTATTAAGTGAAGTCACAATTTCGATATTAATTCAGCACGTTTTATAAATTTCTCTGTGGTGTAAGATGAAACGATAAGTCGATAATTTCAGACGCTTAACGAAAAAAAACCCGTGGCATTGGCTCTGTTTTCATAATCAAAGCATTTTTATAACGCGCATCAGATCATTCTATTAGCTACTTTATAGGTATCATTCAACTTAAAATGTTATTGTTATGAAAATTAAAATAAAAACTTAATACGTAAGTACTTAACTTTAATACTTATAAAATATGAAGTTTTACTACCAACTCTACCTCTTTATGGCCGTCTAATAATGAAACTGTCACTAAAATGGTATATATTAAAAATATATACACTATTAAAGTTAGGATTATGAAAAAGCGGGCTAGGTACTTAATTTAAACTTTATATCTACTTATAAGTTAGCAGGAGAGTCTTTTATTATTAAATAGACACTTAAATATTGATTTCTTATATTTACGCGAATACGTGTAGTATTCGCGTAAAAATAACGCCGTAAAAAGCCGAAACGTCGGGAACGTAAAAACATGAAATAAACGCGATAAAATCTGTAAAATAAGTTTTATTTCAATGGATACTTAAATATTATCCATGTGGTGATACGTGCGGTGATAATTTCGTCAAAAGTTTATACAAACTGCTGATGAATCTGCTCAAAGCTACCTAAATAATTACAATATCACGCCTGTTATCCCCGAAGGGTTATGCAGAGGTGTACTGCAGTGCACACAATCTCCCAGATTCGTAATAATTAAATGACTATAAAATTAAACGTGTTCACACCAAACGTATATTGTAGTATTATATACTAAGTTTGGCCTCAGTCCATTGTACGGTACCCATAATGCATGCGTTGCTCAGTGTGGGACCGTATAGTCGGTGCGTTTGACTGGAGATGTTATCGCACTAATACCACTATCCCACTAATATTATATATGTGAAAGTTTGGATGGATGGATGTTTGTTACTCAATCACGCCAGAACGGCTGAACGGATCTGGATGAAATTTGGCACAGAGATAGATTATAGTCTGGAATAGCACATAGGCTACTTTTTATCCCGGTAAAATGTACGCTTCCCGTGGGATAGATTAATATGGTAGCATACATACTTTTTAAACGCGGGTAACACCGCGGGGCGCAGCTAGTTATTATTATATAAGTAGGTACTATAATTACTTAAACTTGAAATTTACTATAGTAAGATACCGGTAGAGAACATATTTTGGTAGAGCAATCTTTAATCAGATAAACTATCTTTACCCATCGTCTTACAACGCGCAAATGAAACACGTTTCCCCTTTTTTTTCAGGTAAGCAGAGATTTTCAGGGAATCCTGTAACGCGTTTAGGTAAGTTAACCTTGTTATTCGGTACCAAATAGAATTGCCCCAACTGTGATCCCATTGTCCGAGTAGGGGCAAATCGGAAGGTATATTCTTAACATGATATAGGATAAGAACCCTTTTTGTAATGTAATAATGTATGTTTCGGATACAATACTGCTTACGTGATTTTAGTAAGTATAGACTATAATATATATCGTTGTTTGATGAAAAATATGTATATTAATCATAGTAAGGCTGTCAGTATGTATATTTAAATGTATTTCCAATAACGTGTAAATGATTTGACAACGCCCTGATAAGCGCAGTTGGTGGTGACCCTGCTTTCTGCGCCGAGGGTTCTGGGTTCGAATCCTGGTAAGGACAAGCTTTGTGTGATGAACATGATGATGATGATGTTTAATATCTATATAAGTATTATATACTGAGTTCAGCCTCAGTCCATTGTACGGTACCCATAATACAAGCGTTGCTTAGTGTGGGACCGTATAGTTGGTGTGTTCGGTAACAGTGTGTCTCGCGATATTGTTTGGCGATTCTATATTTTGCCTCAAAATACTTACCTATTTACAAATTGTGGCATTAAATAGCTCATAAATCCAGGATACTACATTCATCTCGGAAAATTAATAAAGCGTAACCGAGCATCATAAAAACGAATAACCTGCACTCACACGGAATCGTGGACACAGCTAGAAGTCAATAAATTCGCAACTTAAAGTCGTAAAAAAAACAGCCAACTCTATTTTGTTAGTTAGATCATGTTCTTTCAAAGCATGTTTTTTTTTTAAATATAAAGCAGAAAGCCAGTGCACCAAAGTAACCACGCGCGCGAAATGCTGTCACTGCCATAAAACCGTGTTTACACGCTCCGATATTCCGCTCGTGTAGGCATATCTCGCGACGAGTGACAGCCTGTGACCGCTTAGCCGCTCGTGTGGGCTCAGCTTTATGAAAATTCACTTTTAAATACTGGGTCTATGGCTGAAGTTTTCTTTTAAAATTTTGAAAAGATAAAACTAGTGATTTTCTTTCAATTTTCGTTTGTGTATTCTAGATAAGTTTTGTGTAAATCTATCTATATTCTTATATATAAAACATAGTTGTGTTAATTACACCATTCATAACTCAAGAAAGGTTGTGCCGATTTATATGACCTTATTTTTTTTAATATATATCCACCCCGAACAGGGGAATAACTATTAAAACATGGATAAAATATATAAAAATAAAGATAACTAATTTTCCAATACATTTTAATTCTGGGGCGGTACGAAGTTCACCGGGATAGCTAGTAATAAATATATTTAAGTATTTATGTAGGTATATTCATACCTACATTATTAATAAAAATAGTAGGTATCCACAATAAAAAGTAACAAAATAAGAATTTAAAAAAATATTATTTGCCGTTTACGAGTTAGTACATAAATCGTAAAACCAGTGTAATTGGCAAAATGTTAAATAAATATAACATAAAGCTAAGTTAGTGGTTCGCCCCCAGTCCATTGTACGGTACCCATAATACAAGCGTGGCTTAGTAGGCTTAGTGTGGGACCGTACAGTTGGTGTGTTAGTCTGGCGATATTTATTTATTTATATGCACGAGGCAAATGATGTCATCCGTAATCATAGGAAATTATTGACTTAGTTAGAAATAGCCAATCACAAGATGGGTTAGTTAGAAATAGCCAATGGCAAGATGGCCTAAGCCCACATTGGGAATAAGTAAAGATTGAATATAAAGAACCTAACAATAAGTTAGACTTCCACTTGACCGACTTTTTCTATTTACTCTAGCCCCATTCCCTTTGTATAAGATTTCTTTTGTCACAGAACTCGAAATAATTACAAGTTGCTATTGAAAGCCCACGATATCAAATATCAATGAATCAACGAGAAATCATATTACATGTTGTGAGGCTTCCTTTTTGTGTACGTTCATAAAGAAATTGTTCGGTCTATTTGTGAGTAATATAATGTACCTAATTTACAATATCTGATACGTACCTACAGTGGGTGTGTTTGTTGGCAGGAAATAAGTATTTCAAGCAAGACTGTTTCCCAATTTCGACCCTGATTGGTTTGTAATATGATATAGAATAGAATTTTGCTTAATTTCATTATATAATAATTGGTTATGTAATATTCCACTGCAGTAATAATTATAGTTGAAAATGAGATTTGCACATGAAATCTCAAAAAACCCTTAATTGCGAGCTGGGGCTTTGACCTCTGACTCCTGTTTTAAAGGTGAGCGCTCTACCAACTTGGATATCATTGCTTTACTTGTTTGCACAACCATTGGTTTTGCTCCCGCAAGTGTCTTCAATACCTTTTGCGCAAATATAGTAATTATTAGTAGTTTTCTTGATTGATTTTTTTATGCTTGAACAATCCGACATTTTTTTTAATTATATTCATTTTTACATAATATCCACAATTTCCATACACGTGCTTATACAGCTTTTAATTCGAATTGTGTATACTTTACAATCAACTGCTATTGAGCTATATGAATACTCCAACAAATAACCTTACAACTTCATTCGCAATATCACTTTAAATTACATTGTATCACTAGCTGCTTAGCGTATAAAATCCCAGTAACGGTATTACAAGGATGACATAATATCGTGAGACGTTCGCTAACCACTTACACAACCGTAAAATAAAAATGCACTTTATCACTACAATTTTAAAGTATAAAATACTATGCGTCGCTTTCAGTCCCATAAGTTTTCCCAGTCATTTCCTACTTAGTATTCAGAGCGCGCGGACGTCTCGGCCGCTGTCACAAACACCACTAGCTTTTATTTATTCGCATAAGAAGCACTTCCCGCTCTATTTATTGTGTTGCCGCGTTATTTGCCTTACGAGTTAGTAATTACGTGATATAAATGGCAAATACTGCTACATTTACCGTCGCGAAAAATGTACAAAGATTTTATTTAGTTACTAGCTGCGCCCGGCGGTGTTACCCGCGATAAAAAGTATGAAAAATCAAAACATCTATCCCACGGGAACCATACATTTTACCGGGATAAAAAGTAGCCTATGTGCTATTCCAGACTATAATCTATCTCTGTGCCAAATTTCATCCAGATCCGTTCAGCCGTTCGGGCGGGAAAGAGTAACAAACATCCATCCATCCATCCATCTATCCATCCATCCATCCAAACTTTCACATTTATAATATTAGTATAGATTAGTATAGATAAGAAGTTGGATATAAGTTTTTGTGTTATATTTTTAGACAATTTTGAAAGGAGTCTTGAAAAGGATTTTACTAAATAATGTCAGCGCAGTATTCGAACGGTGGTTCAGTTAGCATTGTAGTTTAAATGTGGCCAAAACGTAATTTTGTATTCTCTTTGTGTACGTTTGCTGTCCTGTACATTGTGACGGCACCTGTTGACTATTTGCGTGTCCCAAGTACTCGCACCTTTGTTGTTGTTGTGTAGCTATGAGAGGCGTAAGTAACTAAGATCAGACTTAAGTTAGACACATTTTATTTATAGACAAAATAAAAGGCTTTGTTGCTTTGGAAACAAATACTAAGTATATAACTAAGAACGTTAAGCAAATATGACTTTAAATACATTATTTTGTGGCTCTTGTCAAAATGATCAGAGAAACACACCAACTATACGGTCCCACACTAAGCAACGCTTGTACTATGTATACCGTACAATGGACTGCGGATGAACTTAGTATGTAATACTTATATATATATTAAACATCAATGACTCGGGTACAAACATTCGTGCTTATCACACAAAGTTAGTCCCTACCAGGATTCAAACTCGAGACCCTCGCCGCAGGAAGCAGGGTCTCTACCAAATGCGCTAATCAGGACATCATAAGATAATCAAGGAGAAACCACAAAAATATTTCTCATAATAATTATTGTTGACTGCCAGAGTTAACACCAACTACGACTACGACCAAGACACAAAAACTAACACAAAACTATTAAACAATGGTAACTAATTAGTCATTCCCTTACAAACACTAAAGTACTCCTTAATTAAACAAATGCCTGAACATCTAACAAAAGGGTTCTTTTAAAAACACATTGAAAAGTGAACAAAGAAGTGAATGAACTCACGTTTGTTAAGCCGGCCGTTAAACATTAATCCTTTTAAGGATAGCTCAGTATATTTTTTCCTTTGACCTTTTGTTACATTTTGATATCTCTTTGTAAATTATACCATTGTAGCTGCTTTTAATTTATTTGAGACAATTTCAGATTATATTATTGACCATATAGAGGCTGCGTTTGCTCATTTCAATGTTTCTTCATCTGTATCTTAGTGTCTTTGTGAGTTTACAGCATGAAATTTTTAATTTATTTTTAAAACGCGATTAAAAGTAAAGTAAAGAAGAAATCTCGATATAGAAATTCCAGAACGCCTTTTGTTCTAACGTTTTGGTCAGATTTCAAAAACCCTGAGATATTTAAGTCATTTTTTTCATTTATTTTTAAGTAATGATTCACTTTTGTTTTTGGTACATTACCTATGTTGACTGATGTTGATAATTGTAATTTGATTTGGTGGCTCAATCTAAGCACTAAAAGTACTGTAATCGATAGCCACGAAAGCATTGCTTCTCTTCCGTCGTCGTTTATTACACGCGAAAGTTATTCACCTTGTCCCTTTCTATCTCACACTTCGACGATGCAAAGACGTCTTAATGAAGATACCGTTTTACGAGTTCTAAAACTTACGTGGAGCTGGTCACCTAAGAAAGAAGTCATCGTGTGGATCAAGGTCTTAAAACAAACAAAGACAATATCTGACTAAAGACCATGCACCCTAAATCATGGTAACTGGATGTTTTGAATAGCAAACATTGCATATCTGGCAAGGTATCTTATACAAACCAAGATTATTCGTAATAATGTTCTCCTGTTCGCTGCAATTTGGCCACGGTCCCTAGTTTTATGGTCTGAAAATCGGCGCACCCTGAACAAAGTTACATTTCCAAGTCGATTTGTTTATTCCTTTTATTTGCCTATTGCAATATTTTTCTCAAGACCAAAATATTTTTTTACCGTAAAAATACACGAAAAAAAGTTGGAGAAGAGGAAATGCTCAAAGAAGAACTTACTCCAATTACAATGAAGCCTAATACTATACATAAAATATGGCTGTGGAAACGTACACTTTTTTTGTGGGATATTTTAAGCTTCTACAACTACCAATCAAATTTTAAAAAGGCCACCATGTTTTCCTTACCCTCATAAAGAAAACCCTCAAAATAAACAACATTTACGTTTATTTCAGCAATCCAAGTTTTCTTAGCTTCGGAGTCAGTTTTAAAATATTTTATTCTCACCTTTAACCTACTTCGTCGCTATCTTTTTGGCACGGCATTGAGTCAGGAAGCGATATCCCAGCATTCGTATTGCGAACGACGTACTTTCCAACTAATCGTTTCCGAAAGTGGCTGATAATACCATTTTTAAATGACCTCTTGAATGATAATTTTGCGATTGAAACAACTGTAAAAATTTTACATTTTCGAGAGGTCTTTTCAAATTGGACGATATCTACAAAGATACTTACCTAACTCAAGTTAAGTTTTATATTTCCTTACTAACTTAGTTGTTCTTATTTTGGTACGATATATGTAATCATTAGTAGCATGTTTACCTACAAACAAATTTGATTTTTTTATACATAACAACATCATAACTTACTCAGACCGTCAATGGAAAACGATCATAATTCCCGTCGTGTCTCACCATGACATTCCACGGTGTACGGTGTCAAATATAAGGGCTATTAATTTCCCACCTGCCTGCTCTGACAGCTATGGGGGTATTAAATGAATGGTATTTAATATACCATTAATCATACCACGTTTCGATAGGGTTCATTTCAGTTAATCTTTGTTCTATGGGTATAAAGAATATTCTTTTCAGAAACGTTTGAAGTTTAAGTACAGTTTTGGAATACAAACTATTGATAAATATAACGGTGACATTTTCTTGACTATTATTTCCAGGCATGCCTAGATATTTCTGAATTCACAATAAACTACAGAACTTTCAAGAATTTCAGTTTATATCGACCGCATTATTATAAATTGGTGGGAGGGAGCGCTCGTAAAATTCAACTCGTATTTTCTCGAATGTCACAATTTTATTTCTAAAATGGGGGACTCACAAAATGGCCGCCGTCCGTTTATTGCTTATTTATTTAAATTATCTTTAATTAGAGCACGGCCGATTTGTTTTTTAAATGTAAGTAGGTAATTTATTGGCTGTGGGATTGTGTTTCTTTATTTTCGATGTGTTTTACGATCACAGTTTTAAGCATGAAATCCGGCCAGGTTCGGGTCCTATATGATGTGGGGTTTTGGCTTCCATTGTTATGACAACAACGAACACTTATTATAGGTAAACCAGAGTTATGAATTACAAACGCACCCGTCGTAAGCATTTCTTTTCATATTTTTTTGCACTATTATTGATAAGGCCGCCGATTGTGATACTCTCTGTTTAAATTGTGTGTAATTACAGTAATACTTTTTGTGGTAGAACAATAAAAAGTTATCCATCTAACTACACAAAATCGTAGCTGCAATTGCGGTTGATTGATGTTTCTCTCCATTGAGTTGGTTCAACAACATTGCAGGAACAACTATAGCTCGTAATCCATTGACCCTTCACTGTCGTGATAATTTCCATTGTAATGACTTACGTAGGTACTATGTGCTCGTATATATTCATAAAAAAATACAAGAGTTCTTCTGTACAGTGGTCCAGAAGTATGAGAATGAATTATGCAACTCACGTAAAAATGCCGCCCTACTCGACGAGGTATCACGTCATGTTTAGCACCCTCACTTACCTTGTTGTAAACGCCCCCTGGTTTTTTATTTTCAAGATTTTAATGCGCGTCTTCACAGCGATGACAAATATTCATAAATGAACCACATTCTAGCCTTATAATTTTGATAGCTCTAAAAATGATGAATTTCTTAGTCACATTTGAACTTGTTATTTTGTAAACGAAACCTCTCAATACTTATTGAACGAGACCACACCGAGACCCGACTAAGGTGGTGGCATGGTTTTATCTCACTGTTCCTTCAGGGAAGACGCTCTAGAATACCTTCTTGTAATAACATTTTGATACAATACATATCTTTGCAGCGCTCACCAAAATATCTATGAATATACCAATTGCAGCCTTATGATCTGAGTAAAATGGATGCTACCCGGACAGACAGACATAGTACAGTAGATATAAAATACAGTTAGATGAGTGCCTGAAGTCATACACTTCTATTATGAGCGCTAAAACATTATAAACAACATAACTCAATACTACTGAATGCTAGTGTTTTTGCGATTTTTCGTTTCCCTAATTTTAACTAAGTACCACATTTTTTTCCAACAAATAAATCCCTAAAGTAAACTTGACCTCGTACAACTATGTCACGTGCAGATATTTCAGAAGACACCGACAGAGGGAGCTCTTTCAGAGCTGAAAAGGAATTCGAACAAAGGCCGGCCCGAATGCCGGGCACAGTGGCCAGGGACTCGCGGTCGCTTCAAGGAGTCCTGCAGGGTTGTCGAAATATAATTTTATATTTTGTTCTTTGACGGTTTGTGTTTTTTTTGGGATAGGCTTAAAGTATTTTTCATAGGTGGTGCACCATTATATGTAGTATTAACTTGTCTATCAATGTTATTTTATGAGAATATAAGTTATCAGGCTAACTATATATGTATGTCGAATAGTAAATGATAATAACATCCAAATTGTAAAGCTTCAAACACCTTAATAGGTGTAGGTAATCCAAATAGTATCATAGATGCAGATTAGCAGCTAAGATACTATTTGGATTACCTACACCTATGCTTTGCACAACCAAGACCTCCTTTAAAACGAATCATACATAATATAATGAAAAAATCTCGAGTGCGTCAGCCCTAAGAGTATCGCAATCAAACCGCGCATCCGTTCGGAAGAGCTGCTTAAGATATTTCGCGTGATCGCAACACAATGGACTAGTTTTTAACTTGAAAGTGCAGATACACTACAAATGTACCGAGCACTGAGCACCGTTTATCATTCCATTCAGTCTAGAAGTTGATTCATTTCTTTAAATGCAGTGCGGCTTAATGAAAATGATCCTTTTACAAAACACATTTTTTGCGAGTCTTAACCACCATAAACTATTGCTGCTGAAACTCTAAGAAGCTCTTATAAATGAGTATATTAATGACCAACGTCCTACAGAAGCGCATATGCAATTTTAAAACACCCTCACTGATTGAAGTAAAAGCTTAATTACTTACTTTGTATAGCCTTTCGGGGGCACTCACTAAGTCATTAAATTTTCTCTTAACTTCATAACCAGATCGGAACGCGACCTAAACCGAGAAGATCCGGCAAGAAACTCGGTGGGCTTGTCCTTTTCACAGTATTTTTTAAATCACCTATTTATCATGTGTTACAAAAGGATTTTTTTGGCTTCTTTGTTTTTAATACGACGAAGAAATAAATAATAAGCCAAGACATGCAATTTACTGGCGCTAGGTACATGGGCTGCTGAATCCCTAAGCAGATTTATCTTACAAATAATCCCAAATTATATTAGCTCGTTGAATCACTCATCACAAAGATCCCGGAACTATTAAGCCTACGACCATGAAATATGATTGGAATTTGGTTCATTCCTCTGTTTTCTTGCCTTTTTCTTATCGGTAGGAGTGGAAGATTTTTAAATACTACTTAAATACTACTTTACTAATATTATATATGGGGTAAAGTATGTTGGTTTGTGAGTTTGAATGTAGGGGATAATCTCCAGATCTACTGAGCCAATTTTGAATATTAGTTCACTAATAGGAAGCTAAGGTATCCCTGAGTGCTATGTCATATTTGGGTACCGTAGCCGGCGCTGCGGGCAGAAACTAGTTCATATTTTGGAAAATCCTAAGTAGGAAGTATCTATGATATTTCATGCATCATCATCTCCAGCAACAACTAGGGATACCTTATAGTATATTGATGCTTGCCTATTGCCAATTATATATGTAAGTTATCGGAAATCATAGCGACTATTTATTCCAATTTTCTGTTTGATCCAAAAATTGCCGAAGATCATTCCATACTTATTAAGTCGATGGTAACGTGCAAAATAATACTTCATACACACCAAGACAGGATAATCGTAAAAACCCGACCCTTATCACTTAAGCTCCTCCTGTCACGCGCACATACGCGACTCTGGAGATGCGTAATCGAATTAATTACGCAGAACAAAGCCGCCTAGTGACGCTGCGACTATGCGACTAATAATCGAGAATACTAGCTAGGTCCTACGAGATTTCTAGCAGTTTTGTAATGGTAGAATTAAATGTATAACACCTTCCATCCCGTCCATATCATCCTACAGTTTCATAAATAACAAAGCGTTATTTTGTTTGTCTATTGGGAATTATCTTTATAGCCACTGCACATACTTTAATGTGTCTTTTCCAGGAGAATAGAATTAAAATTATTTTCAAGTCGTACATCAGTCTGTCAGCTCCTTATAATAATAATAATAATACCAGCCCTTTTAATGTCTCACTGTGATGAATGATTAGGCTATAGTCCACCACGCTGGCCGAGTGCGGGTTGGCGGACTTCACACGTTTTTCGTGGGGGTTCTCTCAGACATGCAGGTTTCCTCGCAATGTTTTCCTTTACCATTTAGCAAGTGATAATCATGGTGGAAAATGAGATGCGCACATGAAATCCAGAAATCTCATAGGTGCAAGCCGGGGATTGAATCTGCGATCCTCGTTACCGAGGCACGCGTTCTACCAACTTGGCTATCACTGCTTCTTAGCGAGAGATAATATTACCTGAAACTTCCTTGACCTGTATGTGTGCGCCTTTATGTTATCCTTAACTTACATAGGGCTTAAATTGCTACAGCACGCCTGTGCCTATATACCGTGGCATTCAAACGCTTGGATCTGATACAGCATTGTGGTAATATACATTATTCATCCCGTGGCATGCTCTCGACAACTCCGTCGCTCGCGCCGTGAGCGTAGCTGAATTGGCATTGTATGGTTTATGAAGAAGAATTTTGATTCTTTTTTATTCTATAATGCGCAATTTTAATTGTAAAAACGAAAAATAAACGCGATAAAATCCTTAAAAATAGTTTTATTTCAATTTTAATTGAGTTTTGTGTTATTTGTATAGTTTATGTAAGAGTATATTCAAGTGTAATCTCTGTTTAAGCATACTATTTGCATTTTTTGTTATCTATAAAAACCGAGAAATCAAAATAAAAAATAATTAAAAATTGTATGTGTCTTTACCTAAATGTGCTTTAGCTATTTAGATAATCATTTATTTATACAAATAGTTTAGTCATGCAAGTGATTGTATATTATCCTATAAGAAGTAAAAAAAAATCTATTATTGCATTCTGGCACATGGCATTGGATATCGTATGCTTCTTTATCTCCTTTGCTTTGTTAAAAAATTAAGTCCATTGTTTGATCATAAAATTGATGACAGGAATAAAACTCTCCAGATTATTTCGGAGCTGTTAATTTTTTTTTTAATAACATCGCATATTCAACAGATAGCCTTCAAGCTATAAAATTGCCTGCAAAGGCACTCATAAATCCTTTTATTAGCAAGTAATAAAAGGTAGAATTAATTAGTCCGAACATAAATTGGCTGGGATCAGATATGCGAAATAAAAATGTCTTAAATACTTGGAATAAGTAACCGATTCTCATCACAATAGCTATAATAATAAATCTCATTATTGTAGTGTTGGCGAATGAATCGTTATCGGTACTAAGGTCACTGTTATTCGTGGTGAGGACTTGAAAAATCTATAAGGTTGATTATGGCATGTGTCATTCTCCGATATTCGATGGTCTTTTAAGGTGTTAAATCAAGGTTTTATCAGCCTAACATTAGGCTTTCGGTGATAAATTTAGTAGGTAAAAGGTAATCACCAAGGCTTACGCAAGTTTTTGTAAATTGTAGCACGAGTAGTGCTGGCCAAAGTCAAGACCACTTGATTAGAACAACAACTTTGGAAGACTCTTGCGTCTCAAGACCAAGGCTTAGGCAACACAACAACGAGTAGCCTCCGAGAACCGCTCGCAAGATGATTTCATATCCAATATATAACCAGACCTTAATAATACTAGCTATAAATAAATATTACTGGGTTGGTATAAGTACCAAATAATCGGTACGGGAAAGTACTAGATTATAAATAAATCCAGCTTAATCCAGATCATACCTGTACTATAGGACAAACATGATTATAACAACATTGATTCCATGATTTAAGTAAATACAAACATACTGAAAAGCAATCATTCGCTGCCATCAAATAAATTAAATTCTTATACAAACAATAATCCATCAACCGTAAATTCCAATTCCAACTTTAGCACATAGAATATACAATGTGAAATCATATTAGCAAATTGGATAAGTGTAAAACATAACACCACATTATTTGTTTCTAGGTGTTATGCATGCAATAATCCATCTATCGAAACACTTAGCAACAAATGAATTTATATTTAAGCTTGTAACGTGTAAAGCACAAAATTGAAATAGCAAATTGGTAACGGTGAAACATTATTACTATCAATCAACAGGTGTTCCAATCCATGATTCGTTGGGTTAATAATGTTTGTTCGAATTCTGTGTTAATTTGAACTGTCAGGGGTAATTATGTACGGGACCCTTGTCAGTGTCGGTTTGTTCATTATCGTGAACTACAGAGGGCGCTAGTGTGCGGGTTTATATTTCCCGTGGCTTATATGGATTACCTACTTAATCTTTTTGACACTCTTCATGTGATAGCTATCGTATATTACAGCTTATTATTTGTAGAGTTCACATCTTACATACGTGCCTAAGTGAGTTCAGAATATAAGCTGATTATTATTTGTGATGATTATTACCTCAAGTGAGTTTTCTGAAAAGGAGAACTGAAAATAGTTTATATCTACCTTTTAAATCGAAAACTTATTTACTGTCCAATGTTTTCATTTTCACAGATATATTTTTCTACCAAAACATAAGCCCAAATGAAAATAATATGTAGCTTAGTGCAGTGAGATTCCCACAAAAACATGTTATAACTTTTAAGTTTATGAAAACAATAACTCTTATTTTAGCACTCAACTTGAAGTTTCCACCGCCGAGACTTTATCGACTTTTTATCTTTATCTTGCTATAAAATTCCGCCAGCTGTTATAATTAGCGCCATAACTAAATGGTAATTCGTTCCAGATTGTTGCAGGAAAATATTTTTTTGTTGATTATTGCATGAAAATATTTTTTCAAAGCCTTCTGAAGCCCTAATAATTTGGTACCTATATCTCTAGACCACTTTTAATATAATTATTAGAAACCCCATAGATTTACGATACAAAAATTATTAGCAAGCTCCATGAAGCAACTTTCTCCAAATTACCGCCTATAAATCTCCAGGAGCTAAAACCCCTACAAAATAAAAATACTTAAAAGATACTCATAGATCCTATTTACCCCGGCCGAATTGCGGTGTCACCCGTATGAATGATATATTGCACAATTAGTGACCTCGCCACTCGGCCGGGTTGGCGAGTCTTTGTTATGGAAATTACGAGAACATGTTTCACGGGGAAGAATGGTTGACTCCTAATTGTATGGGGGTTCTTAATAAATTAAGGGGGGAGGCTGTTGTCTCAAGAATATTAAGTTGGAAACTGGGTTGACGGTCGTGCGTATCGTATACTGGCTTGGAAAAGCCATAAGGTCAGAGAAAATATTTCATTAGTTGGAACATAATTCTCTAGATTAATCCTTCTGTCGTTTTTGGTGTACAAAGAATATCTTGTTTCTTCTAAGAATATTTTCCTGAATCAATAACGTACCTACTATTAGAAAGTACTAAACATTTTAGGTGTTTGTTTATATTACTTCGCCATAACTTGCATCGACTAAATATCGCCAAGCCATATCCACCGCGTTGTTTCAAACTAATAATTGTAATCTGCTCCAAATTTATATCTTAATTTACATTTACAATATCATAGTATAAGCGTGGCACAAGTAAGCACATTATAAGCAAGCGATGGCCTTACATATTCCATCCTATGTTGCCATATCACTTCATAACGTTAATTAACCTAGTTAAGCATCGCTTCTAATTTTGCTCACCCGGAGCCGCGCCATCGCGCTATCATTATGTAATCAGCGACTGCACTAATTGATTATTACAAGTTACACTGTAACCGCATATACAGTGTTCCATTAAATTCAATTTTATCTTGAAGGTAATCTGATTTTGGAAAATTACATCAACCAAATTACCAAAATACAATCAAAGGTGAAGATTAAATATTATTTTGTCTGTTGACTTTATCACGGACAAAAGTATTAATGTCCATATGAAGGTACTAAACCTAGCATCGCTATTATAAGACCTATCCAATGAACTTAGGGTGATTAAGGAGGGGTGAGTAAGTACTAGGCCATATTACGCTAAGATAAATTCCGAAATTTGCCCAGGCGGGTATCGAATGTGCAACCATCTCGAGCAGTGAACCGCAAGCGGCCTACGCTCAAACCACTAACCAAGCTGTCGGCAAGATAGTGATATGATTCCAATTAAGGTTTCTCACCCGAATCCTACTTCTCGGGTTCGGGTTAGAAGCATGTCAGCGCCATCGAGTTTGTTGACGCTCGCGCGTTGACGTGACAGCTGTCACGGTAACTGGGGCGATGACCCCTTTAGTTGATAGACACGATTTCAATTTGGCAGTCTTGCATTTGTTTGATGAAGCTCATTCATAAGTTTGTCACGTAGCACAAAGTATAACCACTACATCCACATTTTCCACCAACCGCTACGGCGACTTGGCTCGTTATCACAGCATCGAAAAAAAACGTAATAAGCCGAGCGCGCACTGCGGCAAGCCGCGTGCGATATTTTCGCGCTCTGATTATGTACAAACATTTGTGAAACCGTAAGTGCGCATGCTTTATAAAATTGAATAAATCACAAACCCTGGAACAAACAGCGCGTGACTTGTCATATTCATAGTGAGTGTGAGTGGTAAGCGGAATAAGGTAGTTCATATTGATACTTGTATTGGTTGCATTTGAAACAGAATTTTTAATTTGTTGTAGGTACCTACTTAAGAAGAGTAGGTCCAGCTTAGTAAATGATACCTTAGTCGTTACAAAAATTATCTTACGAAGTTGGATTTTAAGATGATAATCTGTCTCCAGGTCCCTCTAAGTACATCTGTGGCTCTTTAAAGAACGGCGTTGGCGTATTATGCAAAAAAAGAAACAAAAAGATAGCACTTGAAAAGTCGCCACGGCCCAGTTGCATTAATTACGCGGACGGTCGGACGCGCGTCCAAACGGACGGTCCCGCTGTACCCCTAATTGCCTCACATTGTTGCTTCGACCGAGGCGTGGCCGCGAAGCGGACCACTCACTTTGAATTCTTTTCACTCTTGTTCAATATGACATGTGCTATTTTTGGACGTTTGTAGGAACCTCATTGGTATCGTATTTACAAGCGCGGCAATTCCGATCGTGGGTCTTAGGTCTAATTATCTTTATTGAAACTGCTTTTTAGGCATGATTTCATTATTTACTGCAAGGTTTTATTCTAAGAATCGTAAGGCATCTTCCATTTTATCTTTTTTGGGACCAGCATGTCATCTTGCCCTCTTTGCCTAGACCTGCCGTAGTACAAATTCTGACACCAAGTAACTTGTAACTATGGGCAATTTGTATACCTACATCACAACTTCAGTTTGAAATCGCATTCCTTGGTGGTCACACTGGTCGTCACAACAGTGCGGCCACAAGAACACCTTCACCGAGAAACTTCACCAGTATTTTGTTCCAATGCAATAGGGGGTAAGCCTATTATTATTATACCTGGCACACTCCCATCAATGGAAGGGGTTTTTGGGTCATATTCCACCATCCTAGTCCAGTGCAGATTGATGAAGATCTTTTATAAGATAAAACAGTGTACATTTAGATATAAAAGACTCACATAATTGTTTTTATGCGCGTCAAAACGAATATCTTAATCTGGAATAGAAAGCCAATTTCACATGTATAACCTCTTGAAAGGAACTGAATATAAAAACTATTTTGTATTTCAGCACTCGGGACGTCTGTTATCATTTCATTTGTGACAATATAATATCGTCATGTTATCTTTCAATTTCCCTTGGCATTGAGAACGCGTATCTTGTGAACGATTCTACAACCACCTGTGGTGGCAACCTGTTGATAATAGCCTTATATTCCGCGTTTAAAACTCGATTTGCAGTGTCTGTACAAATTAAGTGGTTCGCTTGTAAACAAGTTATGGCTTTCATGTTCATGCTGTTTTATTATTCAATAACTTAATTAGTTATTGAGTAAATGTATTAAAATAGCTGTTGCCGCGGCTTCGTCCGCGTGGATGTTAGTTTACCGTCTTTACCTTCTTGAGGGTATTTGGAATTTTCAAAAACGATCACATACATTATTTCTTATAGCTGCTGCCCGCGACTTCGGTCGCGTGGGCTTCAGTTTTTTGAGTTTTCCTAGAATGTAAATAAAGTTTCAGCCAATTCAACTGAACAGTTATTTTACAGCATTTTTATCAAACAAATGTTCAACGTAATTCTTTTAATTGATATTACTTTTTTAATTTACTGATTGAAATAAAACAAACACTAAATTTGAAGCTTACCACAATATGAAGAATAAATGTATGTATATTTATAGATATCCTAATATGTATCTATGGGATATCTAAGCTAGGATATTGTGATTGTGAAGTTATTATATAAAAGAGCTTAGCTAACTCTTAGATCTAGCTATAGCTTGGTTTGAGGAGCTAACAGAAATACTAAGTATGTTTATCAAAAGTTATATTTTTTTTAATATAAAACACATCAGAAAATAAACACTGACTTAAAAAGTATGTTACCATCAAAAATACCTACTTGTGGAAGCTAACAGATATAAATGTCCCTATCCTGAAACATGACAGACACGCTTCAGTCGTGGCCTGAACAACCGCATAGTTTCCGGTGCGCTTTCCGCGCGTCCAACGACAGGAAATTGCCAGCCAGCCGCACAGTCTTTTGCACCCAACTAACGCCACCTTGACTAAACGAGCCGTCTGCTTTGTTTTTTTTACGCTGTTAGCTTACTATGAGTTTAGTTCCTGCTTACCATACAAATAACGTGAACTCACATTGAAATAATAACAAAAATTGCGGGTATTTCATGAATCGGCGAGACTTATTGACAGTTTTTATTGAATTGTGAGAGTGATTGAGGATTTAATTAATATTTTGGTGATGATATTATTGAACTACATAAAACTAATATAAGTGAAGTGATATGGAATATACTGAATGAAAATGATAGTACCAG
Source organism: Pheosia gnoma (assembly GCA_905404115.1). Taxonomy (NCBI): domain Eukaryota; kingdom Metazoa; phylum Arthropoda; class Insecta; order Lepidoptera; family Notodontidae; genus Pheosia; species Pheosia gnoma. The sequence continues at coordinate 326,810 of FR989909.1, read as the reverse complement.
TGGAGGTAAGTACCAATCACGATTGTATACACTTAACTCTTATCAAATTAGGTGCATAATTGCTTACCTAAATTCTTATTTGTCAACAACTGCAAAAAATACATAAAGTAATTAACAAACTATTGGCAATCAGAAAAGAATATCCCCCAAATTGATTTCTTATATTTACGAGAATACTACACATTGAAATAAAACTATATTTTCGGATTTTATCGCGTTTATTTTCCTTTTTTTTCGTTCCCAACGTTTTGTTTTCGTTGACGATAAACGCGATAAAATCCGAATAAACTAGTTTTATTTCAATATCTCCAAATTTATAGAGGCAGTTTTAATGGTTATAATGGTTTTATTATAAACCTTACCTTTTTATAAATTTGAGGGTATATCTTAAAGTTCATAGCGTTAATAAAAATAATAATACTACCTACTTTTTTATGATTCACTGTTGGGTACTGGCTACTGATCAATGCGAGGGGGCTATTAGGCCATAGTCCACCACGCTGGCACAGTGCGGGTTGGCGGACTTCACACGTCTTTTGAAGGTTTCTCTCCGACATGCCAGTTTCCTAACGATGTTTCCCTTCACCGTTTATCAAGTGATAATCATTATTGAAATAGAGATTCGCACGTGAAATCCAGAAATTTCAAAGGTGCGAGCCGGGGTTTGAACCTGCGATCCTATTAAGATTATTTGGTATTTCATCCGAAGTGAAACATTCGGTGACAAGGTGTCAAAACATTTGCGGCTTACGAGCGCTTGTGTGACACTCACGTACCGGACGGTGCATTTGGTGCCAAGAAATAATATACATTCCTAAATATTTTGTTATAAAAAAAAAAATGCACAGTCGTTAATGACCCTGATTTCTGGGCCAAGGGTCCCGGGTTCGCATCCTGATAAGGGGAAACTTTGTGTGATGAGCACGAATATTTATACCCGAGTCATGGATGTTTATATATACTGGTATCGCCCCTAGATATTTGTAGTGTGCCGTACATAGGTAGTACAAGATAACACAAGGGTAACTTAGTTTGTGACGGGAGATTTTATTAATTAATTGGATCACGACCTACATACATAGTAGTTAGGTTAAAAGAGGTTGATATAATTTAAAAACGATCTTCCAAACCTGCTTGCACGACATTGTAGTTGTCCCATGATCATCCAAACAAAAACTATCAAAAGTGACCAGCAGTAAATGCATTCCAGCCGATATTAATGCAGCTTTCAAAAAGTCCATAAATATAAAAATGTGCTATTATCATTGGTCAGAAGTGTACAGTCCCGAATACATTGGTACGTAATGCGGTTGGGTGAGGTACACGGTTTCGCTTTTTGCTAAGCTCGTCGCAGCCAGGCGCGAACTTCACAGTTCTGGGGGCCAACTTTATATTGTTAGCGCGAGTGACGAAAGCTGGGAAGTAATGGGACGTCTTAATAAAACTAGACTTAATTATTCACAAAATTCTAGCCAGGCGTATTTTACAGACTGACTTAGGTTTCATATACTAGCAGCGCTAGTTGGATCGTTCAACGCAATCAAGTTAGTAAATCAAATAATTTAAAGTCAAATACTTATAAGGTGTTACAAAAATAGTGTAAATATTGTAACAGGGCTCACAGTAGGTTATAAAGATAACATTCCCAAATAAATCAATCAATTTACATCCAGTAGACCTTGGTTTTGTCAATTTTGGTCTCCCTAACCTGTCTTTAAGACTAAACACGAAACTTGATCCAATAGCAGTTAGCAATAGCAGTTAGCAAGTTCTTGTATTAACACGTTCTAAATTCAATTAAAAGTAAAAAAAGTCTGACATTCCGTTTTTCGAATAGCACGTTAGAAATTAATTCATCCATCAATCAGGCACAATACGTGAAATATCGACGGAAACCAATCATTTAGCAATCATCACTTGTATCGAATGATGGCGGCACCACGCGCCAATCAGCGGACAAATAGGTCAACAACACAATTAGCGAACACGTGACAGAGTTTATTTATAATTAATTGCTAACCTATTACAACCGTCCCATAAAATATGACACATGGTATTAATAGTAACAATGTTATTTACTAGAATATACGAGAATGGATTTAAGAACACAGCACTCTTTAAAACTATGCTTCCGCAAGAGATTCAGATTATATCAAGTTTTTTCTTGTAATGAATAAAGATCAATTTCAAGAAAAGTGGCAAGAAAACATATTGTTAAGACCCAGAGTACAAAAACTATACTTACTTCATTAATTGATCTTTCTGGTTGTTTTTTCCCTAAAATCATCTAAAGAATGGATTTTAGTGATATGATTTTATTATTTTTAAGGTTCGTTGCATTATCTGTCAAAGAATATTCTGCTGTAGCGATTGCCGTTGGAGACACGAACAAGCGGCTCACGGTCTTACCTACGATTGCCCCATCTGTCGAGGGTTCCAATTCCTTTGCAAGCCCGAACAATTGAACCAAGATTTTATCCAACATTTGCAAGAAGAACATACACCTTTACAGTGTAAGAAGTGCAATAAGATATTCAATAGCATGGAAGATTTCGTGAACATTGACAAATGCACTAGCATCTCAGAGTTGATTGGCAAAGAAACTGAACCGACTGCTCTAAGGGAAGAGGTGAACGATAAATTTGATTCACTGTATGAAAAGGTAGCTAACAATGATGCAGATAATTATGAAGGAATTATATCTATAAACAAGTCTAGTAAGACTGCTATTATTACGCCTATAGTTAGAAAAAAACACATAGTTGATTATGAGTCCAGCGATAGTGAAGATGAAAAGGAAAATATGAGAACACCTCATCCTAAATTCGGATTCTCTAAAACTCCAAAAGTGGCCGATAAGAGACGGGCGGCTACTCCTCATACGAAGAAACTGATGAAGTTCAAATGGCAGAATGCTGTAGAAGAGTACGATGAAACGGTTGATTATAATGAATCTCCTGTTAATAGTAAAAATACCCCTTCTAGAAGTGAGAATGACTTAAGTAAGTAACGCTAAACATATTTGTAAGTATTAAGTACATTTCATGTCGTACATTCTATATCAAAAACGCATGTTTGATTTCCATTTTCTTATTATTAAAGCCGTTAGAAATTAGGTAATTTCAAAGACTATTTAGCTGGTTTGCCAACTTTATACATAAATGGCAATTATCACACTACAATAAGTTACGGATTACAATGTAGGATTACTTCATAATGATAACTAGGAATAAAAATAAGAGGTGACAAAACGTTTTTGATATGTTTATAATTGTTTTGACTCCCCAGTTTTGGACTCTCAAAAGGAGATGACAACGCCAACCTCCCACATCCCCCACCTCATAAAACTGGTGCAGACCGTCACCACCAGCACGCCGACTCACCCTGCTGGCAGCGCCTGGACTCTGTTCTCTGACCAAGGAGCTGATTCACCGCTCTCAGAGATTGAAAATACCGAGAGCCCTGCGCAGAGTATTAATAATATCGAGGTATGAAGTTTATTGTAATCATATTGTATTGAATCCATAATTAATATAATATGAGCTTCGACGCACTCAAGATAGACATAAAGAAATGAAGCCATTGCCTAAAATCTTACGAAAATAAGTGAGAATATCATCCAAGGACCTATAGGAAGCATGATATAGGCTTTAAATTTAGAATAATGATAATACGTATGGTTTATTACCCACCGTAAGAAACTGATATCCAATATCTGATATATAATAATAGTCTTCAGCATACCTTACTCAGCTTAATCTAATTTTCAGCCATCCAAAACTGATCTAGATGCCGTTCCGCCAAAACTAAAGAGCATTATAGTAACCGGTAGCAAGACCCGGATCGGCAGCCAAGATAGCTCTGAGAAGCATGTCACCTTCCAAGACTCTGTAAACACGGAGGGCTCCATCAAGTCCAAGAAGGTTAAGTTTGCTGATGATACTGTGTTTGAACAGCAAACAAGAATGAAACGCGGTAAGTGTCATAGTACCCTCACACACACACACACACACACACACACACACACACACAACTGTAGTAAATTGTTACCTAGAGGTATAATTCCAGATATTTTTTGTATTACAAGATGGTATAAGGAATAAATTGTCAAATGGTAAAAATAAAATTTAACACCTCATTTATACACTTTAGGATATCAAGGTTTCGATTTACAATAACAAAGCATATTTCTTGTTTTTTTGTGCCATCTATTTAATAAATTCATTAAAACTTATGTGTATTTGGGGGTTTACATATAGGTATAATAAATAAGTCTTTATAACTACTTATTATTCTATATTCTTGCAGGAATACCCAGCATTTCACTTTTCTATAGTAATACTAACTTTATTTTAGCTGAAAACAAGGAGTTAAATTAGATTGCGTGTTAAATCTTGATTTGTAATGTTCAAAGTTCTAATTGTAAATGTTGCGACCCCAAGATTATTGTAGTACTGCTATCCTATTTATTGCATTCATTTGAAATTTCTCGAGTTATTCCAGTTGTTTATGTAATAGATAAAGTTTGATCCAATCTTATTTTATTGACCACAACATTGTTTCAAAACAATTTTAAGATTTCTGCCTTCCACACACCCTTGGGTACAATAGTTTATATTAACGGTCGAGTCTGTATAGTATAAGTATCTTGGTATTGTTATTTATGTATATTACTCCCTTTGTTTTTCAGTATTTCGGAAGCCGAAACGCATGTTGACACCGGGCCCTCAAAAACCGAAATTCTGCTACAACCCACGCTTCCAAGCGCTAATCAATCGCTTCGAAAATCAAGGAATCATAATGGCCAGAACTCCAAAGGTCATAAGAGATAAACATAGCGACCAGGAAAGCACACCACCAGTCGGCGAACCCTCCAACATGCAAGCCCGAGCCATTAACTTTAAAGAAGATAGTCCAATAATCGAATCAGATTCGAAGGAATCGAATGAACTTTTCAAAACCTGCATCGATTACCCAGAGAGTAACATAATAACAGCGCTTACAGCCAACATTGCTGGTACTATGCAAAACTGTCTAACTTCGGTCTTACAAGACACGGCCGAGGAGACAGAAATCCAGTTCAAGTTTGTTATAACGAAAAGGAAAGTTACCGTTAAGAGAATAGTGGAAGACTGTAAGGGTATAGATGAGAAATCGAGTGTAATCGATACGAATCAGGGATCGAATAAAGAGAACATCTGGTCGAGCGTGGCTAGGGCTGTGAAAAATGTGTTCTGGGGCGACCACTCGGCTAATTTCGGTGAGTAGGTTTTATTGCGACGGCGCGGGCTTTTATTAATGGTTTGTATGTTATTGTTAAGTATACTCGAAGTAAGTACCTAGATAATGCTTTTTGTTAGTGTTTCTAAATAATTCAAAGGCTCTAATCTTAAGTTTGTTAAATCAGTTTCTTGGTAAATAATTTTTTAGTGACAATTTTTTCGGACTAAGTACTTTTTTTTATAAATTAGCCCTTTTTGAGGTCCACTGTTGGGCACGGGTAACCAAGCTGACCCGGGCGGACTACACACATCTTTCGAGGGGTTCTCTCAGACATGTAGGTTTCCTGACGATGTTTTCTTTCACCATTTAGCAAGTGATAATCATGGTCGAAAAAGAGATGCACACATACTATTTATAAGTGGGTGTGTGTAACACCCACTTATAAATCAAGGTTTATCGTTGTACTCCATATTCTTTTTTATTATATTTTATTGATTCGGACTAATGCATTAGTTTTGTGTTATATCTGAATTACACTCCAATGCAGTAATTGTACAGGCAGTATGCTGGATTAAAAAAAAAATCAAAAGGAACCTTCTGACATTCAAATAGTAATTTTACAAAGGAATTAATTCCGCTCGGTGTCAAGTGTCGGACATTATTGCATTTTTCCATTCCTGGAGCAGTCTCGCTTCAATCGTTCCATTTTACAAAGCGGCCGTCGACGCGACTTGTCATATTTTTATTCTTTTCTTTTGAATATCTTTTTAATCACTAATTCTTGTATCTTTTTGCATTGTATTAATATGCAGTTTATGTATTTTTTTTCTGCCAAGTGACTCGTATTATGCACTTTAAAATATGTTAGGAGCAGAGGTCAACATTTCAATAATATTTCAGATTCAACAACGCCACACCGTTCTGTATCCTCACTGGACTCTTCATCGTCCAAGCGCAAATGTGACGAGATGTCAGATACGGACAGCCCCGTGAACCGCAAGAGACACAAGTACGAAGGCCGGATCCGAGGTCGACCTCCGCTGAGGCGCAGCAAGACTTGCGTGGCCAGCCTCAGGAGTTCAATGTCCGCTGAGCAGAAGTCACTGATCAGTGAGCTCACCAAAAACCAGGATGATGCTATGAACTTGAGTTTATAAAGGCTTTGTTAAATATAAAACACATCCTAGAGATGACATGATTTTGATGGCTAACAGAGCTGGACAAAGTACCATACACAAAATCACCAACACACTGTGTCTTATTTCTTTACATAACTCTATCCCTTTCTGTTAACCATTAAGATCATGACATCTGTAGGCTTTAAGCCTAAAGAAGAGGGATTAATTCTAATACAGCTTATTATGATAAAAATCGCAGATGTTGCGAGCGAGCGAGCGATACGCTCGCGCTTTGATACTGTCATCATATTCCGCTTGCGCCAGTTTCACGCGGTCACTCGGTGCGAGCGAATCTATCGCTCGCTCGTATCATCATCCATGGAATGTGTTCATTAATGCGTTTCCATCGCTGTACGTACAAGATATATTTTATTTAAAAAAATAACAAATATTATTAAGATAATGATTTAGTAGGTAACTTAAACGTAATTAATAATATCCAGCTGAAAATATACAATTTTATTCAATATTGTGCACTTTTCTTTATGTAGCCGATCGTACCCATGTCATTCTCTTAAAAATACAAAAAATACGTAGTTCTGTAAGTACATTATTCAGATCATTATTCACCCTTTTGTTCTCTTCCTTATTATATATTCGCAACAATACGTGGAAATTAATAAGCCAGCCTACTTACCCCCAAACGAGAGATCACCGCGCTCTTAAATAACATATTAACTTAATAGTACCGGTCCCGATGACCGGGCAGTATTCCGACATTGCGGGCAAGCAAATATATAAAAAAAAAAAAAGCCCTTTGAACGCCAAACGTGCCTCGAATACGGACGGAACGGTGGCGTGCCTGCTATTTAAAAAGGTTATCTAATACTGGTTGCAAATCGCGTTTACCTGATATTAAGGAATTATAACACAAATCTAATTTGGATAAGAGGACCGCTCATACCATCCTATATCAATCTTGATTTCTTTATGATAACACCATGTATATAAATGATGATGAATGTCATTATTAAGCCCTCGAAAGCTTAGTGGAGCCACACTTTGAAGCAAAGAGAGGTTTTGGGTTCGATTCGCATTCTGACCATTAAGCTATTGACGTGAGCTCACTTTCAGCATAAACTGTACTAGTAATAAAAAAAAAAAAGAACAGCACGTCCAGTACGAGATTATTCGTAGGCTAACCGTATACTGTATAGCCTACGTATTTAAACGAAACTACGAATTCAACAGCGCTTCTAGAAGACGGTATTCAAAACATTCAATTTTTCTCCATACCAAATGTCTAAATTTGTATACTACCTATAAGGTAAACGGTTAGCTTACGAATAATCTTGCACTTAACTAACTGGGATCTTCTAACTACTCATTTTAACCATCTTGAGGAAAACAAATATACATTATCTGAATGGGAATTTTTAAGGAGAATTGCCCCAAAATTGGACTTATTGATCTTCCATTTTTAACCATCGTATAGCTAGGTATTGCGTTTAACCAGGCATACCATCCATCCATCCATCAGTCGCCTCCATCCAGGACCCGTCTACAGTCCATATAAGAAGGTCTACGTAAGATACCAGCATATAGTAAGAAATTACAAAAAGAATATTACGATAATCAATGGCCAAATAGATCACGGGCTAAAGACGACCAAGTTGTTTACTTATTAACAATGTTTGGACATGGGTGTTCACTGTAATCAAAGAGAACCGCCTGCCAATTTGTGTCAATATACTCTACCGAGTATCTAAATTAATTACCGTGATATTCCATCAGTCAGTGGGCCATCTCATAATTAACTATCTAAGCGGAATCAATAGTCGGAGTGACATTATTGACAAACATTGTTTGATAAAGCAAATACGTGGAACCAATCACTGTCCACTTTATATTTAGGCTGACTGCCATGTAATTGGACGAAATACCAGCTGTCGTTCAATATCTATGACTAGCTGTTACCCGCGTCTTCGCCCGCGTGGTATTTAACAAAGACACAACCGTTAGCAATAGCCCGCTCGCGCGTTCTTAGCCGGAACAAACAGACAGATAGACAGACAGACAGACAAAAATTGTAAAAAATGTTGTTTTGGTATATGTACCGTGTATACATGCAAATGCACTTTGTAAAAAGCGGTTATTTTAATATTATAAAATGTATAAACAGACACTCCAATTTTATTTATTTGTATAGATTTAAAAATCTAACAACTGAAAATAAACTGGAGCTAAAGAAAATAATTAAACGTTTGTGTTGTAATTAAAAAAGTCAAGTCCGCTCTGCTCTTGCCGGATCTTCTAATGTTAGGTTGCGTTCCGACCTGGTTATAAAGTTAAGAAAAAAAATAAAATGACAATTTTTATGTGCCCTTGTAGGCCTATACGAAATAAATTATTTGACTGACTTTGAAATAGGTGCCTATTCTCTGCACACAACATTTGTTCGTAAATATCTTTGTGTAATGTTATCTTTTTAACCTAGTGTTGGACTTGTCAAAACATATTTTGACACTATTATTTTTATATCTTATATGAAAAATATTTTTCAACACACTTGCTCGTAAAGTGGCTCTTATTGCACCGATTTTAGGTTTATAATGCAGGTTTTATATGACAGCATTAGGCTTTATATTATAGCGCTAGTGTTGTGAACTTGATATTTCCTTTCAAAAGAGGTCTAAAAAATTTTTTGGACTTTTTTATGATTAAATAAACTTATAAAACTTTAAAACGTTAGTTAAAATATGATAAATAAATATTGTATTTCCACAAACTATTTATCTTTGTCCTTACATTTACGTTAATTTGGTGTTATAATTACAAAAATATTCAATTAATTATATTATTAGTATTAGGTTTTTATACGACTTTGTTACGAGTATCCGTGCCACTTTCACCAATTATACTTTTATGTAAGCGGAGACAAAATGAAGCAATTGCGTATAAAGATAAAACACATAAAGAAGGCTAATAATTAAATATTTAAACATAGAACACCTCCACATATATATCTTCGAATCCGAATCTCTCTTACTTCAGTCATAAATAAGCTCGCAATCATTCACAGGCCAAAGCGCGCGAGATTTACGTCAAGGCCCCTACTTCGATCATATGACACGATAAAGTATTTCGCGAAATGTGACATGTATCACAGAGATCCGTATTCTGTACGACTCTGAGGGAATATCCGGCGGTAGAAACGGATATCCGAATATGATTTGTTTCGGTTAATATTATTTTGTACCGAACTGTACTCGCATTCCTGATTTATATTGTATGGTCGCGTGCAATAACAAGGGACTCGTTTCCGTAATATTTTCAATGACACATATAATGCAATAAGGTCGTATATCTGTACATCGTCATGTCTGAGAGCAGTTGTACCTAGTAAAGTCAGTCAAAATAGTACCTACCCTTATGGTATACGTTTTCTGTACGATATTCAACCTTAAATGGGTCTCAAATTCGGCCCGTGACTGTATTAGCCTTTGCTAGTGGCTCCGCCCGCGTAACCATCAATTATATAATAATATAGTTAAGACTAGGATGACGTACTTAAAATAAGACATCCAAAGTATAAGCTTAACTAAGTACATTACGTGTATGAGTTAGTACCACGTGGTACTAACTCAATGTCAGTTGTAGACAACTAAATACTTACAACTGAATTTGCACATGCTTTAAAATGAAAGCTTGAACTGTTCGAAGATTTTAAATACAGCTCGTCAAACTAGTCCAAATAAAACCACAGAAAAAATCAGCGACCGAGCAACGAATAACCAAAGGTTCAACCCTATCACGAAACATTCGTATCACGTTTTCACCACATGACTGTATTATTTCAAATTCAAAGGATACAACCCAAAGGCTATATCAAGAAATATGCCTTCATGCAGACGAAGGCTCGAAACGATTCTACTTCACTACGATTGGCGGTCGCCATGGGAAATACTGCAAAAACCCTTACTTCAAACTCACAACTCTCTTACATTTCTTATAAAGTCGTTTTTCGTTTGTAGAAGATACAATATTCCTATCTTCGATAACTTACGGCTTTTGAATTCGAAAAAAAAACTTAAGTGATATAGTATTGCAGCTGGGATTTGGATATTACTACTCCCTCGCACGATCGAAACGTTAAATAAAAGTTGTACTCTGTATTCAAAGTGGATTGGAAGTTATTCTTACAGGACATTATGAACAGAAGTTTAAGTCTATACAAGCGCGTAACACCTACTTCAATAAAATCACTTGTCGGTCACGAAAAAAATTTGCCAGCCTCTGCACTTAGATCTTCAAGCATCTGAGTAATTCTGCGTCTAGACGCTGGCTCAGCTTGGTAGAACAAAGGTAGACGCAAAGATGTAGAAACCATGTTCCTCTCTGCTGGCCAATACTGGCCCTGGCGGCTACAGGTGCTGATAGGTGGCTTACATATGATTTCCCCCTATTCGTCAACACTAACCTGGTGATTGATCTAAAATCGTCCCATTCCCCACTGGCCTAGGCTGCGTAGTGGCCTAGGCTGGGTAGTGGCCTAGGCTGGGTAGTGGTCTAGGCTGGGTAGTGGTCTAGGCTGGGTAGTGGCCTAGGCTGGGTAGGCTGGGTAGTGGCTTAGGCTGGATCATGGCCTTCAAGGTGGTGTTTTACGGGTTCTTGTTTCAAATAGAGGAGCGACACTTCTGTCTGTAGGTGCCTTTATTGTGGTCCCATCGTCTGGTCTCTTCTGAGCAATAAAAGCCTAGACTGAGTTCAGCTTTCATTCGATTTGTCTGATATTTAGTATTCATAAAATGCACGAATGTCTGTTCGTGTTTTGGTTCTTCAATGACAGAATCTTTTTAATATTACTTCAGTGAATAAGAAACATTTTCGTCTACTTACAACAATTTGGTTTTGTTGTAAGGTTCTTACTCCCTTTTATTTCAATGTTATGTTAAACACAATTTTGTTTATAGTCTATAATCAGAAAAATAAATGAGGTATTATGCTTAATTTGTTAATTTTTGATGAAGTACGTTTTTTTCGTTCTTTCCAGTTAGATCACAGTAGGAACCTACTGTAGTGCATTATGATTTCAGGCGACATTCACTATAAAGTCAATAACTCAGATACTAGATAAAGATATGATGACGCTTGATTCCAAAATGATAAGTACGTCTAGAAGTAGGTACCTAAGGATATCAAATTCAAACTACGCAAAAACCCTGGCTAAACCTTCAAATAACTTCACACAGTCACAATAAATAAGGCATCATATTGGATAAGGCAAAAATGTACGCAATCTATCCATAAACAATACTAACACTACGTAATAATCGTCCCGTAGTATCATTTACGACAACCCCCATAGTTTGATGGCACGACGATCGCGATCCAACGCTGAGATACGACAATCGCGGTCGTAAAGCGGCTGGCGACTGCGGAGACAGTAGGGTTGCCACAGGGCATTTTATTTACCAAAAAAAAGTTATTCTGCTAACCTTGTTTGTAATAGACAACACCTATGGTAGTACAGACTAACTCGGATTTAGACTAAGACCAGGCTGAATGACGCGAACAACATATTCAAGCACAAAATACCAAGCCAATTTGTGTAGTAGGTGCACGCGAATTACGTCCTTAAGTACACGTGAATTCTCAAATTGGCTTGGATTTTTGTATTCCAGTATGTTGATCGCGATACTACGTCTATAATTATTATTTTGCTGTCTGTGTTCGTAGATGGCTATTATGTGATTTTGCTGCTGAATTTAAACACAAACAAAGATTGTAAGGTTACCAATTCAATTATCTTACACAAATAGTAGGGAAATATTTTTTGAGTCTGAAATAGGACAAACAAACAGACTTTTATAGACATTTATTGAGTTTAGTACTTACTGTTTGTTTAGGACGTTTCGAAGAACTGATACACAGTAGTAACTGGCCCAAAAAGTTTATTATTCTGCTCTATATTATAAATACTACGACCAATAAAAACGGAGCATTTAGATAGGCTATGGTTGGACTCAAAGGATGGAGTACATAATCATCACACTATGACAATTGGGGTCAAACTGCACCGATTAATGGCAAAATGGGCGCAGCCGTGGGCAAAAGCTAGTGAAACATACATGCATCATTACAGAGTAATTATTAAATGCATACCTTATTTATTATGTTTTAATGTTGGATGGAGCAACAAGTCTGATGACACTACACGCATACTGACTGACTGATCGCATTTGATCCTCGCGAGGCTATGTTGCCTTGTTCAGTCAGTGCGTGGCTCGCTAGAGGGTAATAATACTCATGCTGCGAGTACCAAATAACATTTTAATTTATTTTAAAATCCTGAAAATATACTTTCCAAGTGGGACATGTGCCAACCCTACATCGAGCCAGCAATCCACAGATAAAGATACAATTATTCGGTAACCGAGTGTCTATGCTCTGACAATTTGGCGCTGCGATATTCCCTCTGTTTTTCCTTAAAACCGTTTATTGGATACCAAGATGGGTACGTGCGAGTGAGCGCAAATTGGAGTGCTTACTGTTTTTATCCTTGTTATAGCATCAAATGGGTTGGAGCACGAAGTCGATCGTAAAATAGGATAATTATAAGAAAAACTACAGTAAATTAGGAATTCACTGGAGTGGATTTAGAAGTTGGCAGTTTAAATGCTGAAACAGGTTGCCTGCTGGGAATCTATATTTTTTTTTATTTATTGGCTAAATTGGGACCGTAGACCGAGAACAAGATACCCAGCTTCCCATCGAGGCATACCTTAAGTTTTATTTTTATTTCAAAAGATTGCCTAATTAAAGCGAAGTCTGTGGATGGTTTGATTTAAAGATAAAAAGCTCTATAGTCTAGAAAAACAAACGAACTCGACGAGAAAAAGAGACATCTGGTTCCAAAAATTAAAGACTGTTTATAGTTCCATAAACAGAACGTAACAGAGCAGGATAGCGTTACTGTATCGAGCTGAATAAACCCAGCCTACTTCCACATCGGAGGGGACAAACTAATAAAATGGGGAACACAAAAGACAGACGAGAATGGACTCACGTAATGTCCGCCGGATGCCGTCGCCCGATACCGGAAGTTGTCACGTGTGATGTCACGTGCCTTTCGAAATCCAATTTTACGAGAATACAGGCAGGTAAGAAATAGTTTGGGGAAGTTTGGATTTTTACATGTTGGATGTTTATTAAGAAAAAAGAATTTCTCTATGAGCGCCATTAAGGGGAAAGCTCAGGGTCAGGGCGCGAAATTCAAAATGTCAATGGTTTTTATTTTTTTACGAAAACTTGGACATCTTTACGATGTAATTTAGTGTTTTGCGATATTAGCATTCTGCATTGGATGTCTCGATGTATTAAGTTTGCTTAAAAAAGTACTTAATCCGATACAATACCATAGGGTTTGTAAAAACCGGTACTTTTACTAACTTAATGGTGTTGTATCGCTTTAGGTACTTTATCCGATACAATACCATAGGGTTTGTAAAAACCGCTACTTTTACTAACTTAATGGTGTTGTATCGCTTTAGGTACTTTTTTTAAGCAAACTTAATACATCGAGACATCCAATGCAGAATGCTAATATCGCAAAACACTAAATAACATCGTAAAGATGTCCAAATTTTTCGTAAAAAAATAAAAACCATTGACATTTTGAATTTCGCGCCCTGACCCTGAGCTTCCACCTTAAGGAAATTGTCTAGACACTGTGAGGTAATTTTTCTTTTTAGCTCTTCTTTTTTAATTTTTAGCTCTCTCCAACCTTTATGTACCATTCTAACGAAAAATAGGTGAAGTGGGCTGAGAGTAATGTATCTATTAGCCCCAGCAGATATTGCTGAGATATCTTCGGCCTTGTTGCTTAGGTGTCCAGAGCCGCCAACTTTATAAATAAAATGTTATTATTTCTTCTGTCCAATAACTTACTGGCTAAAATGTATATAATAAAAACATAATTGTAAGCCCATCACTCGAGTATAGACTGACCGATATGGCACTTTTTTTTTTTAAATGATTGTGTTAGTCCGAATGTCGTTTTTAGGGAAAAAATATTGTAAAGTTGTGCAGAAAATTCAGGAAAAACTTTTTTATGGGATTTTGGACAGGACTAAGTCTCAGTTATAGCGAAAAGACCTTGAAGAATTAAAGTTTCATACTTTTGGCTTTAGGTGATAAGATTGACCACAAACGTGATCGATTTTATTCATTCAATAGTTTATTTAGGTAGATACCTATATTACTGTATGCTTTACTTTTTGTGGGAGATGTACATTTCAGAGTTATGTGAACGTATCTTCACCTACCTACTATACTAAACTAGGAACTTGTGATATTTGAACAAACTGAACTGAGATATTTGTTTGTCCGCAGGTGAACGGCTCGTGGGGTCTACCCGCGTTCGTGTGTGACGTGTACATAGCCATGGACGTGACGTCATCCACCTCCAGCATATTCAACCTGGTCGCCATTTCTGTTGACAGGTAAAATCACTTAACTACAACTGGGCTTCATCCAGTTCTAAGAGTCTTGTATCAATGGCAATTAATCTACTTATTCAGTTCGTTTATGTCTGCTGCATCGTAATTGATGGGGGGGAGGATATTTTTTTTACAGATCCTCCTATTGTTCTTTTCATTAATTTCGTGGCCAGTGCTAAGACATTTAGCTTTTCCCTGGGACTCGTGGCTCGTTATTGGACACCGCTGTAAATCTTTTGTCCAGGAGTTACAGTGCTGGGAGTAAAAATAGGTACAATCACTTCTAATATGAGATTCGTGACTACCTTCGTTAGAGATTTCTCCCCAATAACATGGAGTTAGTTGCCAGACTACCCTGATCAGCTAAATTGCAGAAATTTTCACCAGAAGCGATAACCACCCTCTAATATCAGAAGGGTTCGCTGGCTTGCTATTAGCACGATATTAGTAATTAATCGAATTTTAATCTATTTCTTCAATTAAATCTAATTTTAATTCATCAGGTACATCGCGGTCACTCAACCAATAAAATACGCGAAGCACAAGAACAACAGACGGGTCTGGTTCACCATAGTGTTGGTGTGGCTGATCTCTGCGGCGATCGGCGCACCCATCGTTCTCGGCCTCAACGACACCCCTGATCGCAACTTCGACGAGTGCCTCTTCAACAGCCAGAACTATGTCATATACTCGTCACTGGGATCTTTCTACATACCCTGTATAATGATGATGTTCCTCTATTATAATATTTTTAAGGTACGTACCTTTCTGTTTCTCTTCTTCTTCTTCTCTTCTTGGTAATGCTTTTAGCCACGGTCTGATAGCGGGACTTAACTATATTGAAAGATCATTAACAGCTTCCACTACAATTTTTTTACACAGCTGTACGTATTATCCGAAATCACCTCAACAAATAGATATGTGTCAAATCTACCTTACTTAATTATCATAAAAATCTGAAAATTTAAAAAGATGTTTAAAACTCAATTAAACCCCTAACCCCAATTTTGAGCATTATCAAATCTATTTCCGCATTCTACAGGCATTAAGAATTAGAGCTAAAAAGCAGCGAGCGGCGAAGAAACCGCCAGTATCTGGAGACCCCAACACGGGAACCACAGCCGCTGTGGTGATAGAGAACGTGGCGCAGACGAGAAGGCTGGCCGAGACGGCACTTCACGACGACAGACCCACTAACACTGGTTCTGGGAGCAATGAAGAAGATCATGAAGATAGGTAGGTAAACCTATAACTAGTACAATTCCGGCTTTTAAAATGGAACTATATAGCATTGTAGAAATTTTGGAGGTTACAATTTTTGTGGTCTTATCTAAGGGGTAATAAGGTGTACCTTTTGCACAGTTTCGACAAAAGATCAGCAGACCTAGAAGCGGAAGCGGATGCGGATGATTGCCACGTGATACCAAACGACAAGTCCACGGATTTCATGCTGGCTACAGTCACAGAGGAGACAGTCAAGTAAACTATTATTCTTATTGACGGCCTGATTAGTGCAGCTGGTAGTGACTCTGCTTTCTGCGCCGAGGGTCCCGGGTTCGAATCCTGGTAGGGACAAGCTTTGTGTGATGAGCACGAATGTTTGTACCCGAGTCATGGATTTTTAATATGTATATAATTATTATATACTGAGTTCGCCCACAGTCCATTGTACGGTACCCATAACACAAGCGTTGCTTAATGTGGGACCGTATAGTTGGTGTGTTCGTATAGCGATATTTATTTCAATATAAAAACTTTTAGCTGAATAATCCCTCTCTAATCTTTAATTACACGTCGTAAATTAGGACGTAATCGTGCACGTAAGTATTATATTTATCTTCGAATTTCCCCGGTTATTTTACACACATACTCTGCTGTTAAATATTGTCGTGATTATACCTTTGTGAAGAATTACAATCTTAATGAAGACAGAATATCAAACACAATTTCAATTAATAGACACGTATCAATGAAACAGTATTAAGTTATATAAGATAATGATCTCATTAAAATCCAATATCGGTGTTTGGATAGAATTTGCTCCAATTTCTAAGGGATGATAAAACAGAATGACTATAACTTAAATTTTGTATTTAATTTCAATTAAAACTAAGTACTTAGAGTGTTCATAATATTACATCCCACTCATTTTGATGATAGACGTATTTCCAGTAGATCATGTTTAGGATTATTCATAAGCTGACAGTATACTTTATAGTTTACGTATTTGGTTTAAAGGTATACTGTTCACTAGAGACGATGTTCAATTTGCCATACAAAATGACGAATCCGTAAACATGTAAAGCATATGGTTAGCGCACAAATAAAGAGTCAAAGTCAAATCATTTATTTCATATAGGCCTACGGGGGCACTTACAAATTGTCATTACATTTTTTTCCTTAACTCTACAACCGGATCGGAAAGCGACCTCAACTGAGAAGATCCGGCAAGAAACTCAGCGGGCTTGTCTTTTTTTTATCCATTATTTTTACAAAAAAATAAATAAAGTAAGTGATACTTATACGGCTATAAAAAATCTAATAATACTTCCCTTTCTCCAGTACTCCAAAAAGAATCAAATCCCAATCAATCCCTGATCCGAACGGCAACAACGACTCAGGATACGCCCCCTCAAACCTCGAGGACACCATCAGGGAGCACGTCTCGCCTCCAGCTTCACCAGGGCTGAAGGACGCCACCGTGCTGAAGAACCTTGCCTGTGATGGGTCCAAGTGGAAAAAGAATGGGAAGACTGCGAAGCTGATCACAGATTCCAGGTTAAAAGACCTTTTAAAGATAACATTCCAATAGAGATAAATAACATTATTAGACATTTAAAGAATGACACCCTGCACTGAACGCATGGCCAAACGATACTGGTTCGCCTTATCTCAAAAAAACAAACGTCATTTACACAATTATTTTATACTTCAACGTGATATAACTTACCGTTTCATCTATTAAAATATTTTACACAATTTTTGTTACACCTTATATAAATAAGATTAAATGAGAGCATAGCAGAAACTCAGATATAGCATTAACTCTTCTATTGAGATAAAACAGCTTAGTACATTGATCCAGTCCCAAAGCTTAACTGCACTTACACAGGACCATGACCACGAACTTTCTTATTTTTGGTCTATATTCTACCATGAGCCCTGGGATTTTCCGGTCTTTTGACGCTCGCTATAACCACCCAGACCACTACATACTTTATGTTTTTCCAGAAACGTCTCCCTAGCCCTGCGTTCCGATGACGATGGTGACACAGCGAGCCAGTACGACCCTCGGGATGGGTCCAGCGCCAAGAAGGAAAGGAAGGCGAGTGCAGCTACTGCCAGGTTCACCATATACAAGGCCAATAAAGCTAGCAAGAAAAAACGGGAGAAATCCTCGGCAAAGAAAGAGAGGAAAGCTACCAAGACACTGGCGATAGTTTTAGGTATGTTTGGATATTTTTAAACATTTTACCCCCGAATTTATAGACTTATAATTTTATCAAACTTCATATAGTAGTGTACGTAAAGTGCGAAATTATTCGTAAGCTGACTGTTTATAGTTTACGTATTTAGACACATTCTATCGCAATTTGAACAACGCCTCTAGCGGTCAGTATTTAAAACGTTCAATTCTCCATACAATGTGTCCAAATACGTAGACTATGAAGTTAGGTTACGAATAACCTCGCACTTGACGTACTGTGCACAAGAGTATGGCTTTGCGCAGTACTATATGACGTTTGATAAAAGTGAACTTATAGTACATCTATAAATTCGGGGGCTAGCTTTTAATTTTGACTATAACGCTGTAATACTTTAAAGAGGTTTTTTTTTGCGTCCGTGTGGCCTATATCCGTCTGTCCAGTGGTTACGTTTGATTATTTTAGAATGCATTAAAATTAAGCGGCTCCCAAATTGGACTTGCGTTTGAGTATTAGACATATATTATTGACGGTTACAAAAATCTAGTTAATAACCATCAGTTATATCAGGTAACTATCTATAATATAAATTATATTCCAGGCGTCTTTCTGTTCTGCTGGGCGCCGTTCTTCACATGCAACGTCCTCGGAGCGATCTGTGACAAGCTGCAGCTGTCCTTCGACCCTGGGGTCACGGTGTTCATCCTCACCACGTGGCTGGGGTACATCAACTCGTTCCTGAACCCCGTCATCTACACCATCTTCAACCCTGAGTTCAGGAAGGCGTTCAGAAAGATACTGCATTGCGGCACCTAGCCCGTGGACTATTTGGTCGTCTTTACCCAGTAGATCTCATTGTTGTGGAGGATTTTGTTCGTTTTTTTTATGTATTGAGTGAGTGTAAAGTTAGTAAGGTATAAGTTAGCAATCATGTGATTGTACTTACATCCCGATTTTGTTTTTGAGATCATAACTTATTTTTCTTTGACAAGCTTCAGATCTGCTATCCTCATAATAAAATAAAAATGTCATAAGTATTAAATTTAGTTGAGAACAAGAGAAACAATAATATTCAATTAAGTATATATTTTTAATTGTAGCGATTTTGAGTAATTAATTACTTTCATCTAGATAAATTATTAACTTTGCAGTACACTCACAAACACCAATAATAATCAATTAGATGTAAGTAGTTCGTAAATAATAAGAAATAAACGACAACGAACATTTTTCATTTAACTTCCACACGAGATCTGCCTGACGACCAAATTGTAATTGTACAATCGCGAACAGAACTATTTACACTTATGTGATAAACAAATCATTTATAACTATGTATCGTGTTAGCAGTAGAACGTATCATATCATTGTAAAATGTAATTTAAAAAGATAAATTATTGTAAAAATGTATGAAAACTATTAGCTTGCTTGTAGTTGAATTATATTCTAGTCCACTTAATAGTATTAAATTGCAAAAGGAAGCGATATTACTCAGCTTTATTATTTTTGAGGTTGTGATTATTTTTACTTTTTATTGTTTTTTTCTTATTGTATTATTAAATTATTGTAAAAAACATCTTGAATAATGACATAATAATAGTTATATAGTCTTCATACGTTATAATTAAAGACAGTGTAACCAAAAAACTGATTTCTCTATTTAGCTCTTAGTAAAAAATATGTTTTTAGCTTTTCCGTCCACGTATTTTATTTTATTTTTTATTATTCCTCATTTATTATAAAAAATATAAATTTAAGTACCTATATGATAGTAGATTAAATTGTCTATCTGAGAACGACAATGCACTGCGTGATTTGACAAGATAGATTGTAGAATACAAATACAATGCCAAATGATTCTGTCATATCAAACAATTGCTTTGTATAGAGTAGTTGTGTATAGATGCTCATTATGTAGTAAGTATAATATATACAATAACACTTGCAAAAAAATATGCAATCAATGTTCTTCCAATTATAAACCTTTTTTATTTTACTGCTCAATCAGAGTTGGCTCATATACCTAACAATAAAAATTTCCAATACAAAGTCTAACATGAAATAAAAAAATATATCAAACATTTTTCGGTAAATGCTTCTTTCTTGGTTTAAAAAAGTCGTCTTTATTGTCTATTTCTTAAAAAAACAAGATTAATTTCGTCCATGTTTCTAATATAACTGAATAATTTTGTGGTTGACTTTTAAAAGTTGTTTTTCGTAAAAAAAGTCTATGGAAATGTATAAAAATGTGCTACACGTGTAAAATAAAGTACAGATCTCTATCGGTGTGACACATGTCCCCGTCGGACCTAGATTACCCTCTTAGGGAAGGGCGCGTGACAGATAAGGGTCTTTCTTTCACTTCAATATTGTCAAAATTAGGGGCTGTTATCCCTCATATTGCGTATGAAATGTTATGATTTGGACTGTTTTATATCTGAGCTATTTAGACGTAATGGATTTTATTATTTAAACCAGTATTATTATGATAAAAAAATATGCTATTCCTATGTGTGACTGCTCAAAAACAGCTACAATTGATATAATAAAAGAATCGCTCAAGATTGTTAATTTTAGAAACTATTATGAATTTGCTCATTTATTAAAGTCTATTACTTGTTTTCCTATTAGACTTTAAGAGTTTTTTGTACTTACTTACAACTTATTTCCACTAGTATGATCGAATACTTAGTAGTTATAAAGTAATACATAAAAAGTTTTAAGTCAAGTCGGCCATCATTGACGTTTGATTAAGCAATATAAATAACGAAACAATAATAATTGATGTCTGTGTAATCTTTATACTGTTATATATTACTTGTATAATTGTAAATAGATAGATACCTAGCGAATATACTTAACAGGGTTCCTAATCAGAATCCTAATTAATCTCTCTAGTCATAAAATATTGATAGTTAAATCTTTAAATTTATTATTATTATAAGACGTTTTGTCTACAAGTAGTCTATGCGTAATATAAATAGAAGGAAATACATATTTGTTAAAGGATAATAAGCTGTAAATACCTGCATGATGATAATACAGCGTGACTCAGAAATGGTATACTACCGTTTAAAAAGGCGCTTCTTTCATTCTTCGTCTGTCTTTCTGTAGAAATTTCTCTCAGCAAAATGACAATTGTGATGTTTTATGAGTACATTTTTTTAAATTAAATTACCGGAATAGTGACTTTACTTAATGATTATTGATGTGCTAAAGAAGAGCGGGTTTCAAGTATAGTATAGAGCAGGTTTAGTATACCCTTTCTGAATCACGCTGAGTATAGTCGCTTGTTCAAAATCCTGATGGGCAAAATCTATTTGAGTCTAATGTCTCCGTTATTCAGCATTTTCAATTTCTTATTACGGTATTAGGAATTGATGCTTGTTATGCAAAAGATAATTTGGCAAATTATTTATAAAATGGGCCAGTTATTACAATAAGTCCACGTGTAGATCAGCAGAACGATAGTTTTTACCGACTGCCTATTGCTATGACAAGCCACAACATGTGTTGCCCGCCTAAAATGTTATTACATTGTCGGGCTTAGTAGTATTTATGTTAACACTCACACGCAGTAATATTTCTTCTTAAACCAAATAAAGCTTTATTTCTTACGCTTAATTCGAAATTGTTTGTAATCTGTAAGAATTATTATATTAAATATGTAAATATTACAATAAGTATATATATAAAGGTTTAATTTTGATTTCGTTATATTTTCAAGCGCAAATGTAGTACAATCATGAATAACTTTTTTAATCTTCATGTTTATAAAAGCAATTATGAGCCCCACGTGTGTTACTGCAACTCAATAATTAAGCAATAGTTTTATTAATATACAAACAAACAACTTTAATACAGTTTAAACAAAATGTTTACTGAACTAATCAAAATTTTGAATACATAAAAATTAAATTCCTAAAATCTGAAATGAACCGCATGCGGTTAAATTTTTTTTTTTTTTTTTTCAATTATACTTTACATTTATTTATTGTATCAATAAAACTATAATTTGAATTTTATTGCAACAACTTTGTTAGTGATTGTACTACGTGTGTGAATAATTGTATGTGTGTTTAGTGAGCGCGCAATGTTTTCTATGTGAGATAGTTTCGACTTTCAATGCGGATATGTGATTTAACAAGAATATTCTGTTTCTATATACATTCGTTTCATTTATGACCTAACACCTACCTAAAATTATACATATAAGATATTATTACTTGGAAAGCAAGTATGGAATACTAAATCAACATCAATAAATCTCCTTTGGTAGAGTTAATATGGTGATCTAGAAAACATAACCTAGTATAAGCCAGGATTAATAAAGTCTGGCTAAAACAATAGCTGACTAGCAAAAAATATTCTAAAAAGTTCGCAATATATAAACTAAATCGTTACTTAAAGCGACGAGACCCCAGTCAAGCGTAACAAGCAGTTTATTAACCTTTTTTTAGTTTATTTAACGCTCGAACTATGCCAAGTTGCGCTAGTTAGATCACTCAATGTATTGTTCATTAATCCTGAAAATTGATAGGACTAATGCATAGATAAAATAGAGCACTTGTTTGGGGAATAATAAAAAAATATCGTGATTTGTTTGAAGGAGGTAATGAGCACTAAAACCTCTTAATTATGAAGCATAAAGGAAATATGGAATTATGTCAATACCATGAAGTCAATTAAAAATAAATTAAAATGAATGATTGAAATATTACACTATGTCCTCTTTAAAATATCTGCAACCGTGGTTGCGAAGAGGCAAGTTATGGACAAGCGTATCTTTACAAATAAATAACAATAAACACATCCTCCCAACACCGAATCATCGGAGATATTCTAAGTAGTTTCAAACTATTAAGAACACTCTTACTTCATTTTCTTAACATATTTTTTTAATCGATTAATTACCTACCTATTTTGTTCACTGACGATATGATCTAAATATCGATGTTGCAAGTGGATAAATTACCGTACGTCAAGTACATGATTATTCGTTAGCCAACTGTATACAGTTTACGTATTTAGATACAATTTAAGGCAAATTTAACAACGCCTCTAGCGGATGGTATTAAAAACATTCAATTCCCCATACAATATATCTCTAATTATGAAGTACACGGTTAGCTTACGAATAATCTCGCACTTGACATCCAGCACATCAAGTGCGAGCTAGCTGTATACTTTATAGTCTACGTATTTAGATATTTTGTTTTTTGGAATGCGGTCTTTATAATCTAATCTAATCCTATTAAAATATTTTACACATTGTTAAATTTTATTTATGTATTTTTAGATAGTGCCCCCAAATATCTAGATTTTAACCTAATACATACTAATACATCAGGATAATGTAATCTCCGAACGCCCCTCGGAGATTGATTGCGCCCGCTCTAAGATAGACTTTTATCTAATACTCGCTTAGTGCTTAGGCCTTTTGAGGGCACGCATTTTTTTTAAACGATACTGAAAACTAGTTAGGCAATTGTTTTTCTTTTTTTAGTAAGTATCGTGAGCCTGTAGTCACGGGTTTGCCTTATGTTTTACTGCACCTAAGAATCCAGTTTCTGGTTGGCAAAACTTTAGTATGGCTAATATCGCGGTGTTGAAGCTAATACACACAACAAGAGCATTGTCGTGTCACAAAGACCACGCGACGAACGATTTCAGTTTTATATTGTATTGTGGTACACGGTATAGGCGACGGGCGAGAAAATACAAATGAAATTTCTGTAGTTTTGCCTCTAAGGTACCTAATAAAAACTTCGAAACTTACTTTTCTATGTTCATTACTGAGATAAGATATTGAGATCTTTACGGTACAGTCAGGCACGGAAGGTTTAATTATATACCTTGAAATTGTGAGGTTCAGTTAACCATTAATTTACCATGATAAAAAGTATCCTATATTGACCCGGATTATGTTTGTTTTCGTAACCCACGAACAGTCAGACCAATCGTTGGGCATGCAGACTGACAACAAAATCCAAAAGTTGGTTCCAAAATCCTCTTTAGCATCGAGAATAGTATCCCCTACCTACGGATTTTTGCTGGCAAAATATTCAATGATAGATATATGAACAAGTTACAGTCTAATTTATTGGTGAATAAATTAGATGAATTAAACCTAAATGACGAAACAGTAGCACAGCATTGCATTAAAGAAGCACAGGTTCAAAGATTAAGAATACCCTATCTGAATCATTTTATTTGTATTGATTGGAAGAGAAACACTTTAAAAAAAGATAAGAATATTTTTATTCAGAATTTTAAAATTTTAACCTTTTCTCTTATTACTTCAACCATCACCCCGGATAATGGTCGAGTTGTCTCGAAGCCCGAAGTCAATTCCGGGCATATTGTCCCGGTAGAAAGGGCTGAGATGGTGTCCCCCGGGATTCCGGTTAAATGTACTTTTAGAGAATTTTATTACAATGGCTGCTGGCGCGGTTTCATTTAGCGTTATGGAGTGATACAGAACGGGGATTAGTGGTAACTATATCGGCTGTATTTTGGTTATTGTATATTAATATCACTCTCTTGGGTTCGTATAAGGAAGTTTATTTTAAGAATTATTTATATAGCAGTGATGGCCAAGTTGGTAGACCGCTTGCCTCGGTAACGAGGATCGCAGGTTCAAACCCCGGCTTGCAACTCTGGGATTTCATGTGCGAATCTCATTTTCAACCACGATTATCACTTGCTAAACGGTAAAGGAAAACATCGTCAGGAAACCTGCATGTCTGAGAGAATCCCTCGAAAGATGTGTGAAGTCCGCCAACCCGCACTGGGCCAGCGTGGTGGACTATGGCCTAATCCCCTCGCATTGAGGGGGGGCCCATGCCCAGCAGTGGGACATTAAAAAGGGCTGATATTATTATATATTTATTATTATATAAGTAAACCATGCTTGCGTACTATGGAGTGGAGGTGTCAAGGTCCCTTCTGAAACTAGTAATTATATCATGGTCTCAGATCGACGTAATATTATTTATATATCTCATCTAATTTAAGTATAAACAACCGAGTGTAAAACAAGCGATTACGTAATTAAACTTGCCCAACTTTATTTTTAAAATGTAAGTCTCTTACGTCGATAGCTCTAAAAAAAGGTTCGTTAGCGAGTAGGTTATTTGATAGTAAAATACCTTGAAAAATTTTCAAGTGAACATTTGCTCTGCAAAACTCAAAAAATATTCGCATTGTCAACTTTCCACAAATATAACTTTCATCCACTTCAAGTCGGAGCGTTCGAAATAAAGCTTATTCAACGAGAGATGCAATTTAAAGTACTGCACAATTCTCTCCAACTCTATTCTTAAGTCTCCACCATGAGATCAGACGTTGCAACTTACGTTTCAATTCATTGCTGCGAAACTATGCCAATGTTATTTAAAAGTCTTACTGAGCTAGCAATGTATCATTACCACAAAGAATAATAACGTATTATAATCTAAATGAACGGAAGCACCAGTCTCGCAGTATGGGGGTATAAAAAGACCGAGCCCCCGAGTTAAGTTGCAGTTAAAGCGTCCCAAGAATAACTGGACACAGAATAAAAATAAAATGTGACAGCACAGGATTTAAATTAACTAATGTTATAATTAAGCAGACTTTTTCTCCATAGGAATGTTTAAAGGAAAACAAGAACAATAGAAATTTGATCTTTTACTAAGTTATTTAGTACAGTTTTTTAAAATTTAATATCAGAAATCGAAACGGCTAGTTACCTTTTTTCTCTCATGTATGCTTCAACGTGAGCAAATATTCAAATAAGTAAGTATATTCAATTTGTATATTTACGTAACAAACACACAAAAACAAGACTTTAAGGTTTAAAAAATCTCATCGAGTTCTCCTAACTATAGGTACAAAATCTTACCGAATCGCCAATCCCCTCTGTGCCTCCAACAATGCTCTTTTCTTCAGCCAACAAAGAGGAGTATGAAAGCGGCGCATCCTCCTCGGAGACGCTTGATTTGAAGCGCGAGGTGCCGCCGCCGCTGAATGGGGCACCTTCATTCTGCCCCGAACGAAGCCAGCGGATAATAATCCCTATGAATTCTTTTAAAATGGAACCGTTTGAGTATAAAGGGGAGTGTTTTCTTTTTTATTGGCGCAGAAATGATTAATGAGGGGGATCTTGATGCGGTGGATTAAAATTAATAAAGAAGACAGTAATGCGAAAATGGAAATTGAATTATGTGTCAATTGCAACGAAATAAGTAAATGTCGAAGAATTTCGGCATTACGTCGGTATTTTCATGATCTGATTAGCTTAGTCGTTAGTGACCCTGCTTTCCGTACTAAGGGTTTTTCCAACAGGATTTGACCCGGTCAAATCCTGTTGGAAAAAACTTTGTGTGTTAGTGTTGGTACAATTGATGGCCCAGCGTGGTTGTCTACGGCCTAAATCCTTCTCATACTAAATAGGAGTTTACCCGTGTGTAATGGCAATCGATTCGCCTTCTATAACATTGGGCCACACATCGGCGAAATGTGGATGCAATGCAGAACAACTCTGCCTACCCATTCTGCAATTACAGGCGTGATGGTGTTTAATATAACACGAAGTCTCCAAAAATACAATCATTCACAAAGACCCTATTTAAGGTAGCTGTCTATACAATAAACACAATTACACGTCACAAAGGAGCAAGACAAAAAACTTTAAAGACTCGACGAGACATCGTAACAAGGCAAGGGGGGGTTTAGATAAAATGGTAACAGGGTGGGGACTGCATAAGTGGTAACAGGGAGGGCAATTAAGATATTATTGGAGAAACCTTTTGAACCTGGCCCCCGTACTAGGGTCGCGCCGTCTAGTTTGAAGCGAATCGATGGAACTATTTAAATATTATTGATGTCTATTGATTTCTTATATTTACGCGAATTATTTAAATAAAAAAATAAATAAAATCAGTATCAAAAAACACCCAACACATACCCACCGCTATCGGGTGGCAGGGTGCCCAAAATGCTGGCAGCATTGCCACGTTGAATGGCAATGTTGGCTAAAATTGCATTTAAATCGAATCAACATGCTCATTCAAAACTTTGTCTATCTTCACCGCATCACTAATCCCATGTATATTTCGATCAGGAAGTGCGTCCGGCCGGCAACCGTGGTAGTTATACGATAGGCGTAAAATTTTGGGTCCGACTGGCTAAGTCTGATTTACTGCTAATGAATACCACTGGTTTACCTTCCCAATTTATTTGTACCTACGTGATGTTATTAACTAGGGATAGATAGTAAGAGATGAATACATTTCAAAGATTTGGTTGTCAATAGAACGTCTGTCTGTGTGTGTCTGTTAGTTTGAACACATTTTTTTACTATTGTATAGCGTATTACACTCAAAAGGTAGAGTTATCACCGTGCCATAACCATTATGAGTTGCATAGCTGTTACATAGTGCGATACAATTTTGGTTATAGAACTTATCATTAGTGTCGAAGAGTTGTCAAATGAAATACATATATTTTATTTGAGTATGTTAGTTTTATTGTACCGATTTATTGAATGAATGGAATATACGTAATAAAAGAGATTATCTGCATACAAAATTCTCATAATTATTGAATGTTTGGACATTTAGATTCAATTTGGTATAAAAATTATTAAGTTTCAAGACACTCATCCATTAAAAAAAGGCCTATTTATAAAAGACTTTGACTATGTACCTATTACCTCTATCAAATTCTACATGTTTTTCAACCCAAGGCGAAAACTTTCAGCTCTTATTTCAAACTGCTTACGTATTCATACAACATAAACAAAATAAAGTGTCCAAAGTACAAAGCGGTGTGTGGGTATCGCTACAGAATCGAGTTAGGGAAAAAATGGCGAACAACATAAGTTACGCGCGGTGCGGTGGAAAGTTAAGTTGGTAACTTCATCTGTACACGTTATTGTTTATTGACAAACTTGCAATCCGCTCCCAGGAACGTAGCACAGGAAACTGTGGTAGGAGTTATATAAATAGCTAACATTTTTTTCACATAGACTAGGGCGGCATTTCTTCGCTGCAGTGTCTATGCAAACGCCATAGCAGTTGCATAAATAAAAACCTTCCGCCATAATATAAACAGTTTTAAGCTGTCCTTCACCAAATTTATAATAGTTTGAATAAATTTACAATGGTATCACATATAATTTTTCAGAAGAAAAGTGCTTTATGAATGAATTGAAAATTTCTATAAATTATGGGGTCAATCTTTGAGAGTAACTTTGCCGGTGCTACATAAGTAAACATCGCTTCTACACTGCTCCAAATAAAAGCTTGTTTCTGACTGAATAAGAAATGACTGTCTGTGAATTTCAGATTCTTGCTTGAAATTACAGCTACCGCCTCTGAGATCTTTCTGCTGATGTTCAGATTTTATTGTAACAAAGCCTTGATTATTAATTTGAAAATTTGAAATTTCAGTTGGTTTCTTACAAGATCGTCCGGTCGGTCTACTGGTCGGTGCCAGTCTGTCCCATAAATATTATAAGTAAAAAAAATATATGATGTCATTCTTTTATTCAGACCTAGCATCACTGTACCTTCTTTCTTTATGAAATGAAATTCGATGAAATAAAATGAATATGAATATGGCCTCACCCACAACATAGTGGGTATTTCGCCAATGTCAAGTATATATGAAAATGGCGTGATCGACTTTTTCCTACAAAAAATCACTTGTGATTACAATAATCCGTCAAAGAGTTTATCAATTTCTAAGCTGTCATAGTAAAAAATTTTAATATAACCATTTTTGAGTAATCCAAGAAACCCGTGTATTTCTACGTAGCCCTAAAAGTAAATATTCATAGTCCGACGTTGATGCGTCCGAAGCGCTGGATTTCATATACATACCTGGTAGCAACCGAGTGCTGACTAACTTCAGCAAAATATATTCTGGCACCAAGATAAGCCAATGTCACATAACATTACTATAATCTTGAGGAATAAAATTGGTATTCGATACAATGAATTCAGTCTCCCATCATCCATTCTCAAATAATTCAAACCATGATGAATTCTGATAAATAATCTCCACCTGCCAATCCTAGTGAACTGAATTTGCTTTTCGAAAGGATTGAAGCAATTTTGGTCTTGTCAAATGCTAAATAGATTTGTAACACCGGCTCACGGCTATGTCAAGGGAGATTATTTGAATTGGGACAATTTCTCAAGAAATTAAAATGAACTGATTTTCTGATACATTAATGTAAAAAGGTCTTAAGTTGTGTGTACTTAAATGTTTTGAACCATTCGACTGGGGTCGCCGCCTACATTCCTTATATTGATCAGTCACCAAGAAAAACAATTACTAAACAATTTTCCATTTATACCAATTGGTTTAAAAAGTTGTATCTGTGAGTCATGTAAACTGTATCTGTTCTGTATCTGTTGATATTGTGGAAGCATCAAACGTCAATTTTAATCATTTATAATATCACCGTGCCACCGTACGTATATTTTCTGAAAAAAAAACACTACGATTAGTGTTTATTTTAAAATGTCAAAGTGCAGCGTGCGCGCTCTTCGCATGGTAACACACTGGACATTAATTTTTGTAATAAACATGGCTATTAAAAAATAGTTTAAAAATAATGTTGTCGAAAAGATAACATCCCTCTGAGTTTCTCGCCGGATCTTCTCAGTTGAGGGCGCGTGCCGATCCGGTTTTGTAAGTGCCCCGTAGGCCTATACGAAATAAATAATTAGACTTTGACTTTGTCTTTGACCTGCCTACAGAGAACTCTCAGATTCGATGCCAAATTATAGATCAATTAGTAGTTAGGATAATATAAGTCAGTGTATTAGTAGAATTACTCCCATCGATACCTAGCTTCCAACATTCAATGAAATTTCCACAAAAGTCATCGTCAGCAAAGCCTGTAATCCCACGCGGTCCTTTCAGCCCATGGGAGGAGCTTACCTGCCCCACACTCACTTCCAACAAATATCGTCATGAATGAGTAATAAGTTATGATGTCCGTTTGGGGAAACTTTACACTCCACAGAACTATATATATAGAACTGTACTCAAAAGATTAAAAGATGTTTTTTTGATGATAATAATAATAACATCGCCAGACGAACACACCAACTACACGGTCCCACACTAAGTGACGCTTGTACTATGGGTATCGTACAATAGACTGAGGGTGAACTCAGTACATAATACTTATATAGATTTTAAACATACATGACTCGGGTACAAACATACATGATCATCACACAAAGTTTGTCCCTTTCAGGATTCGAACCCGGCACAGAAAGCAGGTTCACTACCAACTCCTCTAATCAGGTCGTCAATAGATAATATTAACAGGTTATAAATAATTTTGCAGATATCTTTGTTATGTATAACGTATTGATTGTAGTATTTTTCAAAAGAGTTTCAGTGTGACAATTGAACTTAAATTAATAGGCATGTTTTTTGGAATTATAAACGAAAACAAAACGTACATATACTCCAGATTTTCGGCCCTAAATTCCTCTTGTACTTAATTAAGTATTTCAATTTTTTCTTCCAAGTTACATTATATCAAGTTAAATCACAATTAACTATTGATTCATCATACAATGAAATTACATTGATATTACCAAGATACCACGTCTCAATTTAGTGTGTGACGACCGCGCCGGATATTTTCGTTTAAAAGCTATATATTAATATATTGGAGAGGCCGCCGGGAAGGTGGTCCATTATGAATTCCAACTAGGCGCTTACATAATTTATGATTACTTCCTTTCAGTGCCCTCCGCCATTATCGAGTGGAGGGGTCAATCCTGAAGGGCTTGTGGAAAATATACTATTGTTCTTAACACTGTCTGGTACATAGTATATTTTTTAAATACAATTATGTATAGGCTGGTTCCTGAAAATAACTATGTTTATGAGGACATGCTTAGATTCTAACTTCAGTAGTAATCCAGTAGTTTTCCTGCGATGCTCGAACACACGGATACAATCAGAATCAGAAACAGAATATGTTTTATTCACGTAGACATTAAGTATGATGAGTACTCATGAATCGTCAAAAGTTCTACCCGTTCGGAATGCCGATCCTATGGAGAAGAACGGGCAAGAAACTCCATGGTTGCTCTTTTTTATATTCTGCGAATCGCGGATTCAGCCTCTATTTCGGAAATAATTTCCCTTACGTTCTTCTTTAAAAATAATACTAATTTATGGACACAACCAAGTTACAGTCTTATTATATTCATGGATATAATGCGGATAATGGCGCAGCCATTTTCTCTAGCGAATAAAACAGCTGTTTCCATCGCGTGTCGCCATCCTGCGCTCGCTTGGGCACAATTTATTCCTCCGTGGCTCTGGGCCGGCTGCTGTAAGTAGGATTTGGTATGCGCGATGAGATTGGCTGTTATAATATCACTTTAAGTTCAGAATAGTGAATGGTTTTTAGAATATCATTAGTTGTCGCCTAATGCTGCAGAAACTGAAATTGGGATGAGGTATACGTCCTTATTAAGTTTTTTGCAACAGTGGGCAAATCGGTAGGCTGATTGATTACGTGTCTTGCTGTAAACTAGCGATAGCATAGTAACAACAAAACCGCGAAATATTTACTATCGATCGCAAATTAGTATTACATTGCAGCGCTACGTAATACGATTTAGCGATGATTATTGCTATCGCTAGGCTATTGCAAGACACGCAATCAGGGGGGAAGTCAATACCATGAAAGCTAGACTATCGCCGAAGTCATGACACACAGAAGAGAAGATGATGCGATGATTTTGACACCTTTTCAGTACAACCTAGCCAAAACATATCGTGTGGAGACGTAGGCCGTTGCCCAGCTACAGTTCATAAAACGGTGTTACTTCAAATCGCGGTAACCTTATTGGAAATAGGTAAAGGGAGTAACAGAGCTGGAAGTGACGATGACCTATATTTAATTCTAGTTTTACATGAATTGGGAAATCGCTACTACTTCAATTATAGTAAAAATAGGACTGAATCATACTCAATCTACTTTCTACAAGCCTCGTCAAGCACCGTATGAGTAGATATTGAACGGTAAGCGCCCTTTGCATGTAATATACCCCAGAGAGCCCTCGCCAGTAATTTAGCGGCACTCGAGTCCGGCGACTTGTGCAGACCCCCCGGGGGCTTTTATGACCTCTACCCTGGGCCTGTAATTGATAATGAAATTGGAGGAGCCCTTACAAATTATAAGCTTATTGCTTTTACGAACAACCGGTATGTCGGGTAAATTAAGATGTTTCAAATTCTTGAGATTTCATTGACTGGACGTTATTGAGATTAATTTTAATTATGTTTATGTTTATATTATACATTCGCGTAAAATGTTTTCATTAAATACCTTATTGCTATTGTAATACTATATAGTGGCTAAGCTATGAGACATAAAATAATCTCATCTTTTATAGTGGACGATCAGGCTTATTATAATCATGAATCCACCTGCCCATTGACATAGATAACTGGATCATCCATAATCCACAAAGAAGATCTTCAAAAGCGTTTATTTTTAAATTTCCATTTTCAAAACCCAGGCTCGCGTACCAAAGTCAGGGGCCCTCTATAGCCGGGACAAATTCCCCGGAAGCGGTCCGCCGAGGCGTCCCGTTGTCCCGCCCACCGGAAATTTACTTTCTCCTCTAAATATTCTACATGTTTACCTAAGTTTTAAAACACAATGGTGCCATGTAGTGTGAATTACTGCCTCGTAAATAAACAATTACTAAACGTATAATTTTGAAGCTAAACATTATTATACCTTTAGCTAAACATGACGACCTGATTAGCTCAGTGGGCACTGACCCTGCTTTCTATGCTACGGGTCCCGGGCTCGAATCCTGGTAGGAACAAACTTTGTGTGATTAGTACGAATGTTTGTACCCGAGTTATGGATGTTTATTATCTATAGAAGTATTATATTATACTGAGTTAGCTCTCAGTCCATTGCACGGTACCCATAATATAAACGTTGCTTATTGTGAAACCGTATAGCTAGTGTGTAAGCCTGGCGATATATAATATACTACCTATCTAGTTACAATAAGGACCGAGTTTTCTTCGCTACGTAGCAGGACTCAACAATAGACGTTAAAATAACTGAAAATGGTATATTATGTGAGTTAAACATATGTCAGCAGCCGTTGCCACGTAAATTTAAAAGTTGAATCATGTCAAAACGTGTCCTTAAAGTAACAGGTTAGTGGGACGCTGAACGCATTTACGCTGAAGGATATTTTTTGTTTTTAAATGTGTACAAGGCGATTTTGTTTTATGCGTAATGCTTGCGTCTGTCATTCGCGTTCCTTTGTTATTGGCTTATGAATACTGTCCAATCGCTTTTAATAGTAGTAAATGTTGGTATCAGAGTAAGTTTTATTCGACTTTTGTCTTCTAAACAATATTGCGTTATTGCTAGGTATATTTATGTGTGCTAGCCGTGGTTTAAAAGAGTCCCATTATTATTACATACTGCTTGTAATGTATAGTGTGTGTATTATATATAGATTCATTATGGACCACGTACTATTTAGTTCTCACGTATTAGTGATTTGTAATCCGTTTTAGCTACAGATTTTGGAATCTTTCGATCGCGTAAAACAAACTGTGCGGCGTCAAAGTTTTATACCTCACGTATTTGACGGCGGTCTTAGACTACCTTTTTGTGGATGAAAGTAAAACTTTACTGATTTTTACACTCGACTCGCATGCAACTTTAGTGTTTATGCGCGCGCAATAAAACCCATTTTACTGTAAAAGCCACTTAAACAGGCATGCTGGTATGAATTGGACTGTATTGGGCGGTGGTAAGGGTGATATTTAGTTATTCGCGTACATTGTAGTGGGGTAAAGAACATTATAATAATCTGGTGTGTTAACCGCGGACGTGGACCTTTTAATTCGGTCGGTTAATCTACTGGGAAACATACAGCAGAAGGTTAGGGTTGGTACCAAACACAGTTACGTACTTACCAAATGGTTCCCGTAACTAACTACTTAATTTTCCTTTGGGATTTGAGTTCCTCTTATTTTCACTGACCCATAAACTTGTCTGTGGTATAAACTAAAGAAGTAACCCAATATAAACGAACACAAACAAGGAACAAGGATATCGCGCTTTCGGCTGCCATTACACCTTTTAATTTTTTTTTTTTTTTTACATGTGGAAATGCAATTACGCATCGTCCCTCACGCCCCGGGGGGGACGAGAGGGGTATGTGGGACTCCCTGGCGGCGGCCGGTATACCCACTAAAACCACATGGTGAATCCTCACGGTCGCTTGTGTCGGGGACACGGGAACGCTTGCGCATACTTCCGCGAACCCCGACGTGACTGCGGCCTTTCGGCCTCCTCCAGGCCTTGTGGCCAGGCGCTGTGTCGGACCACCAGACACAGCACCGATCCTCTCGAGCCCGGAGTGGAACGACGAACTCCCCCGAGTCCGCCGCCCGGGGCTCAGCGCCGACCGCCTGCCACACCAGCTGGCGGCCAGCAAGTCCTCCCGGGTGACAGCGAGCTGCCCCCCGGTCGGCCTCTTCACCCGAAAGGGTGGAGGGTGGGTCCGCCGCGTCCAAGCACTAGGCCCGGTCGCGGCCCCCCTCCCTTTCCTCACGCCCCTTGCGGGGCCGAGGGGTGGGCCCGCCGCTACCTCACGCAGCCTCCCTCCCCTCCACGAGGTGGGTCCGCCGCCTCCAGGCCGAGGCCCGGTCGCGGCCCCCCTCCCCATCCGTCCCCAGTAGGGTGGGTCCGCCGCGTCCAAGCACTAGGCCCGGTCGCGGCCCCCCTCCCTCCCTCTACCCCTTGCGGGGCTGCCCGAGTGGTGGGTCCGCCGCGTCCGAGCACGAAACCCAGAACAACGGCCCCCCTCCTCCCGGGCGTCCTCCGAGGGGTGGGCCCGCCGCTACACACGCAGCCTCCCTCCCCTCCACGAGGTGGGTCCGCCGCGTCCAGGCCGAGGCCCGGTCGCGGCCCCCCTCCCCATATGTCCCCACGCCAGACTATTAGCCATCGCCGACAATAACCCAGGAAAACCTGGAAAATTATCGACGATGCCCAGGGTGCACCGGCCCCTCCCATTGTCATTCCCACAGGCGAACCCGATGGGACTGGCAATGGGAGCAGGCACACGAGGAGGTTGTCTGACCGCGCCACCCCGGCTGCCATTACACCTAGCTGACCGATTCACAACCTTAAAGCTTCTACGAACGGCACAATTTGGCACCCAATCTGTAGGCCAGATTTGTAGGAACCCTACCTCATATGTCAACTTACAAATCAGCCCCACAGTCTGGGAACCGTGTAGCCATTAACTTGTAATGATATACTTAGAGACTTTTTTGACCACCTGCTATAGTCTGCCTAGCTGTTCCTACATTGTTCTCACATACCCATAACAATGTACTGCTCAAATGTAACGGATCTTTTTAAATAGAGCAACCATGGAGTTTCTTGCCCATTCTTCTCCATAGGAACGGCATTCAGAATGGGTGGTTAATTTGTAGCTTAGCATTTTTAACTATTTTGACGATTCATAAGTACTGTACGTAATAGTTTACAAGAATAAAAATATTCTGATTCTGGGAAAGAAGTTGAGCCGTTCAGAGATGCTTTTACGTATTGACCAATTCGTTTAAACAATATTATCAATTGCCAAGTCAGGTTACAAGTCGTCCCACTAGCTGGGTTTCGGAGGGCAGGGGGCAATCTCTCCGTGTACATATGAATAGTCAGAGTAATGAGGGCAAAATGGCCGGCAACCGAGCCCAATACAAAAAAGAAATGGAAAAAAAGCTTGTTTCCCTTGTTTTTCTAGGAACAATTTATTCATAGAGCTCTACCTCTACCTACCCCTACATAGATTATGCAAATTGATATATTTCAGTACCTCTGGTACCTGCCTAACTACATCGTGGCAACGAGCGCTCTCTAGCGCAACCGCGGCTAAATTCCATAATAGTTGTGGTCTTCGATCGGCACACACTAGATATTTAAGTTATTCATCCCTCGTGTATTCGAATATAGTTATAATTGTGTGTAGGTACACATATTTAGTAGATATCTACATGAGAGTTGTTATATTATCACGTATCTGTGACCATGATCAAACTAGTAATCATTATATACAAATGATATTATGCCTACATCATATTATATCTATGCTAATATTATAAATGTGAAAGTTTGGATGGATGGATGGATGTTTGTTACTCAATCACGCCAGAACGGTTGAACTGATCTGCATGAAATTTGGCACAGAGATAGATTATAGTCTGGAATAGCACATAGGCACTTTTTATCCCGGTAAAATGTATGGTTCCCGTGGGATAGATTTGTTTTAATTTTTCATAGCGCAAAGGATCGACAAGATTTTTTGCGCGGGTAACAGCGCAGGGCGCAGCTAGTACTATATAAATAGTGATCCAGTGCCACATGTCATAGATACCTACCTATATCATAATTAAATATAAATACACAACATTACGGCCGTAGTCTCGGAATGGTTTGTTAGAGATATCGGATCTGAAATTGTGAATAGTTGCTTCGTAACATTAACTTTTTACTCTCACATTGTGGAGGAGTGTGCTAAAAATAATGGCAATAGGGTCGCCCCATTTTACATACTTTCGACCCAAAATACCAATGATAAAATGTGGTTACCCCTTCGGGAAATCCAGGCGTGCTAGTATTTAATTTAGGAAAACTAGGTATTTATTCATAAAGCCGAAGCTTCTAGAAAGGTCTCGCTCAAAGCTTCAGCTGACTAAAATATCAATAATTATAATCTCGCAGCGACACCGTGAGACGCTGTATACATAAACACGGCAAAGTGCACCGGGAGGGCCTCCAGAGAGGATGCTTTGCATACCTCGCCACGGAAATAAACTTTAATAGAAGGCGCATACACATACCGCATGCGGGAAATTCCAGTAAAAGACCAAATTAATTTGCAGTCGCTTAAACTGGGAGTCATCTACTAAAGACCGAGCAGGTGAAACGTGGACTTCTGGTGTACTGGTCTACTGCATAACTTAGACAGTTAGTTACTGGGTTAGCAGTGTAGTGTCGTAACGATAGTGAGTGTAGATCAGGTATTATTTTCTCACGCTGGATGCAAAGCTTAAGAAGTTGTACGGCTGCCAGCACGGCGCTCACCTCCTGCGTTGTAATTCTTCGGGATTTCCTTTGATGGGATATTTATTGGGGTTTGATGGTAATGAAAGTACGTGTCGTTGCTACTGAGTCTTTGTAGTCTATATTGAATCACTTTTTCAATTAGGTATAGCACAGAACAATAGTTTTTATGGTATTCCACAGAACAAGTAGTTATATCTTTATATTATAGCACAGAACAATACAGTTTTTATGGTATTCCACAGAACAAGTAGTATATTGATTTGACTTATGCATCAAAGTGACATTGACAAGTTTTGCTAGCGCCATCTAGTGTTCGTTTAGGTAAGAGTCTCGAGGACACTAGATGGAGCTAACAAAAGTCCTACTTCTGTCTAAAAGAGGTGATGTTAGTGCTCTGCTATGACCTCAACCCGGACCCTTGAATATTCATCCGAGGGCTCAACAAATTCGGAATATTAATGCCGCCCGCTCGGCCGCGCCGCCTGCTCACCGGTCACCGGCGGACATTAGCATCGCTGTCAAATATTTTGCATTCATGCAGATGGTGTTACCCTGAGTGAAAATATTATGTAAGCATTTGAGATGTGTAATTAAAATCAGGATGTGTACGACCCTGGAAACTCTACTAATGGATGGATGTCTGTGCTTACGTTGTATATCAGTGCAAATTAGTAATATCAATGCAAGTCTACTGACCAAATTGTATCAAGGGTAGACGAGATCAAATATATCCTATATTTTCCCATTATGTTGCCAACCGTACAATATATTAGAGGTCTATTCTCGTTACAATGCGATAAATGCAATTTTAATAATACAATTAATTTCATGATTATTCATTGAAGGTGAATAATTTTGTTTGTTATGTTTCATCCCAAGATTGCGCGAACACACAATAATATTGAATCTTAGTAAATTCCCGCCGCGCCGCCGTACAGGAATTAATTGTGAAGTTTCAAAGTGCAAGTATTCATATAAAAGTTGGCAGCTGAGCTGAGTATTTACTTGCAGTGTTGCCAGCAGGGAGTTGTTTCATAAGCAAGATAAACACCGATCTCATGCTAGGAATGAATCCTTTAAACGCTTATTCTTATTTACTTACCTAACATTTACTTTAATGTTACCGATCAAGAAGTAAAGGATTATATAGTACTTACAGACCTAATGCATCCCCTCTACCGAGACCCCACCCTCTAAAGAGACGCCTGTTGAGCAGCCATGTAATTCCAGTTGAACGCAAGGGAGCAATTCCTTTTAGAGGGGGGTTATTTTTTGTTTTACCTTTCTTTCAGAAGAAAAATATTATAATTGATCGCAATAAAGTACTTCAGTCGCAACTCATCCCTCCCCTCCCCTACCAACCTGTATCCACACCTGATAATCGTTCGTATTAGAAAATTGGTAGCATTAGCTGCATAAGGGTTGCATAGTGGCCTACGGTCAAACCACTGGACCAGTTATAACACTTCCAATCAAGTATTGGCTTCCACTAAAGCACGTCACGGTTGAATTAAACTTTTTAATTTAGCGGTGCAATTAATAACAATTTTATTCACGGCGCGCGAGAAGACGGGCCGTTAAAAATACGTTGCGGAGTGGACGGGGAAACGTCGCGGTAATGAAGAGAAAATATGTTTTGTAATGAGTTGGAGACTTCGCCACCGTCTAGTTTTTTACGACAGAGTTTAAATATGTTTTGTTTACAGAAGCACGTAAGCTAAAAATCGTAAAAAAAATGGTAAATAATTGAATAGGTACGTAATATTTATCCTAGTTATAGCCATATATATCCCAAAAAGATATAGGGCATTTATTAGGCTTTAAAATAGATTGGAATTCGTTCAATATTGCTCTGATGCGGATTCCCCACTGATGTTCAATTTTACAGCAAGTCCTAGTGTCAAAGTTTGTCATTTTACAGCAAGTCCTAGTGTCAAAGTTTGAACTGGGGTACCCTCATATTTAGTTGATGTTTGTGGTCCAATCTATGCAGAAAGTGCTCACTGTGTCGATACGTCGGGAACGTAAAAAACATGTAATAAACGCGATAAAATCCGTAAGATTAGTTTTATTTTACTGTTAGGTAGTCATACATTTTAGCACAGTATTCATAGCTTTGTTGGCTGGCTGTAGCGAATTTGCACAAAGGCCTGCAAACCTACCTCAAAAATGCAGTGGACAATCTACATAGTAGATCACTTTGCGTTTGTGCTTTGTTGCTCCGTTTCACAAGCTAGTTCACTATCATGGAATAATCTGTTTACCATGTTCAGAAGAACGTATGAATTTTTAAACATAAAATACCCATACTAACAGTTTATTTGCAACTAGCAGTCGCGGCGAACTTCGTACCGCCTCAGAATCAATTGTATGAGAAAATTAAGTAGGTATCTTCTTTTATTTTTTTATGCGAAATTTTTCTCATGTTTTAATAGTTATTTTGCTATTCGGGGTGGAGACAAATTCAAAAACCAAATATCATATTTAAATCAGCCTGCCCGTTCTTGAGTTATAAATGGTGTAACTAACACTTCCAGCTAATTCAGCTTTGATATCCCACATTTATTGTGTAGGAAATTAAAGCCGGAATTTCAAATTAGATATGGGTTGAGTAATTTTTGGTTAGTACAATATAGCGACTGTTGTAATGTAATTCACTGGTTCATGATATAATACACGATTACTTAATTGTCTTTGTATATATTTACTGCGATGATGACAGAGTTGAAATGCGAAAACTGTCAATTATGTGGGGCGGCAAGCGAGAGGCTGTTAAGTTATTTAATATCAACATAATTAGAAAAAGTCTGTATATAATTTGTTGTTGATCTTAAGCATAGCGGTTGCTGTACGTTCCTTTTTTACCGCTATAGCGCTAAAAGGAGGGTAATGTTCTATCCATTGCTCATTGTCTATTATCTATGTATCTATATATCAACTGTTTTTCATTTAAAAGCGATGTGGGAAGTGTTATCGGTAGAGAAGTGTGTTGCTTGCGTTAAATTCGGTTGTATGTACCTTCAGTAGATACATGAAACCATGGGCATGTTGTTATTAAGGTTCAAATCTCGGCCGGATTCAAACTTCCCACGTCAAATTTCAGCAGAGCGGCGCGTGACGCGAATGTTGAGTGCCATCAATTCATCTCGGTTGGCCCTCAATGACGGTGGAAATCAAATAAATTCCAATCGAAATCAAATTCCAATTCAGCCTTGAGATGGATTTTTCTAATTCAATTCACATTTTAATTGTTTCGTTTGCCTTTATTCTGGTTATTCGAATAAAGACCAATTAAGAGCTGTTTTAGAACGCAACACTATAGTTACGCACACATGTAGAATGGACCACCATCAGCATTTGGGTCTACGCATCTTCATAGAGTTAATATGCTACCAACCAACAGAACTTCTAACATGTCAGCGAACGAGAGGAAAGCGGTTAATAATCACATGTACGATTTAGTGACGCTTATACAGGCTACGCAGACGTGATCTTGTGATTAGTTATCCGCTAATTCCGTTACTAATCTTTTATCTTTGGGGTTCCAATGCCTTAGGCGGGGGAGTCGGGGATTCAAACCTCCCCTCGAAATGGTTTAGAGAACCCACAGTTTTATACATATGTCTAATGTCTCCGGTCCAGAAGTGATGTGAATACCTGGATACGGCCTTGAGGCTCGGTCAAGTCAAAGTCAAATTATTTATTTTGTACTAACGCGAATGCGAACGCGACCTCAACAGAGAAGATCCGGAGAAAACTATAGAGGGCTTTTCTTTTTTTATGTATATTTTTTAATCGCAATATTATCATGCAGAATTGTTTTTATCTACAGCGTGTGATCTATACTTACACACATGTACAACCGCCTGTACAGTAAACGTACAGGGGGAGTTCCATCTACACATGCTTGTACCATGAACACGGGTTTCATTTTGATATTCAAGATTCTAGAATAGTCTTTAAACGTAAATAGTGTGTAAACGTTCTTGATTATCGTAATACTACATACTCCATACTAGCATACCTCACATAATTGAGTCCGGTCTCTATGCACTTGCTGGGAGATATTTTTTAATTAAAATTTCATACGTTGCCATGTACCTTCGCCTGGCTAAAAGGGTTTCGTAGGGCACGCTTGATAAATTGCCAGGCGACCACATTATATACCTAGTAAAATGTAGGCTGAGTGGGGTTGACGCTTTACCTGCGGGGACAACCACTTGTATATCTTTGTATAAGCTAACGAAAACGGTATAAAGTCCGACGTGACATTGGTTGAAAATTTAATTATAGCTATGATTTCGAATGTTCTATGTTCAAATTAATAACACATAACAAAAATATTCTCGAGCTTATACAAACTTATCAAAAATCACATAACAAGATATATATTGTGTAAAAGCTCTTTCAAGGGGTATTAATGACCTCGCTGAACTATATACCGGCAGTTTCCTGGATAATAAGCCACCTTGAGTTTACCTTTTTGTATAATTAATTTATTAAAGCATTTACTTAAATAAATTTATGTCTTCGGATGTACTCTCAACTGTTACTGGATACACATGCGGAATCAGAAAATTGTATTGTTTCATTTTCATTGTCAATCATAAGTAGTGATAATCTTTAAAAGTTAGCAGATGCGCAAGCGCCTGGTTAATCGCAGATAGCGCACTGGCATACGGATCTATTTATGTTTGTATCGATCCTGTTTAAGGCGCTGATGTAAAGACGTGTACGCACTTTCAAACACGAACTTTGATCACGAATGTGCATGTCACATTTTGTACTTACCGTTTGCAATCACGTGATAAGTATGAACGATTTTTTTATTTATTCAATCAAATTAATCATTTTAAAACTCTCTCAGGGTTGTAATATGTTTATTAAATAGGTTAGCGAGTTTACTCTTACAATGCGCACATAGAAAATTAATCATAGACAAAATCAGCTTATACAAGAATGAACGTTCGGAAAACAATCATAGATAAAAAAAACAATAGGTACTCGCCACTTGATTGGCGGTTCTCCTAAACAACCAATCAAGGCGCTTTTAGCGAACAACGGCTCAGCGCGAAGCGCTCTCATTGGTCGCTTTTCGAAGAGCGAACTAGTGTGGTAAAGGCGCGCGTTACATACTCCTCCTACAAGTCACAACATCGACCCGATGGTGAATTGGCATGAAAGAACAGCACGCCTACCTACTTCTTTTGCGGGGCTTGCCCCGGGTTTTTACGTGGTCGACCCCGGCGTCGACGGGGTTGCACAGGCTGAGGGGCTTCTGACTGTACGCAAACTACAGCAGTTAAGTCCGAAGCATGAAAACGTCCTAATACCTGGCCCTGACTATCAGCAACTTCATAAGTGGTGGGACTGATCACAGTTTTTACCGTATACGGACCATCCCTCTGAGGCATAAATTTCCTAGTACGTCCCTTGGGTGCATTACTCAGAGAATGTGTAGTTAACAAAACCTGATCACCGACCTTATAGACCGTACCGGGACGACGGGACGCGTCAGCATACGCCTTGCGCTGGTCTTGATGCTTTTCAACGCGTTCTCGGATCTCCTGTAAAGAAGTAATAAATTTGGCAAGATAGGGTGTTACTTGGGGCACATAAGTATCCTTTTCCAGTATAGCCCGCAAGTCATGATGTGCATCGAAGGGTGTTCTCATTTCACGCCCAAACATCATGTAGGAAGGTGTCAGTCCAGTGGTAGAACAGGTAGCACTGTTAAGAGAAAATCGTATCTGAGCTAGAAACGAAGGCCATGAGCGATGCTCATTCTGGACCAAGATGGACAGCTGGGTCTTGAGATCTCGGTTCTTTCTCTCAGCAGGATTGGCCTCGGGATGATAGAGGGGAATCAAATTCTGTTTGATCCCAAACAGGTACATGCACTGCTGCATCACGGCGGAGATGAACTGCACACCGTTGTCCGAGATGACTCGCCGGGGAAAACCATAGCGCAGAAAATAGTCCTCGATCAGGATCTTCGCACACGCCTCAGCGGTGGCGTCTTGGAGCGCGAACAATTCCACCCAACGAGTAGCAGTGTCTTCTACGAGGAGGACCCACTTTTCACCTGAAGCAGCTTCGGGAAGAGGGCCAAACAAGTCGACTGCAAGTACTTCACCACGTTGTTGTAGAACTGGCGTCTGAAGTAGACCCGCTGGTTTCAGGTTTGAGTACTTGTATCTCTGGCAGTCAATGCAATTCTTCAGATACTCTGACACGCGTTTACGCATACCAGTGAAGAAGTATCGTTGACGGATTCGGTCCAGTGTGCGGTCAACTCCCTGGTGACCAGCCGTAGGCGCGTCGTGGAACTCCTTCATGACGGCATCTATCATCGAGGTTGGCACTACTAATTGGGGTTCTTCAGAGTCCGAATCGGGCCCATGGCGATAAAGAACGCCCTGGTTTACGAGGTAACCTCGCTCCAACCAGCGAGCAGGCGCCAAAGGGTCGGTAGTGTGTTCCAGGTCTTGAATGATCTTGCTTACTTCAGGATCGTCGAGCTGAGCGGACCGAAGTTCTGTAGGATTGACTTGAGGGACATCCACAATAACTGAGCAAACACCACAGTGTTCTTGAGAACCTTCATCACAGGTTGGACGGCTCAGTGTATCAGCAACAACATTTGCTTTACCAGGGATATACTCATAGCGTATATCAAACGCTTGTAGCTTTAGTGCCCATCGCATAAGTCGGCCACTAGGCGACTTTAACGTAAGAAGCCATCTTAGGGGCTGATGGTCACTTCTGACGACCACAGGATGACCTTCGATGTAGGGGCGATACTTCTCTACTGCCCACACTACTGCGAGAGCTTCGCGTTCTGTAGTGCTGTATCTACGTTCAGCAGGGCTTAGTAGGCGGCTGGAGTATTCGATGGGGTGCTCGTCATGGCCCTCGCCCTGTAGTAGGACGGCACCCAGTGCGTAGTTACTTGCATCGGAGCGGATGACAAAGTGCTTACTATAATCCGGCTGAACGAGGACTGGAGCTGTGGTTAGTTTCTCCTTCAGCTCATCGAAGGCTCGCTGTTGCTCTTCGTTCCATGTCCAAGCTTCGGCCTTCCTGGTGAGTTTCGTCAAGGGTTGGGCAATAGCAGAAAACCCTGGAACAAATTTTCGAAACCAAGCACATGTTTGTAAAAATGTTCTTAAGTGCTTAAGATTGGTGGGCTCTTTCATCTTCAGGATAGCTTCAACCTTGGAGTTGTCTGGCATGATACCCTGGGAAGTAATCAGATGTCCCAGATATTTCACCCTTTCACATGCAAATGAACATTTTCCTCGGTTAGCATGCAGACCAAAAACTCGTAGGCGGTCAAAGACAGCTGCCAGGTCTTGCAGGTGCTGGTCAAAACCATCAGATAGCACAAGCAAATCGTCGAGAAAGGTAAGCAGAGTGACATTCTTCAA
Organism: Pheosia gnoma; assembly: GCA_905404115.1. NCBI lineage: Eukaryota > Metazoa > Arthropoda > Insecta > Lepidoptera > Notodontidae > Pheosia > Pheosia gnoma. The sequence continues at coordinate 281,963 of FR989909.1, read as the reverse complement.
TGTAGAGCCTGACCGGAAACGATCCATTAATCTTTGGAATGTTGCGGGTGCATTCTTCAAACCAAAGGGCATTCGGACAAACCGATATGTTCCTAGTGGCGAGATAAACGCGGTTTTATCCCTGTCGGCACGCGCAACACCGACCTGCCAATAACTAGACCGCAGATCAATGGTACTTATGTACCCTTCTCTCTTAGTGGAGTGCAAGAGGTCTTCAATAACAGGCAGCGGGTAAGTATCACTTTTAGTGATAGAGTTTAGTCTCCTATAGTCGACACAAAATCGGTACGTACCGTCTTTCTTGGGTACAAGGATGGCAGGAGCTGCCCATGCTGACTCGCATTCTTCGATGACTCCGTCCTCTAACATCTTATTGATTTCAGCATCCATAGCAGCTTTCTTCGCAGGTGTGAGGCGGTAAGGAGGTACAGCAATTGGTGCATGGTCTCCCGTTTCAATACGGTGCTCTGCATATGGTGTCGGCTCTCCTCCTGGACTGAAGATATCCTCATGATGATGGAGAAGATCCGAGAGCATCTGGCGCTGATGACAGGTAAGCATGGGTCCCTCGTCATCCCTGAGCAGGAAAGACGACAATGCGACGGGACGATTTTGCTGTGACGAACCACTTTCATACTCAAGTGGGTAAGTCAGGTCACTTCCTGAAAAACGCCAAGAAGAGTGAGCAAAATCAACTATCATCCCAGCAGCGCGGAGAAAATCAATCCCTAGAAGTGTGTCATTGTTGTCAGCATCAGGGAAAACCACAAAGTCTACCCTAACACTCTTATCCACAGTAATGGTGACATCTACCGAGAAAACCAGAATATCACATGGACGGACCACACCATCTGCGAGCTTCACACATACTTGTTTCGACTGAAAGGTAAGTCCCTTTTCTTTAAAGATATTATAAAGTGTATACCCTGCTACTGAACACTTAGCAGCGGTATCAATCAAGGCAGTGCCCCGCAAACCAAGAACCTTGATGCTAAGGATAGGCCGTCTCTGTGTAGAGGCAGTTGTCATCTCTTCAACATCCGAAGATGAAATAAAAAGGTAGTAGGCATCCTTACCAGGAGGGACAGTAGTGGTCACCTTCATAAATGCAGGTGCAGCAGGAGAAACCACTGTAGGTAGATCAGCAACAACTTCAGGTTCTATCACAGGCGTCAGGCTGGCCAGAAAAGGCAGAGCAACTGCAGGCGCATTCTCCCGATCAGGTGAGTCATGAAGTACAGAAGACACTGGTACACTCACCCTAGAACGTAACACAACAGGATCTTTTACTCTAGCCCCAGTAATACGTTGATCGTAATGGATTAAGTCAGAGCCAGGTATATGACCATTTACGTTATTAACATTAATCGAACTATTAAGAAAATTTTTAATCGATAACGAGTTCGATAACAACTCATCAAAATTACGTGATTCGGAACGCACTTTGTTGTGACAGCCCGAAGTTGACATTTGAATTTGACGTTTGTTATGACGTTGACAGCGCTGACAGTTTCGATTCTGACAAGTAAAAGGATCACGTCTGATTGGTTCAGAGATCGAATGATTTGAATGAATGTGTGATTGGTTAGAACGAATGTTGGGACTAAAAGATCGTGAATGATTGAATGAATGTTGAGCTATAGAATTCCGCGATTGAATGTGCGACGATTGTTTAGAAATATAAATCGGCGCGTTATCATGACTTGTAGGAGATATCGTATGAGGAATGTTTAGATGACTTACCAGGGCGCTGTCGTAAGTATCGATGGCAGAAAAAGAAAGATTCTGATTACATTTACCACACTGCGAACGCACGACTCCTTTCGTACCGCATCCGTAACAATAGTTATTGTTCTTATTACTATTACTAGGTAGCTTCTTACAATCATCACGAACATGTCCGTATTGTTTACAATAAACACATCGTTTAACACGCGATACACTGGGACTACTGGGGTTTTGATCCGCCGACGCGGTGCTCGGGAAGCGACGTACACTCGAAGCTGGGGTTTCGGTTTGCAGCGACGTCGTACTCGGCGTTGTCGATGTTGTGGAGCGGCGCGGCGGACGCTGCGCACTTGCGGCGGCATTTTCTCCACGATTCACAGGAACAGCGGCGTTGGAGGCTTTCGTGTCGGGGACCTCATTGTACGACTCTTCAACCATACGAGCATTTCGTAACAAATCGTCAAAAGTCTTGAATTCATCTCTTCTCAAACGCTTACGAACACGGCGGTCAAGGAGCCCATAAACCATGTCTAGTTGGGCTTTCACGGAGATATCTCCCGCCGGAATCTTCGCCAGCATCGCGCGGCATCTTGACACAAACAAGTCGGTGTTTTGCTGGCCTTGCCGTTGTTCAAACAGCTCCACATATATACGGTGGGGAGGCCGTCTATCACCGTAGGTACATTGCAGTAATGACAATGCATCTTCCCATGTCTTGATCTCCGCCTTGACCCCCTGCCACCAGGTCGCAGCTTGATGTGTCAGGAGCATTGAGAGGCCCCTCAGCGCGTTTTCTTCGGAAACGTTGGCACAGTCCTTAAAACTTCTTGTAGCGTCGATGAACGCGTCCACAGATTCGTCGGCGTCACCGCCAAAGCGGGCGGTGCAAAAGGTGAATGTTCCTTGGCCGACGGAAGGTGACAATATCGCCGCCGGAGCAAGCGATGGCGTTGACGCCGGCTGATGAGCAGCGACTTTCTCGATGAGGCGTTCGAAGGCATCCGTTTGGGACTTTTGCATTGCAGCCATAATGGCGGCAACTTGGTCCATGGAGTACGACGCCGATGTCGCCGCGTCGTCGAAGACTTCTTCTTCTCGCCTGGTGCGTGGCATGATAGAAAAACTCGCCCCGCGGTTGGGCGTCCAATTTAAAACTCTCTCAGGGTTGTAATATGTTTATTAAATAGGTTAGCGAGTTTACTCTTACAATGCGCACATAGAAAATTAATCATAGACAAAATCAGCTTATACAAGAATGAACGTTCGGAAAACAATCATAGATAAAAAAAACAATAGGTACTCGCCACTTGATTGGCGGTTCTCCTAAACAACCAATCAAGGCGCTTTTAGCGAACAACGGCTCAGCGCGAAGCGCTCTCATTGGTCGCTTTTCGAAGAGCGAACTAGTGTGGTAAAGGCGCGCGTTACATCATATTATTTATATGGTTATTGAAGCGCCCGGTGCATTATGTTAAACTTGTAATGATAGTGTAAGTGAGAAATAAATAACATATTCAATAAACATCAAATATATCTACGATTTTCAAGTTTTTTACACCAAAATAAATCATCTAAATACAATTAAGTATGTGTTCGTTACGTTGAGTGTCTCTCCGGATTCCATAAGAAATACAAGCAGTAATGCTCGTTGCAATTACCATTATTCCCATTATTCCCGGTAGTGTGCCCAAGCGCAATAAGATGAAGCACAAAGCTAAGTTTGCGGCCGCTGCGTAGCTACCTTGTTATTTATTGCGTCCAATTGCATCACGTTGACCAGGATTTAAATAAAAAAATATAAACTCAAAGTAGATACGTAGGGACACACATAATCTTACAACTAAATAGGTAGGTAAATTATTAATGTGGAATAGATATATAAGATACAATGCATCCCGGGTTTGAATCCTGGTAGGGACAAACTTTGTGTGATGAGCACGAATGTTTGTACCCGAGTCATGGATGTAATATCCATAAAATTAAAGTACCCCCAGTATATAATATAGTGTGGGACCGCATGGTTGGTGTGTTCGTCTGAAAAAAAATATTGTAAACAAGTCTGTGGATACAGAAGACAAGTTTTAGGCCGGTAAATGAATCGCTTGGAAATAAGAGTTCGTAATACGCCCCCTGTCCCATATTATGACGGTCCAAAATGCGGTAGGTATTCGCAATCCCCTTATACCCTGTACCAAGCCCTGGTTTTAACCTGCAGCCGCCGGCCCATAGAATAGATATTGCAATATGCGCCTTGTCATAACGCCAAGTGGTCCAATTCAGATAATTGAAACGGTTATATTAATCCCTTGAGACCCGCGCGCCACCCAAGGATGTTATTGTACCGAAATTTAATTTCACCCAAACTTACATAGAGTTTTTGGACAGGGATATTATGAAAGTTTCAGGCACGGGTTAAAGCAATGTATTATGTGACTAACATTGCAGTGTTTAGGGTACTTTTTTGGAAAAGTTGTAGCAGGTGCACTTAACGCTTGTTTTAAATCTTGTGTGAAAAATGTTAGTAAAAAACACGTTATCAAAAAATGTAGAAATTAGCAGTTTCAGAATGACTGATCACAATTCATATTTGTTTTATATATATCGATTGAACATATATCTCATTCATTGATTTCTTATATTAACGCGAAGACACGCGATAAAATCCGTATAATTACTTTTATTTCAATATCTCTCATTCATTACCAGCGTCGGGAAGAAAAGTCCACTAAATACATTATCTATTTCAAAAAGCACTGAACAAAATTAATTAATAAAACAAAACAAACAGAAGCATCGCCCCAACAATTAATCCACTCCGGCGCAATTAATGCTGAGCTAAATTGCCATATTTTTTAACTAACACATTTTTTGCGTCGACAGCGAAATTTCCTGCAGCTTAATTTATGCTAATGCCGGGGAGAACGGCGAGGAGCGAATGTGTGTGTACCAACTCTGGTTCCGTACCGCAAATTGCAAGATGTTATCCGGCCGTGTACGGATATGAGAACGTAAAATGTCACGTTAAACGGTTTTTACTTTACGGTTTTGTGCAAAAACGAGAATAAACACAACCCTTTTGGGGTATCGGTGTTGACCTGATTTGTTCATATTCCAGGCCTTTAATGTTTGGTTTTTTTTTCCTGTGGTTTTTGGAGGATGGGACTTGATGACGTCGATGACACGGCCATTACATAAGTTTACTGGAATAAAAAATGGGCGACAATTGTTTTATTAAGTAGTATTCTTGTTAGCTAAGATTAAGTTTGTGTTTCTCTAGAACGAATAAACAAGTAAAGCTGCTTCACATTATATGTCTTTCAAGTTTAGTAATCATTAAACCACACCATTAACTAAGTCTAAACGAAGCGATGCAATACCTCATTATAGCCTTGTCAATACATCTAAAACTAGTATCGCAAGATTTTTATTCAGTTGTATTATGCGCTTGTTTTATTATTGTACTATTTTGTTATTAATGTAATTATGACCAGTATATGGTACGGAACCTTAAAAACGAGTTTGTTGTATCAAAACTTAATGGGACAGGAAAAACGTGGGATAAGTTTAACTCTATCTACGTTTGAAACTGTCTTCCTTAGCTTAAATATCGTTTGAAATATCGCCCCTAACTATTGTATTTAATTAGCAAAGTACCTATTAGTTCGTAACTTATAATATCGCGGGTAGACTTCAAAATTACTTCTGATCGTACTTTTTAAGTCATGTCTGCTTGAAGTACCCTGTGAAGATGACTCGCCTGGGTATCCGTTAGGATCATCAACATTCGTTATAACCATTACTACATACATCCTCTGCTGAAACACTTCGGACCAAATGTATAGAGCTAATGTAGCAGTACAATAATAGGGTCTTATAAATGATTTAATACACATCTATATACAAATAAATAAAATTGGAGTGTCTGTTTGTAATATTAAAATAACCGCTTTTTACTGAGTGCATTTGGATGTATACACGGTACCTATACCAAAACATTTTTTTTTTACAATTTTTGTCTGTCTGTCTGTTTGTTCCGGGTAATCTCTGAAATGGCTGGACCGATTTTGACGGGGCTTTCACTGGCAGATAGCTGATGTAACAAGGAGTAACATAGGCTATTTTTATTTTAGAAAAAAACATAGGATCTTACGAAAAAAATTAAAACCAATGTTGCAGCGCTGCGCCTGATTAAGTTTGATAACAACAACCTGCAATGCGTCCCGCGGGCTCAGAACGCGCGAGCAGGCTGTTGCCAACGGTTATGTCTTTGTTAAATACCACGCGGACCAAGTCGCGGGTAACAGCTAGTAAATAATGATCATGTATGTCAAATAAACCTAAAGAATTAATACATGTTACATTTGCATTGACAACACTGGCGTGAACGGTTCTGGGGGGTAGACAGGTAGCACGCTTGCTCCCGTGTTTACTCGCGGCGTTATGCTCTTTATCACTTCCTCTTCCATCCCTGGAGCGTATAGCTCTTACGAACCCTCACTGGAAAGCCAACTAAGACAAGACCGAGCTGAGAGTCCTGCAGGCCCCCGTCCGTTTCCATTCGGCCGCGCGAAGGTGGCGGTTGCTGACCGACACTCTGAGGCACTCGGGTCCGTGGTGTCCACAGATATATTAGAGGAGATATGTTATGAAAGCTGAAAATCGGCGCTGGAGGAGAATCCGTTCCCCACCAGCTCATGCTGAGCCAAACGCCTTTCAGCACAGCTCACACTGAGATCCACAATACCTACTAACTGCAACCTAACCCTTTATATTATAGTATATACCTACTTTATGTTCCTTACTTTTTAATGTATGTGCCTATTTGTGTATCTTTGTGTGTTCTTTACTTCTACTTTTTCATGTAAATGTACCCATTTGTGTATCTTCGTGTCTGTGTCGAATAAACTTTTTTCATTTCATTTCATTCATTTCATTTCGAAGCGGTGGGCTTGCGCTCACCTTTAGCCAAAATTAGGCTAACATAGAGTTTTCGCCGTCAGTCGACTGCAACTGCACGTCGGTATCGGAGCTCATCCTTTTTTTTTAAATGCCGTGTTATTCCGTGGTTGTGTGCAAAAATACTAGCAGCAAAGTGAACTACGCGAAAGATGGAATCTCATTTCACCAGCCAGTATTAAGTATTTTATTTATTCATCTTTGAAATCATTAAAAACAACAAATCAAAAAATATTTAATGCCTTTTTTATGTTATTTTAGTTTTCATGTAGCACAACGACTTTTTTATTTTTGTACAAAATACATGGCTCTTTAAGTACCACCTATGTTCGCTACTGAGTGAATGTACGAGGCAATGGATAGATCGTCTAACGATACTTTGAATAAACTGGTGCGTCGCGTGGTACGGCCGCTGTATGCGGCGACGACGCAGCACGCACCGAATTATTGGCACGCGTGTGTGTGTGTGACTTCGTATTGGTTGGTTTTATGTAATTGCATGTGTTTTGTGGCGAGTGGTGGGGAACAAAACGGAGACAGCGAGTTCCCATACATTTTGAACCGCACGGCATATCTCTCGTGATCTGTGGTGGTGTCGCTACTCACCAACAGCTCGCCACTAGCTGCCCTGCGGTTCATTATTATGGTTATTATATAAATTTATATGTAGTAAATAATAAACTATCTAAAAAAAATTAGGTATTTGTTCGATTTAAGACAGTAAAATCATATTAGCTATATTGAAAACTAGCTGTTGCCCGCGACTTCGTCCGCGTGGTATTTAACAATGACAACCGTTGACAACAGCCTGCTCGCCCATTCTGAGCCCGCGGGACGCATTGCAGGTTGTTGCTATCAAACTTAATCAGGCACTGCGCTGCAACATTGGTTTTAATTTTTTTTCGTGAGATTCTATTTTTTTTCTAAAATAAAAGTAGCCTAAGTTACTCCTTGTTCCATCAGCTATCTGCCACTGAAAGTCCCGTCAAAATCGGTCCAGCCATTTTAGAGATTAGCCGGAACAAACAGACAGACAGACAGACAGACAAAAATTGTAAAAAATGTTGTTTCGGTATAGGTAACGTGTATACATCCAAATGCACTTAGTAAAAAGCGGTTATTTTAATATTACAAACAGACACTCCAATTTTATTTATATGTATAGATTGGTTTGTTTATATGGTTTTATACAAACGTGACAGTATGTAGGCACGTACGTGGTTCGACAACGTGGAACGTGTATTTATCATTCTCGCCTCACGAGCGGTTTCAAAATGACACAATTATCATAATTTAAGGAATGAATGTTTAATTAGTTATTAAAAATATTGTTTGATACTTTTTTTCTTTCATACAATTCTTTAATACATATGACATAAGGTGTAACAATAATAGTTTAACATATCTTAATGGATTAGCGATTAAAATATGGTGATGTATGAAATTTAAATGTATATTAATTGAAATAAAACAATTTTTTCGGATTTAAACGCTTTTTTTTAAGTTTTTTCGATCCCGACGTTTCGGCTGCTTTACAGCAACCATCGTCACGTGAGGACTGAGGTGTTTGACGGCTAGTGTCAAAGTTTGAACTGGGGCACTGGAACTTTTTTTTTTAAATCAACCTGCGAAATACCTGATAAAACTATGTTCAATCACCCACAGTAAGTATTACGAATGGATTAATTTCATTACACAAGTTAACCAAACTATGAAAATTAAATAAGGTCAACTACACCAAAATTTCGACCATTCAATTAAACTAGAGTTTAAAATATTTCTTTCCTCCTTAAATATTAACATCTTATTTGGGAAACAGATAAGGGGTCCGTTCCTTAATTACGATCATAAAATCCATCTAAATAATTATCTCGAGGCGGGTTCCGTGCCAAATTACTCGGAAACTTAACCCGTTGTATTTTAACCGACTTTCACCGAAAATATAAGCGTTGTGTTTTCTGTTTTGTACTTTAATAACGTCTATCAAATAATATTTGTGAATATGTTGCTCTTTCGATTTTGCATCCCCATAGAAGGGTTGTCCAAATATTTACTTTCGACTAGGTTAGTAATCGAACGACAATTCGGCATTCTATTTTCGCAAAAATAATTCCTTGGAGGCGCCGGGTATCGATCCCGGTACCTCTCGCATGCTAAGCGAGCGCTCTACCATCTGAGCTACGCCCCCTGATAGCAACGCGGCCAAATTTCACGTTACAACTGTTTGGATATTTATATAGCCCCTTAAGCCTTATGTGATATCATAAGCTTGTAGATAACCGACATCCAGCACTACGTGAAACATTGTAACTCTGTAAATAAGCGGCTACATAGACCAACTATATAATCATAATAATATCGCCAGACAAACACACCAACTAGACGGTCCCACACCAAGCAACGCTTGTATTATGGGTACCGTACAATAGACTGGGGCCCAAGTCTGCTGACACAATCGATTCATAATCGAACAGCAACCCCATAGTAACTGTCAGTTTTGACAGCTATCCCATACAATATCTGTCAAAAGTGACAGTTACTATGCGATTGCTGTTCGATTATGAATCGATTGTGTCAGCAGACTTGGGGCCCTGGGGGCGAACCCAGTATATATTACTTATATTATTTATGTTGTATTAACCTTTATGCGGTCGACGAGATAACACTAGAAAAGTACAGTTCAACACAACTTTATGTCTACAAACAAAGCTATTAGGGTTTACGTAATAAACATACAAATAGTTTATATAACACTGATAAGCATATTTGATACTATTTAGTTAATTATGCGCTTGAATATTAAACATGTAATTTCACAAATGTCATATTAATGTGTAATGTTTAAAAATAAATTAGTGATCTATGAATTTGGTTCAGTTTTGATGATGGAAGGATGCTATGAGTACCTATTACTTAGTTGAAGAAAATATGGTATACGTATATTAAGTACCTACCTATGTACGAGTAGTTTAATCCTATTGGAATCCATTGGATACGATTTTCGTTAAAATGCAACTCCTAGCATGCATTCATAATCTGATCTGCACAATCATTCCAGATCTTACTATTGGATCTGTAGCGACCTCTTCAACCTCGCTACACAGATGGCGTTGCAAACGACATTCAGAACAAACGTGACGATATATGATCCTGAAACGCGCTATGAGAGTTTTCGGAGCACGTAACATATATACAAGATCCCGACAATAACCGTCGGGATACAGCGGCCGCTTCGCCAGCCATACCACCCGCTTGGCTGGAACATCTTCCCTTTTCCGCTAAATTGGAATATGGTTAGAAGAAGATCGATAACTTTTTACAGCAGGTTTGAGCAATATTTAACTTATTGCATGTTCAGCATAAAACAATGTTATGTTTTACCATATTCATTCGGATCGTGAGTAGCTTTTATAAGTTTACGAGCGATAATACAGCGCGGCCGAAGCTTAACGGCCAAACTTGAACCCGCACCGCGCCCCATGTGTGACCTGCGACACTTTATTAAACGACATACCGTTACATACATATATATATGTATGTACTTTTTAATCAGCCATGTGAATGTGTTGCTATGTATATAGTACGGAGGATATTTTAAAATGCATTTGGAATTGTCACGTTTGCGACAGGTTGCCGATCTTTTTTAATGTCGGATTGTGATACATCTGTTGAAAAATGTTAGCAATATGAATGAGGTGGTGAGGCGACTTGAGGTAGTTGTTCGGAAATCGCACCAACAAAAAAATACTTGTGAATATCAAAATAACAAGTTTACGTGTTGCATGAATGCAAATGGCGACTATGTGTACATTATTATTTTTTCGTAATTTGTATAAAATATTAATTATCTTATATATTTATTTTATTTATTTATAGTGACGCTGCACTGCCACGTTGAATGGCAATGCTGATGTATTGGCCAAAATAAGTGCCAGCGTTCTGGTCACCAGGCGTCTCCACCAGACGTTTTGAAAGCTCTTCGAAAATCCGATGGGCACCCGATCCCTACGGACCCAATGACCCTACCTACCTACCCTGAAGACCTTTATAGATTTAAGCAAGACGTGAGTTGATGAGCTCGATAAGGCTTGATATATATATATTATTATTAATACTTAAAAGACAAGATTAAAAAGCTCTACTTTCTTTTTCTTTTTTTTTCTATTACTTATTGTTATGTAAGACATACCATCTAAGATCAGGCTATCAAAAATTTGCCATGCAAAAATGACCTTAAATTTATGTGGCCAAGCAGTGATGCCAATAGCACCTACCTTGTTAGTACTAGGCTTAGTATAGTATTTATGCTTCACGAATCAGGTTCTCTGATGACGTCGTTACTAATAGGAACTGCATGTACGCGGTGAGGCCTGGCCACCTGTCACCCCACCCACGGTGCGGTTTCAATGTCTAATTTCGCTGGAAAGCGTATGATTAAAATTTGTTCAGCAGTCTGAAGCTTCTGATTAACCATTCAGGGAATACGATCTTGACCACAGCTCCTGACTTTTTGTGAATTCGTTCTCACTTCAATATTTTTTTTTAAACATTATGGCTTACGTCGTTTTTTGACGATCAGGTCATTTGACAATTCCTGTATGAGAAAGCTGTCAAAAGTGACAATTAATAATGTTTGATTGTATTTTTTTAAGCTGTTCTTTACATTGTTGTTTTTTGTGTTGTGACAATTAAAAAAATGCTCAAATTTAATCACAAATATCATATAGTTGGAAACAATTTTTTTTTTTTAATCAGTATATCGAAGTTCTGACTTTACATAAATTATTATAAATGCGCCAATGAAGGGCAGGTTCAAGGCTTAGTTTCTGAATCCCTGTGGATATTCCCAGAACGCCCTAAACACGGATATACCCAGATGTATTATGCAAATTGTTTTTTTTTGTCTGCAGTGAAAGTTTTCCCAGTATGTTGATTAGGAGTCAGATGTCAACATTTAAAAACATTGATACTCTCATTAACATAGCAGCAAACCGACAGCGTGATCTAACTGTGAATAACACATTATGCAACCAATGTGTCGTTCACCTGCCGTTCAACTTACCCACTAATCTACTAATGCGAGCCGCCTTGGCGTCTGTAACAGCATCCAAAGCGCTGTGAGTCGAGATGAAGATTGTAGCGACGGTAATTGTGTCAAGCGTCGGCACTATTACCTTTAATTGAGTTGTAGGGACACTGTATATATAACCTACTATTATAAATACGCAATGAAGGCAGCTAAGAGCAGTGATAGCCAAGTAGGTAGAACGCTTGCCTCGGTAACCAGAATCGCAGGTTCAAACCCCGGCTTGAACCTCTGAGATTTCTAGATTTCATATGCGAATCTCATTTTCAACCATGATTAAAACTTGCTAAATGGTGAAGGAAAACATCGTGAGGACATCAAGTCTGAGAGAACCCCTCGACAGACGTGTGAAGTTCGCCGACCCGCACTGGGCCAGCATGGTGGACTATGTCCTATTCCCTCTCGCATTGATGGGAGGCCCGTGTCCTACAGTGGGTCATTAAAAGGGCTGGTATTATTATTATAATGAAGTCAGGATGTTTGAAGCAGTATTTATTAAAATACGTAAAAAAACATTAGAAACTCCGCTAAAGAGTGATGAACAGAGCGACAGGCAAATTGAGTTTAATCGCACCGATATTACGCGAAATTATTCTGTATCCATACGTCACTGCACGCAATGCAAGTGTCACCAAGTCTATGTTGAAATATGGGATTTTATTAAAAATATATTATCAAGAAAATCCACCGACTATAGTTAAGGTTTTTTTTGTTGTTTGTCAGAGTATTTCTTGCTATGCGCATTGGGACATATCTACAAATTATATCTGAGCTAATATTAGGTATAATTATGAAAACAATTATAAAAAAAGCCCACTGCAAAGTAAACAAAGCAGAGTAGGTAATATTATATACTTAGTTTATTTTTTTTATATATTAAAGGTACCATTGGGACCCGGTGGAGTCGACCCAATAAATCCTAAACACTTGGAGTCCACTACTCACAGCTGCGCCTGCGACTGTCAATTTTACGTATGTGTATTGCGCAAAACTGGCGCATATTCCTACACCACATACTGTTGACTCAGTTCCTGACTACTTGAACGAGTATATATTTAGGTCTAAACGCAATATGAATATAGTAGTAGTATCGCCAGACGAACACACCAACTATACGGTCCCACACTAAGCATCGCTTGTATTATGAGTACCGTACAATGGACTGGGAGTGAACTCAGTAGGAATATAATACATATATAGATATTAAACATCCATGACTCGAGTACAAACATTCATGCTCATCACACAAGGTTTATCATTAACCAGGTCGTCTCGTAAAATCCATGCATACTTAGATTATTTACTAAAAAAAATGGTTGTATATAAGAGATTCTATCTCGTGGTTACCTAAACACTGTCTAAAGGTATACTTTTTATATCATGATAAGAGTTTACATCTAAATAGTGACTAATCATGGTTTTGTAGTAAGAAATTTTATAAACTTATCTTCAACACATGTTTATCTTAAGACAATAATTTCTAATGATGACAGTACTGACATTAGTAATGATCTTATAGCTTATGTTACACAAGTATTGCTTCTTGTAACAAAGAAAATAAAATGAACCAGCATTTATGGTTTCATAACAGAAATAATAGTCGGCGTCCAACGAAAAGTTACTTCCACTCTCCTATTACGAGAGACATCGGCGTGGTTAATAGAAATCAAACAAAATAATAATTCTTATGCCGGGTCAAACATAAGAGCAGATGTGTTGCATCACAAGACGCGGACCCGTTGTCCAACTTGTCGAGATACCGGTCCAATAAGTATATGGACCAATTCGCATCAGAATGTCACAATCCATTTACGAAAAGTCTCATGAAAGATCCAATCAATAAGACCTACTTTAATGTCAAGTTCCTTAGCTTAGGTGACGACCTCATTGACTCAGTTGGTAGCGACCCTGCATTCTGTGCCGAGGGTCCCAGGTTCGAATCCTGGTAAGAACACACTTTGTGTAATAAGCACAAATGTTTGTACTCGAGACATGTATGTTTAAGAAACAGTCCATTGTACAAGACCGTATAAAAGCACTGCTTAATTTGGGACTGTAGAGTTGGTTCGTACCGATAATTAAAACATTATTATTAGGTATAATAAAATAAAAACCAAATGAATGTGTGAATAAATCTATCGAAATCAAAAAGGGCGTTTTATTGTTTCTTCGCATTTAAATAAAACAAAATCCATAAACTTGTTCCTGAGCTAGATTCTGAAACATTCATAAAAATGTGAATGTTTATTTCTGGATCCTGATTTTTAATCCCATTTTTAAAACGTTCCCGTGTAAACCCGATTTTTTTTTTATATTACCGTTGAATCCCAATTTAAATACAGAATGATGATCTCAACTGCATGTTAATTAGATACGATTAATATATTAACGCGACCAATTCATATGCAATTTCAAACGATAGCATTGCATTATGGATGCACCAGAAAGATAAAATGGCGACTCCAACTAAAGGTGTTATGTAAAATGTACCAATAATCAAAATTAATATTCGTCTACCGCCAACTGGAATGATATATTTATCCATTTGCTTCCTTGACATTCTAGACATAATGCGACATAGTTTATCATTATTACAAAATCACTTTAAATCGTTAAATAATATGTGTGAAAGATTGGTGTCTGTAATTTTGTCAACGTAGATATTATTCCACACGGAATTTGTTACCAATCGTTTTAAATTGCAATGCGACCCAAAAAAAGAACATGTGTTTTTTTAAGAATTTACTGTGCTATGAAGTAGGTATCAGAAACCATATATATCAATAATACTGTTAAATATGTTAGCCCAGCCAACAGTAGATTATAAAGATACCAAACATCCTTAAAGAAATAAATCAAATTGTTAGACATTTAAAAAAATACCCTCTGTACTGAGCGCATGGCCAAACGCTACTGCTTCGACATATTTAAAAAAAAACAAACATTATTTACACAATTATTATAAACATCAACTTAGCTTACTGATTCATCTGTTAAAATATTTTACACTATTTTGTTAAGCCTTATTTAAGTAAAGCAGGACCCCTATCCAAGTCTTAAAAAAATGTCACATCTGGATTTGTTGACTGTCTATGACCAAAACCTCTTCGTATCTATCATTATTAAACAATAACATAATCACTTTACACAGACCACTTAAAAAGGTATATGTAAAGCTCGTTATTCTGCTGATATAGCTACTATTGATTCAATTACATAATCGTAAAAGTTAGATCCTCAAAAGATTAGGATTGATTCTTTTAAATCCATCCTATATCGAGCACGTTTAATACCTTCTAGGGTTGTCCCGTTTTTATCCTAGGACATCTTATGCAATTACGATTTTTTTTGTTAATTCAACTAATTTATGTTCTCTACTCGAAATACAGCAATTACTTATTTGATGTTATATTCCTATAGATTTCTAACTCAACCGATTGCAAAGCCTTTGTAATGTTGATAGCTTAGTAAAGAATAGAAAACGGTTGAATCGAGAAAAAAATAAAGCATCAGAAGTCATTAGATAAAAACAAAACAACCCGCAGAATGCAATATCTTTATAGCATATCTATAACATCTATTTTTACAACGCATTTTTGGCGATGTAAATTTTTACACCCCTCATACATGCGCGAGAGCATATAAGCGGGGTCGCTCGCTGCACATGCGCACACGCGAGTGGTTGTAGACGCGCGGTAGACACATCGCGAGTCGCGCGAAGTGGAAGTCACACGTGTAATGATGAAGCTACCGGTTAGTGAAGTTAATTAGTGTTTATAATAAAAAAAACAAAGCAACTTTGTAGAGTGGTGTAGTGATGTCGGTATTGTGATGATTGGAAACGATTCGAAGGATGATTCTTGCTTATATCTTCTGTACATAGCATCACGACCTACACCGGAGTGTTTATCATAAAAACTTCAAATCTTAAAACAGAGATAGATTAGAATATAATCTCGTCATATTTATATCGGACACGCGCCTCCTCAATACAAGGAAGATTTAGGCCATAGTCCACCATGTTGATCCAGTGCGGTTTGGTGAACTTCACACGACTTTTCGACAGACGTGCAGGTTTCCTCTCGATGTTTGCCTTCGCCGTAAAACAATTATTCGACTTCCATATAATCTGTCATATTAACGTTCATGTTGTGATATGTTAATAAATAAAATTAAATGTCTTCGTCAGATATCGCTACTAGTGTTAGCGGCGCTCGGGCAGGCTGTGCACTCCAAGGTGCCTCCAGCCAGCAAGACCACCGATCAGAACAAGTCCAACAAACGGGAGTTGTACGAAGGGAATTATGGATTACGGAATAGCCTCTCGTTTGGAACGAAATTCGGTACGTATCCTGAGATCCTTAAAGATCAAACTATTCTTGCAAGTATTTTCTAAAGGTAATCCTATACTTTTAAACAATCAATACCAAAATAAAAGCTATAAAAGTTTTGATAGCTTGCGAAAACCAAATTTGTTTTATAATAATTTGATGATAACTTAAAATAATTAAACCTATTTGCCAGTAGTGCTCATAGGGGCACTATGCAAATTTTCAATACACCCAAAATATCCGAGGCTTTAAAAGCTGATATCGTAACTCGCGTACAATGTAAACACAAATTCAATGGACACTGCCAAATTAGCATTCATAGTGAAATCGCGATTGATATAATTTAAACTTTCAAACTTATTTAGATAAAGTAACATAATGTGCTGATATTAAAACTAATTTTATGAATTTTCATGTCCATGCTTTTTGGGGACGTGATTTGAATCTTTGAATTAAATTATGGCTTGCTGAAATGGCGTTGAAATCATTTAATAGATGATTCTTAACCAGGCGTCATAGTAGTTTACATCCTGGGCGAGATAATCAACGAAAGGTCACAGGCACAACTAGTCTATCATCATGTCCGTTTATGTCATTTCAGGACCAACACCTGGGATCGAATACGCGGAAAACTTTAAAGAAAACCCGTCCGACAAATCCAACGAACATGTAAGTTACTCATTACGCTTTTTTATCGTGACTTGTGATTAATAGTAAACTACGATAAACACAATAAAAAAACGCAAAAACTGGACAGCTATTGATTTCTTATATTTACGCGAATACTACACGTTGAAATAAAACTTATTTAACAATACCATAGTCACGGGTGGACAGACCTCCCGTGACCATGCTTGTTGTAAAGCAGCCGAATAGTCGGGAACATAAAAACATAAAATAAACGCGATAACATCTGTGAGATAAGTTTTATTTCACTGAACAACTAGCTACTCTTTTTCGAGGCGGTTTTTTGGCCGCTGATTTCAAATCAAATTTGAAATAACTTTATTCAAAAAATATATTTCGAATTCTTAGATAATCAAAATTACTTATTAAAAGCATTATATAGACATAAATTTGTGTCTATATAAAAAGACAATTAGCGCTTAGATAATTACCATCTCACATATTCTCCTTATATACGTTAAGGGCAAACAAAACTTCCAAAAGGCGTCGACACACATTATAATTATTCACCAGAAACCAAGCCTCTGTTCACAACACCATAAAAGATCAACACTGACATTCTATCACAATGCACTTGAGATGAGCCGCTTCAACTTCAGCCAACCCAACTTCAGCCAAGAAATTTAATATAAAACTTGACTGAGCCGATAAATTTCCGCTGCGGAATATAAAAACTCCGGCGAACTGGCGGGAAATGCGTATGCTCGTTACAACGAGAACACGCATTTTCCACATCGGGTTTTCGATATAAAGTTACATTTTAGGTTCATTGTAATGTGAATATTTGGGTGTCTTGTAATGTGAATATTCGGATTTTTTTGCAATGTGATTTTTTGGTTACTCTGTTAAATATATTTTGAGTTGATAGTGCCCGTTTTGACGGTGATAATCTATACTAATATTATAAATGTGAAAGTTTGGATGGATGGATGGATGGATGTTTGTTACTCTTTCACGCCCGAACGGCTGAACGGATCTGGATGAAATTTGGCACAGAGATAGATTATAGTCTGGAATAACACATAGGCAATTTTTATCCCGGTAAAATGTATGGTTCCCGTGGGATAGATGTTTTAATTTTTCATACTTTTTATCGCGGGTAACACCGCCGGGCGCATCTAGTTTCATATATTCCTTTTGGATGATTCCGTTATTACCGCGATATAATACTCTTTAAAGCGTATACAGAAACAGAATTCATCAACACAGTTGGGTAAACGTCATTTTAATTTGAAGTCGGAAATAATTTTCTTTTTCTTTCATTCATTCATCTTGTACGCTTATCAGTTATATGCTCAAATTAATAAGAATGGCCGATAACGCTAACAACAATATTTTAAGACATAGACAGCAAAGCCGTAACAGCAATATGTAACCTGATTGTCACATTGATGATGCAAACGAAAATAGGCCTTGCGACCCTATGATGTGCAAATGATATTCGATCTTACGGTGTTATAGGACTTTTTGAGGTTGACTATACATTCAACGGTATTCATACTTTTAATTGGAGTAGGTATCATTAAAATATTTTTGTAAACACACCGTAACACTATTATACAAGTGACTTTGGCCCGGTTCTCATAAACCTAACCAATTGCCAAATTCTAGGCTAATCAACGACCGAGAGATGTCCAGAATTGCATTCAAATGACATTCCGTCATTCATCTTATTGTATTCCATCATATTTGGCAATGCTAAATCAAATAATTTAAACATGAGTCGAATTATTAATTAAGTCAGTATAACGTAATTATGGTAATATTAGTCTGATTTCGTGGCTTATGCTAATTTTACATGTGATATTTTTTATTTAAATTGTAAGATATACAACGTGTTTCAGATAGGGTGTACTACTACTCTTCTTAAGCGCATTTGTAATTATTATGTGAAGTCACAATCAAGTTTTTTTTAATTGCTCTCAAATCATCAGTTGTAATTTCGTTAAAAGCATACACTTCAAGAGAGCAGGTTCAAATATTAGTATACTCTTTCTGAATCACACTTTATGTAAGTTTTCATTGCTTGCGATAGCGCAGTAATGTCTATTGCAAAGTCATATTTTTTTTCGTGCTTGCGGACTATGTTAGGTGAAGTCTCTACTCAACATTTATAATCTGTGACATAGACCTGGTCTCCAGGAGAAGGCTGACAGTTGTTATCTACATTTTTGTAGATTTACTAGATACAGTCTACAAATTTGAGGAAGTAATAAAGCGAGTAAAGCTTATCTCACGAGACATATCAAAGTCGGAATACATTTATTTTGAAATCACAGGCAATTGTATCATAAGATCATTATTCGCATTTTAAAAAGCTGCCAATAGTTTAAGATCCTAGGAAACGATTACATCTATAGATACTCAATCGCCTTTCTATTAGTTTAACGGAGAGACAGACAGACTGATAACCGTTACGAAACATCACAATTATGTATCTTTATTCCACTAGCTCCGACAGTTTGACAAACACAATATTATAGTTAATCTATAATATTACTAAAATTTGGCCGCGGTGTGTAATTTAAAAAAAAGGTGTCCAAACCGACTTGATCGTCTTTGAATCCAGACCAGCGTATCGACTTAGAACGTTCGACAAATGTCCGAATCGATCTGATTCTAATCTATCCGACTAGAAATTTTCTCCATTCTTCATGACCGAATCGAAGCTTCGATACGACTGTTAAACCAAATGGTTTAATTCGACCATTCGCTGTTTACATAGTAAATTTCATAATACAAGTTTCAATTCACAAACGAATCTGTCGATAGAAGACTTGTCGTAAGGTTGTGTCGGGGGGCAGTTGTTATTAGAAATTTGCTTGTGTTTGTTAAAACATCAATAAAAGTCTTCTAAACTAATTTGAACGTTGTTTTCAGTATTGGATAGTTTATACTTAAACACATTATATAATAGGGTAGTATCATCACGCTGAATAACCTTAGGGGGTCGCGCAGCCGAGCGATATCTATTAAAGGCGGGTGGTTTTTTAAAGTGTAATTTGACAAGAAAGTTTTGTAAAGAAGTATTGGTTCCAACAATATATAAAATAGATAACATCGCGCGTATATATCATGAAAGGGTGGACAACGGTACAAGTGAAGGTTGTAACTCACAATTCCACCGTGAATCGTAATAGCTTACATACTACTTTATTTTTTAATTTTGTTCAACCAATATAAAATGGCAACCACACATGTCTGAATATAATCGGGAGCTGTTATATAGCTATCCTAAGGTCGCTTCGCCGCTACGTGCCGGACCGGTTGTTGCAAGTCCGGGTTATGTAATGCTCCACTAACCAGAGCAACCAATCTCACATGTGTCCCCACTTATGAGTTTGGAATTGCATAGCTAAGGTAAATAGTGCCCTAGTATGCTGCATGGCCGATTTGCCTTAAGCAAACATTATTAATAAAAAAATATTGCAATAAAAAGGTTAAACAAATTTATGTATGTGGATCACCAACAAATATAGCACTAAGTGAGTAATAGTTTAGTCAATGCCTTAATTTAATTTCTTCAGGCACCAAATTCTGAACCTTTAACCACAGCATAGAGAATAAATCTCTCTTCGCATACTGTCCTTCAATTACTCGTATACAGAGTATCAGTCATTGCAGGAGAAACACGAAAAAAAAAACAATACTCTTTTCCAATTTGCCACAATTACTGGCTTGTAAAAAGCCCATGCGAGTTTGTCACCCAAACTTAAACCCACTGACTTCCTAGTGGCTTGACCTGTGTACTATATACATATCAAGTGAGATAAGATTGATATATATATATTATGTTACATAATTCGCGTATAACCTTACGAATAGGAAAAAAGATGCAGTGAACATACCATCGTCTGTATAAGAAATAGATTCTAGTTTTATGGGCTTCCCAGTAGAGAACGTTCAATGTTTTATTTTTTCCCGGACTGTAGCCAACTAAACGGTCCCTAATAATCCCATCCATCACTGTGTCGCCTCAAACACCCGCCCTCAGGGAACCCGCCCCAGACAAAGGGCCATGCCCTTATTAATCACAATCGGACCCGTACAACTCCAGTATTATAGAAATTAATAAAACCTTGTTTTAATTATTATTTTTTTGATAACTTTAAGGGAATTGGGTTCGTTTCAGAATTATCCGGAGCTAGGTAGCGATAAAATTTTCAGGGGCCTACTCTTAACATACGAAAATAGCACCCTGATTTGTAAGGTTATGATTTAACTTTTTTTTTGACATTTCGAAAATGTATTTACTCACTACCAATTGACATTAAAAATATATTTATTAATCATCACAATTTCACTTGCTTATACGCGCGTCAGATACAGTAGAGATATTATACACACGGATCTTTCTTTAATAACTATCATAAGTTAGTAAAAATGGCATTACTACCAAATTAAATAGCAAAGAGGTTGCATTTTCTTACCATACCTATAGAGATGGCACCTATTCTTTTTTTTTAAACTGTAATGTAATTGATTTCGTTGACGCGGTAACAAAAGGTAACGTAAGTATAGCGTGTCGCGACACGCACCCACGCGATCACGCTTCGTAATTTCAAGAATTAGAGTAGAGCCCTTGTCTCCTCTCAATAACTTAATGAAGTATTTAAGTAAATTCCTTTTTGAGACAATTTGGGTGAGAGAAAAACTTTGTGGGCTCACGGAATGCTACAAGAGTGGTGTTTATAAAATTAATTGATCCGTGCTCATTGGGTTCCATGTTCCGAGGATTTTTTCTTTGATTTGTCCTAAGCAGTGAAATTGGCGTCCCTTTTCTATTTAATTCATCACATAATTAATAAACCTCATTTTTATACCAGGTCACCCTATTGTTCTCAATCTAAGAAAATAAATTAAAACAAATGTCGCTAACAAAATGTTAACACTGTGTTGTGCTTCAGGATCTTATCATTTTTTTTTCTTTGTATAGTAATTTCGTAAAAATGAATATGTAATAAAGGGAACAACCGTTATCATTATGTAAAAATATTTACAAACGTTGTAATTGTATCGCAAAAGATACATTCTAATTAATGTGTCCAGAATTCCGAAGGTCCCTTACAATGGGCGAAGGCGTTAATTTGGAGGGCTTAAGCTGAGGGCGGAGACGCGACGAAAAGAACGAATACTCCGAGACTACTCACATTTGCGTCATGATCAAATAAAAAGTCAATTTCGGAATTTGAGAGCGATAAACTATATTTTTAAAACTATTCGGTTCTTATTTTAAAATCGCGCGCGAATTTGGAAACGGTTGCTCAGTGTAAAATGTTTTCCATATTCCATAGAGTACACTAAACTCCTTGGACTCTATGAACTAAATTCCGTGGTACTGAGATTATTGCATGCTCTTCTTAAGTAGACCCATCATTTTAAACCCGTGAAAAATTGAGTCACTATTTATTTTGCTATTCATAAGCGTTTCATTGCATTTTTCCATTTCATTAACCAAAGCATACTTATTCATTTACTCGTTCCCTACCTGTGTTGCATGTGAGTTGTCGCAATCGCCATGGTTTTACGCGCAAAACTTGGGTCATTAGCTGCCGTAACGTCGGCTCAATTAATTGCTAAACGTCACGAGCACCGCCATCTATCCGCGACATTGTTGAAATAAGAAATATAAAAGAATGCTAAGTACTGGAACCTATATAGCTGTAGATATTAAAGTGTAAAGGAAATTATCGTGAATTTACACACATAGACGTGAGATTGTGATGTAAACATTTATACAAATACTTAAAGGTAAACTAGAAAATGAACGTATTGCCGAAGCAAATTCAAGAAAAATATATTTCGGTTGCTAATGAGTTTATTTCGTTTTATTTGGGAAAGTTCATTATTGTAATTACTCAATCAAAAGATAACGGAGGTCAAGTTTCTTTCATTTAAAAATAATTTGATGAAAAATATTTAATTTTATCCTCTAATCTAATATGATAGGTACGTTAATAATGGAATGGGAATTTACTTATATTTTGTATATTATAATATTTTTATGAAGTATATAACTTGATAATGTAAAAGTACAATAATGAATAGTGGTGTGACCCTAACTTCGTCAACAACATAGGCAGTTACTAGCTACTACTAACTTAGTAAAGTGACTCAATAGCCCTCGTGTGGCTATTCCAAACGCATTCTCTATCAGCAAATGAGCACATTATAAAGTGTACCTGCACGAAACACTGATGATAATAATGTTTGATCTTTAAGTATTTCCTTTAGCGAATTACCTTACATAATAAACTAATAACTTGTGTGGGGCCTAACAAAAATAGTGTTCAAGATTTTACTGGGCTAACAGGCAGATCAAATTAATGTTTAATACAATAATATGTTTAAACGGTGTTCGGTATTTTTGATACTAAACTAGTCATATAATTCACTCTCATTAATTAACCTGAAATTTAAATTATGTTCAAACTAGATCTATTTTTTTTATAAATAACCTACATAAACATTTTAGAGGTCAATTGTCTTAAAATGTTTTGCACTATTTTATAAATACTTGTAGCTCGCCTTTGGTATACTAGGACTATATTAAAGTAGACGGGCGCCGTCTTAATGCCGACAAAAATGATCGCGGCAGCTCTGTACTTCGGGCTTCGAAATGAAAATTATATTATAATGGCGCCGACGCTCCGGTAATTATCGCGCGGACTGTACCACGCCTCGGAGGGAGGGCCGCGTTAAATAAAAGCCGTGGATTCCTTTGCCGGTAATTTTAGTTGGGAATATTGAATTTGCGTGGTTCCACCGAAATGCCAATGGTAAACTAGTCTCGTTAAAATTGTATGAGACAAATACCTCGGTCTAGGGTCGGTACTCTACTAATGTACTGTCTCAAATTACAATAATCCAGGATAAATATAAAGATATTTCCTTGGAATGTTCAATATAATGCTTCCTATTTCAAAAACATTATACATATTGAATGCCCTTAAGAAAAACTTAGGCTTGTATTAGAGGAACGCCTTGCGAGGGAGTTATCAGTGCAAATGGAGCACCCACTTCACTACTTAAATCTATGGGTTGTGATATACGGGAAGAGGAAATAGGTGCACACACGCTTTTATTGGTTTTATTGCCCCTTGTATAAATAACTTATTTATTTATAAGAATCTCAACAACAACGGATTTATTCAAGTCGAAACTTGAACTTACATGATTATTGAAGTACTCAACAACCTCAGCTTCGCCGTTCCTAACAGGTAACCTAAGCGAATAAATACAGCTTACCAATCCATGAGTGATTTGATTCAAAGCCCTTATAGTACGGTCAGATAGACTAATCAACCGCGCGCGATACAGCTGAAAAAAAAAGATGTACTACGGCAACTGTCTGGCTTTATTCTATAAAAACTATTTACATTATTATTATGGTGTGTGCCGAGTCTTTTCTGTTAAGAAAATATATTATTTCTTCTTCCATTTCTCTCCATATTCAGCGCGCCCGCTCACAGTTTTCCATCCGTATATTTCCACTAAGCAGTAAAACCCGTCTCAGGGTATTTTTATGTAGGTTAGGTTATCGTACTCTGTGTTCATACATCTATCTACCGACTAGTTAAGAGACCTATTGGAGACTATCAGAACGTTTTCTTAAAACGATAAACCTATTCAAATGGTCCTAAGTGCCGATAATAGAAGATAGCATTTGATACTGATTTTACTTTCTAAGCCACTCCGACTACGATGACAGAATGTAGGTATGGCATGCACCTTGATTAATAATCGTACTACATATACAATACGTTAAACATAATATAAGATCAGTATTCATTTCTATTCACAAATGTGCCTATATCTTATAACGCCTCGTACCTACGAGGCGACGGTATTTTATATATTGTGCTAGCTCTCAGAATCGAATTTATGACAAAATGAATTATCTTTATTATTATATTTTTTAATTTTTTCCCATCTTTTAACAGTTATTCTGCTAATTAGGGCCGAAACTAATTTTAAAAAATCAAAAATGTTAAGAATAGGCCCACCGTTCTTGAAAGATATGGATATTGTAAAGTTACTTATATCATAATATTTCAATATTCTTGAAAATTCATCAATTTAAAAAATAATTCCGTAGGTATAAAAAAATACAATTAAGGCGTCTGTCCGTAGATACCTACTCTGTCTGAAACACTAGTTATCTTACGTAACTAGGGAATGGAACTCCGGCAGCAGCACATCGATACAACCCTTAAAGAGATGACTTAACAATGTTTGCTCCGCTCACTATTCTATTTTAATTAAAAGAAAGATAGAAAAGACAATAGATAAATTTATTTCAATCTTTTAGTTTGTAAAATATATATAAAATGGATGCATAAATGGAAAGCAATGATATAGCAACTAAGACTAAATATGGAGCCTCGACTAACAACATTATGCAGCTTATGTTTCTACTAACCTCCATTAAAAAGATTTACCATGAAATTTCTTGGCCTGCTTCTAATACGAAGCAGGGGTGCCTAATGTTCCCAGGTACCTACTGACTAACTCTACATATTACGCAATTGTGATGAAGGTATAATATTGTTTTTAAAGCCCCTGCTGATCAAAAATATCTGTTAACAATATTTCGTGGAAATTGCCGGGAGCTTATTTTCTTAGACGAAACAGTAATCATCGCCCAAAAACAGTTAAATGTTACTTTGGATGAATATATCAGATGAGTGGACGTACTAACTAAATGCAATATTTAATTATAATCACGGCGTAATGGAGAGATCCAAGCGCCGCTTTAACAATGATGTACTGCTCTTTAGCGGAGCCGCGCCGCGCGTGATTTATATGTTTAATTTTGTTTTAATGAGGAAGGATGGGAGACCAGTTGTGTGAGATCAATTACAGAGTTTAGTAGCTAATATTGTAAAGTATGACTAATTTACAACAGCCCGGTCTTCGTATCACAATCCGTAGCGTTATTCATTGCCTCCAATCCATTGTACAGTACCTATAATACAGACGATGACTTAGTTCGGGACGGTACAGTTGCTAAAACAAAGACAAATAAATATTACTAACCTACTCATCTTATCGCTTACTTGATCGTAATAAATGTAGAAGCAACTTCATCATTATCTAAATGCGATTGAAGACGGCTAAGTCAATGGTAAAAATATGGGTCATTTACTCAAGGAAACCCCATTTTCTTTCTTCCGTATTTGTTGGTCCATTCATCGTCCACTTAGATGTGGACAGAATGTTCACACATATAGATTATCCAATAGATTAATAACTATTCCTGTAGGGGAAATGGTCCGTGTGGATATATGTACAAAATCCGCGTTTTCCTCAAGCAGTATAATAACAATGTTTGATCAGCTGCAGTGTATTAAGATACAGGAAATACATACATCCATATTAACTTGTAACAATGCCGATTTATGTGTCTAGGTTTAACTATTACGTTTATTATTGTACTATAAACTATACATAATATAAAGTGACAGATAACACACAGCCTACACCGGTGGAACTAGAGGTTTTAAATTTGAAGGATTGTAGAAGGTACCTTCGAGGCGGAAAAACGAGGGATTTTTAGGAATTAGACCGCTAAGTGGATCAAATGGAGGGTGAAAGTTCTAATAAAGCTTGGCTAGAATTGTATTTATAAAGAAATATCTTACATAACAATTCAAGGAAGAAGAGATTCTTGTAAAAATGCCGAAAACTCAGTGAAAAAAAATGATACCATATTTTTTGATAGTAGGCAACACTTTGACGAACTTTATAAATAAGAAGAAACATAATTCTTAAAGTATAATCACACTCGCTAGAAACCTCAATATTTTTTTTATTCACATTCCTTTTCTTGGCTCCGCATCTATACATATAAATAAAATTGGAGTGTCTGTTTGTAATATTAAAATAACCGCTTTTTACTAAGTGCATTTGGATGTATACACGTTACCTATACCGAAACAACATTTTTTTAAATTTTTGTCTGTCTGTCTGTCTGTTTGTTCCGGCTAATCTCCGAAATGGCTGGACCAATTTTGACGGGACTTTCACTGGCAGATAGCTAATGTAACAAGGAGTAACTTAGGCTACTTTTATTTTAGAAAAAAACAATAGGATCTCACGAAAAAAAATTAAAACCAATGTTGCAGCGCAGCGCCTGATTAAGTTTGATAGCAACAACCTGCAATGCGTCCCGTAGGCTCAGAATGGGCCAGCAGGCTGTTGTCAACGGTTGTCTTTGTTAAATACCACGCGGACGAAGTCGCGGGCAACAGCTAGTACTTAATAAAAACAAAAAGAATAACGAGTACGGGCGAGCACAGTACTGGAAAAAGTGAAGTATCGTCGCGAACAGTTACTTAGCAAAAGGAAATTGGCGTTGGGAAAGAGGTGTTGAGGAGCAACAAGTCGAAATTATTGTTTGCGTTCTAACAAGGCAGGTATCGAGTTGCTTGCAAGGGTGGTGGTTCTGTAGGCAGTTAGTTATTTACAACAATAAATAATAGAATATTAAAAATAATTAATACTTGCCTATAAGTGCTTAGTAAAACTATTCACTACATTTCTCAAAATATAATTAAGAAATACTGTTTTTAAAAAGAATGTCGGCTTGCAAATAACTCTCACACGCACACATACCTTCCCATACAGACTTATAAATTCACACAGAACATACACACACACACACCACACATACCAAATTAAATACACCTACCAACACACGCACATTCACACACGCATACACACACTCCACACACCCCCACACACACACATACTCAAGCATACACGTCTACACACACAGACGACCCTGCCTGTATAAAAAAGAACGCTATTATATTATAGTTTTTCACTATGACATTTGATTTTAACGTACCATTATACTTGCACCTTACCTTAATTAGTGTACCGAGCTCCAAGATAAAGACATTGTCTAGTTTCGAGCTTACCAATACTTTGTTGTTGTCGATGTAACTCGGTAATAAACTATTCTTACATTCTAACGTTGCAAAGCTTACAACAGTACATCAGTAAGTAGTTACGATAAATACAATCAATGATAGTATCCGTTAGTCGATCGTCTTCTTAATAGATTTGAAAACCCTGGTTATGTGATTCAGAATATAAGCCGCTAGTCCCATGCAAATGAATTTAAAGCAATCAAACACAGATTAATTCAAACGCACTCGTCTCAATTCACAGCGGGCAAGACATTTGTCCCGTCGTGTTCTAATGGCCTCTTATTATGCATAGAGTCGGCCTATTGATGTTACGAGGGCTATATACCCGGCAATGTACTGTTAGTTATAATCATATTTAGTAGCAATTGTTGAGAAATTGGTCGGTGGAATGACGATGGAATGTTGGTTGTAATTATACTCCAGATTCGATGACACCTTTAGAATGAGAGTGTGAGGATTATCTCTTTCCAATGTATTGGATATCTATTGTCGCACGAAATCCACGAGAGAATTCTCAAACAAGGCCGATGCGAATAATTGACGCGCACTTTCTTTGTCTTACAAACTAAATCTAATCAACATTCACGTTCCCTAATTCTAGGTCCGAAATAAAACAAACTGAATGGGAGCGAAGTATCCAATTTGTCAAAGGAACCCTAGGAAAAACCTTATTAAAACCAACTTGAATTATTCCAGAATTTTGTTTTGCCGGCGCGTGCGTTGCAAGGTTATGTGCCTAATCTTGTTAGTACCAAGTGCTGGGGGGTGTTGGGAGGGGTGTACGGCCGGAGAGCCTCCGAGAGTGGGGGTGATAAGGCGATTAGTGTCATAATATTATACGCGGCCGGGGAATGTGTCACCGAGGCGAAGGGCGTAAGCCAAAATAATATCTACCACGGTAAAGTGATGTACAGATATAATAATGGGTTTTATGAGGTGGCGGAGGTCAGTGTGTTGGTGGAGATGGTTACAAGACTGAAAGGAAAACTAAAAAAAGTTGTAGGTATGAATCGATTGATGGTGGGCACACAGTTTGAGCAAATCTTAGATAGAAGCTAGATATGTCTGTTGATTTATTATGAACTAGCGGTTCCCGTGACTTCGTACGCGTGGACATTAGGTTTTTGACTATCTCGCTCGGGCCGATCTGTTGTTCGGAAAAATAATCTAGGTATTTTTTATAATACTTTGTTTAGTACTTTGTTTTACTATATAAGTACTTTGTTTTACTAAAATCCGCCCAGTTAATTTTGAGGCATATTGCTTTTTGAAATCCGGTAAAAAGCAAATGTGCAGACACGAAGAAGTTCATTCGCTCAACATCCTTAGCTTAATATATCCAATCAGTAGTATTTTGATGAACAATTTCAGATGTGTCATAATTTAAGATCGCCGTTTGAAGATTATGCAAACTTGCATTACGTTTTCACACGGCGTTTGTATGGTACTTGGAACATTTTTAAATGGAGCAACGAGCGGCAACGAAGCGCGAACCCTTAATTGCCGCAAATTGCTTTCCCCAAAAATAAAATGTAAACGTTCTAACTCCACTTCCCCTTTATCTAAAAATATGCCGGCGAATCTGAAGCACAATTTTGTAGGTAAACAGGCGAGCGACTTTTTTAAGTATATCTTTAACGTTTTGTCGCCAAATTATTTTAAGTAGTAAGCACATAATAATACGCAAAAACTTATACTTTCATAGCTCATTGTTTTATTTAGCTGTCCTGTATTATTATCTTATAGTTATTTTTTCCAATGTTCACAACACAAATTTAAAAAATCAAAGATCATAAAAAATATACCCAGACGATCTTGAGTTATAAATGGTGTAACTAATACGACTTTGTTTACGACGACAAGTACGACAATCAGTCATCCAAGTTTATTTATAAATTAAAAAAATAGAGGTTTTCTACAGTATAAGATAACTTATAGGCATTTTATGGCTCACCAAAAGTCTTGCACTGATCGTCCGTCTGTGTTAAGCTCTAATGAATGAAATTTGTGTGACGTCCTTATCAAGTAAAGCGTGGGGACAAAGCTCTACATCTGCCGCGCGTATTAAGTGCGGGGAGCTTTTTATTTTGCGACGGGAAATCTTTTTGCCGACGCGATGCCGACTCGTTGAGCCCTATCTATAGTCGAGTGCATTAAAATAATTTAAATTACTTTTAATCACACTTTTCGGACCACTTCCATTCATACTTCCGACTCCTGTTTTAGGCTATTAAATATCGATGATCAATACTTCCAATAGGTAAATGTAAAGTATTTATTTTGAGCTCAAGTATTCCACTGCTGCTTGTATGACATATCAAGGCCATAATATCATCGGTCCTTTAAGATAATTGCATTGCAATTACCACCTCTGGCGACACAGCTTGGGTATAACCCTGTATTTCTGTACGAATACATACATAAAAAAATATGGTGACAAGGAGTAATCCTTTAAAAAAGTTGCAGTAGAGAAGTTAAGAAAATTGTAGAGCCTGACGTGACTATAAATACTCTCCCCCACTTCCTTGCTCCGTGATTTGTGCGCCAATTGCGTAAAAGTGACTTTCCACTTAGAGCGTCAAGCGCGGACGCGATGAGGACACAAGAGCATGTATTTTTTACTTATAGCTGTTCTATAAGAGCTACTATAAGATCATAATGCAGCCATTATATATAATCATTGAGACAGCGCCATAATATTTAATATTGACGACCTGCCAGACGACCAGCCCAATTGGTATGCCGATGATTTATATACTATAGGTCTCGGGTTCGAATCCTGGTCGAGGAAAAATGTTTGTTATAGCACAAATATTTGTACTCGCGTCATGGATGTTTAATCGTATCTATACAAGTATTTCAAACTGAGCACACCCCTAGCCGTATAAGTGTTGCGTAGGTTGAAACCGTGCAGTTTGTTGATTCAATTTATTTACTATAGCCTTCCACTATCACGGAGAAATTAGATGAAGGTCTCTATCAATATATGTTGCTAGGTTATTTAACGCCCAGTACCATATCTACAACTTTTTTGTGTGGTGGCCCATACAATTCTGTGAAATAGTATTTATCTGGACATTCTGAAACATGCCTTTATTGAACATTTGAGCTAGTTAAGAATTGCATCACAGAGTGACGATCTAAGATTTCTCTTAAAGAAGTTAAAAGTACCACCAAGTATTTAGACGAAAGTATCAGTTCAGTGCTATAATGAATTATTATCCTACTGTCCATTCTTAAACTGTGACGATATTAAGCGATGCTCAAACCCGCGTTTACCTATTACATCGATGATTCAGAATTCGCGTTTTATTTACTGAACAAAATATGAATCCACTTGAAGGAGAAACGTGTGTTCTTGTATCGTTCGAACCGAATCCGATTAACTATGGGATGCGATAGCGATATGTTACGACTTAATGTGGGAACGAGATACATAACATTTCATTTAGATTTTTAGTAACGTTTTTTGTTTTACAGTTTTAAATAATATAACGTTTATGAGAGCTGCCAACGCTTGTATTATGTATCGTAAAATAGGGCGATCCCCGTATAACATATTAAACATACATGACGTGCTCATCACACAAAGTTTTCCCCAACTGGGATGCGAACCCAGAACCCTTGGTGCAGATAGCAGGATCACTACCAGCTGTGGCAATCGGGTCGTCAATTAATTAAAGCGTTTCAATAACAAAGATTACTTAGTATAATCCTCATAACTACCTGACCTATCTACTGTAATAATAATAGATTTTCGTGTTCTATAATTCTTAACTTACAATCTATTATCCGTTTTACAGTATACAATAATAAATTCCCATGGTACTCGTTACTCTGCTGTTACTCTGCCGTTGCCGAGCCTGTCAGTGCAATCATCACGGCTTTTGGCACGTCGGCAGTTTGACAGAGATGTTAAGGCGATATTTAAACTTTTCCAACATTTAGTACTTTAATCAATGTGAAATGATTTACATAAAATAGCTCTTTGTTAGAATCATTTTGTTAATAACTTTGTTTTCAAGATTTAATAACAGGAATCTGATTTATACTACTTATTTAATGCCTTATATAATAAATAATCGTTGAGAAAATAAAATGTGTGTTTATGGTATTATAAGATGCCTAATATTTATTTTTTAGTAATTAGTCTTGTCTGATGATGTCAGTCCTCGCCTTAATGACGATAGCTTGCTGCCTGTCCCGTGACGAGTGACGAGTCAGCATTGTTCAGAATATCTTGTTACTGACTATGCTGATTATACGCATAAACTGGAAATATTTATAAAGAAACATGGCATAACATCAAAATCATTCGATTGTAGAGACTATGGAAGATGATTAATGTCTACTAGAGACAAATATTTAACCGCTAGGAAATTATCTTAGCAAACCATAAATTCATAATCGATTTCTACAACCTTACATACCTCCTTAATAATTTCAAGTAAATTCTAACTGTTCTGCTTTAACATAGAGTTTTTGTTTCCGTGGCAGCTCTTCGGTGGTCGGGTACCTCAAATCTCCAAGATATCGGACGTGCTGACTGGACAGGGAGGTCCGTTTGAAGTGGCCGTCGCTAACCACCTCTACTCACCCGTCTCAGCATATCAGGCGAGGGTGAGTTTCAATATAATAATAATTTAATTAACATCCTGACACTATTCAAAGACTGCATATCCTGTTTATTAAAAAATAATTTCATTCTTTTTTATTTTCATATTTATTTCCAGCTATCTTCACCAACAACCTTCGAAGTCCCAGCACAAGCCCAACTAAGATACCCCGAACAAAAACTCTACAAACAAAACCCACAATATTCCGAACAATACCAGCAGAATTCCCAAAACCCTCACGACAAAGAACCAAAACCAGGATACAGACCAGAGTACTCCCGTGAGGAATCCAAACTTCTCCATCTGGAAACCGCCTTTCCAAGTCTAGAACCAGGTTATTCTACTCCAGCACCTTTGACTCAAGACATCTTTATCAGGCCACTCTCAAATATTGATTCCCACCTGTACCCGCAGTTCGGCTACCAACATGTGGAACAAATACCTTTACAGTACCCTGAAGGTACGATACAACCGGTGCAGTATCTTCAACGACCCCTGGTGAACTTGGTTCCTGTGCAGTCTGAGTCTGATAGTGAAGAAACTCAGGGTAATCAACCGACTGAAAGAGCGAAAGTTCTTCAGGTCTCAACGCAAGCACCTAACCAGGTACGTTGAAGTTGTAATAGACATTGAATATATTTCAAAAACATTAAATACGAGCGAGTTGTAATTTCATGAGTCAGGTACTGCTTGAGTATTATGACATTAGCGTTGTCTGATAACAAAACAAATCCTAGCGCGCACCTTTGGAATTTCTAGATATGACTTGCTAAGCAATCACACATCATCACGATGAAAATCGCACACCTGAGAAAACCTACGTAGTTCTTGAAACAACAATAATAATATCCCTGATTTCCTGATCAGGATAGGCCTGATTTCCTGCCACATTGACGGGAGGCCTATTCCCAGTAGTAAGTACATTAATGATTATATTTTTTCACAGGAATACAATGCACAACTACAAGCAATAGCAAGCTACGCAAACTTCTATCAAAATCAGCCGTATGCACCTAGTCGGCAATACTTACCCGTACCACAATCAGACCATAATCAACCACAAGATCAGTATCAATCTGTGCAGCAATCCACACCACAACCTGAACCTGAAGGTCAATTAGTCCAAGA
This sequence comes from Pheosia gnoma, assembly GCA_905404115.1. Lineage (NCBI taxonomy): Eukaryota > Metazoa > Arthropoda > Insecta > Lepidoptera > Notodontidae > Pheosia > Pheosia gnoma. The sequence goes on along the minus strand of FR989909.1, from coordinate 248,494 downwards.
ACAAGACAACCAGCACCAACAATATCAACAGTACCTTCAAGCCGAACGAGAGTTGCCTCAAGACGAATCCGAATCAGAACAGGTGGTCCAAATTCCACAAACAACGCCACGACCTGAACAAGAACATCAACTGACACAAGAGATTCAAGAAACGTTGCCAACACAGCCCGAACTTGAAACACTGTCTACAGTACAACCTGAACAACATGAAACTTTATCTACAATCAAAGCATTCACAGAATATTCAACTACGCCAAAGCTCCTGGATTTGGAAGAGCCATCAACGACTATTGCTCCGTACACCACTCACAAACCACTATCTCGTATGCCCATGGCTCCTCTTAGACCCCTACCAGGCTCTAGACGGCTACCTTTTCCTAGACCTTTCAGCAACACACTACCTACTACAAGTGCACCAGCCAGCTTGACAACATTTTCACCACTGCCTGCGTTCCGTCGCTATCCTCACCTTAATACTCGACGACCAACATCACCAACTCCATCAATCACGTTTCCGTCATTACCAACGATAACTACTACACCACAACCAGACATTACAGAGATATTATCTACACAATCATTGCCGACCACGGGAGCGGTGAGTAGAACACCAGTCATCAGAATACGGCATAGACCATTGTACAATCAACTACAATCTACGACACCGCAACCCACACAACCTGATATATCCACGTTGGAGCCCGTTCAATATACATCTACATTCCAACCATCAACTACATTAGAACCAGAAACCCAACATGGTTTACATACAGCTAGTACGCCGCAACCAGACACGCAATCACTAGAACCCGAGCATCATCCAGCGCCAGAACTCTCATCTCTACCACAACCTGGTGTCATATACCACCTTCAAAACCAGCCACAATTTCCATCGCCGCCGCCACAACCTGAACTTGAACCGTTCGCGTATCCTTTCCGACCGTCACCACAACCACAATTGCAAGTATATCCACAACCTTCACCACCACCACAATCGTATCCACAGCGTTTCTTAATTCAACCATCACCGCAACCTTATCCTCAAAGTTTTCTACCACCTGGACAGATTAAACTGTACGAGACACCGGTATTCAATCTACGACCTCAGTACGAACCGCTGTCTACGCCACTACCTCCCCTGCAATCAACTGAACTACCCCAACCAATACCTATCCAATCACAGCTACAGCCCCGTCCGGACGCTCAAGAACCCAGGAAAATAAAAACTCTGACAGTGAAATCTAAGTTTATAAAGCCAGATGAAACTTATTTAACTTCCGATTCGTTTGTGAGTCCAATCCGATCTATTCTGCACCCTCAAATCTACTCCCAATCTCATGAAGTGTTCATTCAGCCAGATTTCCACCCCCTAGCTGCCCCGACGTTTCCAACGGTGCAGTACTTTGGCAAGTATGCGGAAGCTATATTTGGGCATTACCACCATTGATGATAGGTTGAATTTCAAGAACGTATCAATATAAGTAGAAGAATAGAAAAAATAATTGCATTAATTGGATTGAAATCACATTAAGTACAATTAATCTACCGCTGTGCAATATGTCCGTGTTATGATGACATGCGATGACGGCATTAAATATTAAATTATGCTTTAGGCACGTTTATGTCTTACTTCTTGCCTTAACTACTAGGTATTTTAATTAGTTGTAAATAGTGTTTACATAAGACGTTCGATGTACATTAGGTACATGAAAGCTAATTATATTGTTATTTTATTGTTAATATTAAGTTGGAAAGTCGTAATGTCGTGTGCTAACTGTGATGCCATAATCTTTTGTTTAAATATCGAAGTTTTTAATAAGTAAATAAGTTTATAAAACATTTGTAGTTTTATTTTACCTCGTCTCTCTTTAACCAAACTTAGTCATGAAATATTAACATAATAATGCTGATTATCTTTTACACACGATATGAAAATATATGCCTCATATTTATTTAAGGAAAAGGGACACCCATCCATAATAATATGATCCTCACTGAATATATATTAGCCTATCGCTCGATCAGCGCCATCTATAAAGCTCCAACCCCACTTATCCCGCTATTCTCACTTCATCTTACGCTGAATTATGTTAACAAGTGTCTAAGTTCCACAAAAACTTCTAGCCCTATCTCGGTTTATCACTTGATTTATGAATATTAAAATAGCTAAAAAATCTCAGTTTCGACCGAAAAATATATTTTTTGGAGCTTAATAACTCTTTAACCACATGTCTCAGCGAATAAGAACCTTTTTTATTTAAAGATTGCTTGAAAATAAAGAAAATTCTTCTAAAATGATGTCTTTATATTATGTGCAAAGATTTAAGCCGTGTACACAACACGAGTTTTTCACCGTAACTACACATCAAAAACATATATTATTATATTTTTATAATTGCAGGATGATAAAACATCACAAAACGTATAATATATGGAAAGTTAAACCCAAACTATATTTCTCACGACATAACCGCTTCGCAAAGAGGGTGACCGAAACGATAACGAAAAAAATAAAAAGTAACGCCGCAATATGCAGTGAAAATGACACACCATAGACAAAACAAAAGATTATAGCGGGACCATAGTGCTTAGGGTTCTCTCTGCGCTCGATTCGAATTGCGTTCCCTTCTTACATATTATGGAAGTAACGGATTTTAAGGCGCAGCGTTTTAGATGTAAGTAATTGAATAATTCCATAAGGGTTCCGTTTTTACCATTTCGGCACGGAACCCTCACAATTTTTTTTTTATTTTTTTTTTATTACATTATTGGCAAGTATTTGATCTCGATCTCACCTGATGGTAAGTGACGATGAATTGTCTGGATCCAGACGGACAGGTCACAATCGCAAGGCGGGCCCAGGCACATACCGTGCGTGAGTTGACATACAAACAAGTGGATCACAGGACTCGCTCGAGGCATACGCTCGCTGCTTCGCCCGAATCCACCTATCAACAAAATTTCGATGATGCGACTGCTATGATTGTTTGCTTTTAGGATTGCAAGGATTCGATTTCTGCGCCTAGAAAAAAAGATCTAAGCTCGTTGTATTCTATGTGCAACGACATAGCAACTACAAATAAAAGCTTAACATTTAAATTTATGGTTGTGTAGGTATTAGTGTGTGAGCCTCTCCCGCGCCAACCAGCGCGATACGAGATACAATGTGGTGATACAAAATCTCTGAACGCCTGCTACTAATTTCAAAGCAACAAAAATGTTTCGATGTGTAATGACCTGCCATTACAGTAAATGTAGGCGCTTTAAAAATGATCTACTGTTCGTGATGATACATGAATAAACTTCAGTGGACTATAAGCTTTTGCATAATCTTATCATCATAATAAATAAGTCTGATAATAGCTACATCTATTGGTTTGAGCCGTAGTAGTGTGTAGCCCTAGTAGGAGTAGTGTTTCGAACGTAGGTAACTTTGCTCACTTCACCAAGTGGATGCGAGTTTTTTTGGTACCTTATTTATTTCGTCATGTTCCCTGTTCTGAGTGTTACTGGGATCAACCCCAGCCCATTTTATGGCACCTATTATAAAAGAGTTGCTTAGTTTGGAACCAAACAGCCAGTGTGTTTATCCTGGCGAGTTTTAATAAACTCTTGCAACATAATGTGGGTTATCTCAAGAATTGAATTCGAATTAACAAATTCACATCGTAATTGAATAACTTAATAGCTAACTTTGGCCTCATTAATATGACAATGAAATTAGTAACAAATAGATAGGTAGGTATATTTCAAAATTATTTTCAAGAGTGCGTGCCTCTGTAAGCTCCCTAGCAGGGTATACTTATAATATAATTACAGTGCGAATGGTAACGAGCCCTGAAAATACCTGAAAATGTATAAATAGTAACGGCCGTTTAAACGGCACCCATCACCGGCGCACGAATTGTGCTCAATTTGGGGCACACCCCGTAAAGCGTTACATACTTTTCATTTTAATGTGAGCTTCTGTAGGTTCCTGTCTTCATTTTACACGTAAATATTTTAAGACGACGCTATTAGCACATTAGGTATCGATCCTGCTTTCTGTATTAGGTACAGGTAGGTAGGTTAGGGTTCAAATCCCGGTAGGAGGAAAACTGTGTGATGAGCACGAATGTTTCTACTTGGATCATTATTGTTAATATTATCTATAAGTAATTATATATACTATGAGATCGACCCCAATCCGTTGCATGGTACATAATACAATAGTTTGGGACTATATAATTGGTGTGTTCGTTTGGCGATATTATTTTTATTTAGTTTTTGGTATTATTTATTTTAGCAAATTACACTTTGATTTTAAGTCCGTTCCATTTATATGAACACCATCACATCACTCTACTTTGGGACTAGCACAGAATTTTGGCCTTAATACGTAAAAGACACAGTGAAATAAAGTAAACACTATAAAGTACTTCATCTTTGTGAGGGGCAAAGATCAAAGTATTTGTGTGTGGCATTGTTCCACAAAAATGAGGCCATCCGTTTCGATCAAAAATAATATTCAACCTCATGAGACCACGTTGTCTCATGAGGTTACACAGAAAATATGACAAAATATAAAAATAATACCAACAAACAAGAACCATCTTCTGTACGATTCCCAACATTGTTACCGAATAACTTATCTGAATAGAGGTCGCGAATTGGTTATCAGAAATCTACCTATTATGTCAGCTAGACAAAGGCGGCTTTATGTAAGAGGCGTAGGTACCATGGGTAGGGTCTGCTACAAAGTGTTGACAAAGGGTTATTTAGGTAGCCGGTTTCTTAGGGCCGATGCGATCCGAAATACGCTTCGGTTATGTAATGATTAATATCGTTGGCAAGGTCAGATTGGATTTAAATTTATGAATGTAACTTGTCTTTTTCGATATTAATGTTTTAATAATAATATCTATGATAAAACACGTCAATGCATTTTTGTTGCCTATTAAATTATGTTTTAAACTATGAAATTGCAAGTTTGACTTATTTTTTTCTACAGTCATTCATTTTGACGACCCGATTGGAACATTTGGTGAAGCAGTCACTAGACCCGTGGACTTATTTAAGAAAAAGATGTTTACAGGATTCATATTACCTATGCTGGTACATGTGCAACTAAAATAGGGCAGTAATATAGATCAAACGCTAAATTGACCGCCATCACTAAGCAATTAGACTATAAGTAGCACACTAAGGTGGACCAATCAAAATGTAGTATAATGTCTAATTGCCCCTAGGCCACGAGGTTCTACCTGTGTAAAGTTTACCCCAAAGGTTTTACCCTAATTAAGGTACGTTACTGTGACAGTTTTAGTCGGGGAGCGAGGGAATGTCTAATAAATAGTATCTTAAACAGTAGGGGAATGTATACACGAGTTAAACTGAACCTGACGGGTGTATCCCCAAAGAGTTAAACAGATACATAAAATATTAACAGAAAATAAAAGCTGACCCACTTACGTGACAGGTGAGGGGCCTATCGCCTCACACATGCAAATCCTATTAGATGTTCTATGTGGTGTTCATTATTTAGTCGTCTATTGTTATTCCATACAAAGACAATGAGAGATCCTATTCTACCGCTCGGACGGTTTGGATGACAAACTTAAATTGCCGTAAAATTTTATCAATAGCCAGGTACAGACTGACTGCAGTCTCGCGAGCTTACCTAAAAAGTTGTATGACAGCGCATGCCACTCGCATTGCCTCGCCCGAGTGCTATCATTTGCCTCGTTGGTAGACCTCGCGCGGCATGTACCTAACCAAGCCTCGCGAGGCGGTGCGCTCAGCCTTAATCCGGCTAATTGATTTCATTATCTTGAATTCATAACAGGTCGCGTTAACATTTAACCATTCCTCAAATTGAATTTGCTCTTGAGTATTCGGTAGTAACCTTATTAGTTAACAGACCTTAAGTAATTTAAATAAAACTATTTTTAAGGATTTTATCGCGTTTATTTTTTGTTTTTACGTTCCCGACGTTTCGGATGCTATACATACAGCAACCATGGTCACCGGAGGACTGAGGTGGTTGACGACCTAGTGTCATAGCTTGACGGGGATACCCTCATATTTAAATAAACGCGATAAAATCCTTTAAAATATTTTTATTTCAATGTGTAGTATTTTTGGCGTAAATATAAGAAATCAATATGTAGAACAATTCTCCAAAATAATTTTGTAGCCACAATGTATTTATTCATAACTATCGTCGTACAATAGTATGCTCAACATACGCTCAACCTTGCCCGTAATCAATAAATCCTACCAGCCAGTGACCTTATCTAGATCATACGCAAAGAAAGTCAATGAGATTGGGTTCCGAGCCGCAGTTAGACAAAGAGTAAGGCCACCGCGCGCCCGCGGGGAGGCCGACCATTTGCATATGGAATAAAAATATACACAAAAATCTTGGTCCGAAGTTCCACGGGTTTTAGAATTTATGTAGAACTAGCTGCGCCCCGCGGTGTAACTAGCGATTAAAAAGTTAAGTTTAAAAAAAACACGGTTCCTGTATGCTAGCCCATTACATTTTTCTGGGATAAAAATTTCCCTATGTCATTGTCTGACCTCTAAACTACCATTACACAAGCTAGCCTCTGCTAAAAACAATAGCAGAAATGAAAGCTAATCTTGATGTGTCTACCTAGTGAATAAACTTTGTGGCATCTTTGGTTAATTTAATTAATACTATTCGTATACGTCACCAATATCAGGGTTTTTTAATAATAGTATTAAATTAACACAGGACTCTGTTAGCCCTTCTCACCAAACTAAAGCTGGCGGTAGGAGTGAGTCATAAGCTCAATGACCAGGGTGGGAGTTGCAACCAAAACGTCTCCGTTGCAACGACATGACATGAACAATGTTATAATTGACTTTAATTACTTCAGCTTTGTAAGCATTGCTATTGGTATAGAAACTTACTGTATGTAACTTAAAAATGTTTGGATGGAAAAAACAAGTGAATTCGTAGGAGAAGGTTTTAATAAAAACTCAGCTTATCCCGCTTAGGGTTCAATCCGTGACGTCATTATGTAAAATTCCGACGCTCATGTAATCTGCTTCGATTTTTTGTCAATGTTTTATTTTTCGGACTGATCTGCATATGGAGAGAACTGAAAGGACAAATATATTTTTTGGATTTTTCGATTTACATTCGGACCGGGCTTGAGCCTGTTTAAATATGAGCTGTACTCCTCTGCCTAATTCTGAAAACTCTTGATCATTCCTACATTCTTCTGCGACTAATGAACGAAATGTCTACTTGCTTTAGTGACAGAATTCTAAAGATATACGTATAATATTATCAACCGGAAGATGACCACAGCTGGACATTCCCACGAGGACTTCCATAAGCCTCGGTGCGTCGCAGCACAAATCTGCCTACTTCCAACGACACGTATAACATTAAAAGGACCAAAACATGTACTAGGTTCACACTAACCCCTGACCTGTACTACTACTAGACTTGATTTAGAGTACAAAATTAAGAAAATTATTTGTGCCGATCTTCTTCGAGCGTCTCCGGAAGTATTTTTTCATTGAAATGATCGTTGAGTGGTTTTGAGGACCTCTGTATTTTCAATTTGAGTATTTGAGTGAAAAAAACACTAATAGAATACATTTTTCAAAATGATGTCATAAAATACATAATATTTTTATATCTACATTCTATATACACTATTAAATATTTGTCGTCATAGTTGCCATATATGTCCTACATCTATCATTAGTTCCGTGGACAGTCGCTACCTGATACCACTACTATAAGCGCTAAAATGTCGAAAATCAAATAGGTACAAAACAACGATGTCTACCGCCCAGTCCAGTAGTAGGTACTACGTAGTACTAGTCCAGTGGTACAGGTCTGTCGCTCGAACTCATTCAACTAAAACCGTAACGAGGAAAAAGAGTATTTCCAAAAAAGCCCATGCATTTCCCCGGTGGATGGGCGATGACCATCAATCATGAATGCCGGGGCCGCTCTCTCGAATACTAAATAGAGATGCTGCTGTCGCGAAATTGCGGGATTCTGGATCGAATAGATTTTTTTATGTAGAGCTAATCACTACGAGATTTAGAGACGAATTCTTTTAGTGTATTTCTCCATCTATACTCTATACATATAAATAAAATTGGAGTGTCTGTTTGTAATATTAAAATAACCGCTTTTTACTAAATGCATTTGGATGTATGTATGTACTAAGCTACAACTTTACCACCTGTTCAGAATGCCGTTCTTATGGAGAAGAACGGGCAAGAAACTCCATGGTTGCTCTTATTAAAAATATGGCCACTAACTTCACGCGTCTCTGGCAAGACGTACTAGTTACCCCACGATTTTTGCTTTCACCGTACACTATATCATAAACATTATTGAAAATAAGATGTCCACATGAAATACAAAAATGTCAGAGTCGCGGCTTGAACCTATACCGACGACCAAAGAGGTAGTTCCACCTCAAATGTATAAGACACTTGTCTTATACATTTATAAGATGGTAAACAGAGCCAGCAAGGAAAAACCAGAAATACCAAATATACGAAGTAATCTGTATGCATCTCTCATAGTGGGAATGGACCTTTTGCCAAGTCCATTGACCGCAGCCCTTTAATAAAATTAATCACATCTTACGCATTGTCTACTCGTGATAATGATTCAAATGATGCGCATGACACATGGACATTGTTGATTCAATAGGAAACAAATATTTGCTGTCCTTTACATGACACGCCGGTCGCATTATAGCACTTATATATGGAGACGATGCTTTCGGTTACTCATTCACACATGAATACGCATATATTATGAACAATTAAATATGAGGGTACCCCGTTTTAAACTATGACACCAGGACGTCAACCACCTCAGTCCTCCCATGACCATGGTTGCTGTAAAGCAGCCGAAACGTCGGGAACGTAAAAAACAAAAAAAAACGCGATAAAATCCGTAAAATTAGTTTTATTTAAATGTGAAGTATTCGCGTAAATATAAGAAATCAATATATTATGATGGTTGCCAAATATTCAATTTGTCGATAGTCTCAACGAATTAGTATATTTTATGAGTTAAAAGTTTAAAGTCAAAGGTCTTCAAAGCTCCGCTTGGGCTTGCTCTACTAATTTACATGAGAATAACATTACCGCTCCACAAGAGAACTTAAACATAATTAATGCAAAGTGGCTCAATTGATACCTTAATTACCGCACGTGTTTTAAACTGCGTGGAGCCACTAAATTGGCGTTATAGCGTCAATATTAATTAATAGTCAGTCCGAAAACTGTGATCAACAGTAGAATTGTTAGAAAAAAAACTCTATAATAGTAACGGTGTTTTACAGCCCTTTGAAAATAATTAAAATTACATTGATTTTTTTTTTACCTAAACAAAACCGGGATTTATGTCTTATTAATATTATAAATTGTGTGTACCGGAGATGATACATAATTAAAATGGTCGACTCAACAAGGAAACACAAATATGGCCTTACTGCGCCACGTTGTCAGAATACAGCATTTACACAAATTTGAGCTACGAATCGAGCGTAAATATACATTGAAATACTGTGTTGTTTGATGTTACTGTGATGATGCAAATAAACTAATCTTACTGATTTTATCGCGTTTATTGTATGTTTTTTTATGTTCCCGACATTTCGGTTGCTTTACAGCGGATAAGTAAGTAAGATGGTTTAAATATAAGAAATCAATACCTATTGGTTAAGTGAATATGGTTATGTATGTTTATAAACAGAATCATTTAATAACAATATTTAGATATAAAAAACATACAAAAAAGAATACTAGTTAAATAACAGAATACCAATATCAGCAAGAATTAAAAATAGTTACACGATTTTTTTATTTTAGTAAAAAAAAGGTTTAAAAGTGTTAATCTATGTTTGAAACGTATCTTATTTTAGATACATAGTTTGTTTTCATATTATTTTTAAGTTTTTTTTTTTATTTTCCTGTTTGTAAATATGTAATTATATTGATTTCTTATATTTACGCGAATACTACACATTGAAATAAAACTATTTTTAAGGATTTTATCGAGTTTATTTTTCGTTTTTACGTTCCCGACGTTTCGGCTGCTTTACAACAACAACCATGGTCACGGGAGGACTGAGTTGGTTGACGTCCTGGTGTCATAGTTAGAAACGGGCTACCCTCATATTTAATTGTTGATTGTGGTCCAATCTACGCAGAAAGTGCTCACAGTATCTTGAGGTCTTGCAATGGTACGCTTGGTTTTCGATTTAATAATATTAATCACTGGATCCCAAGTCGGTCGAAACGTCGGGAACGTAAAAACGAAAAATAAACGCGATAAAATCCTTAAAATAGTTTTATTTCAAAATATGTAATTAATTAAAATTCCCAAATATATAAAAGGACATTTTAAAAAGTTATGAATAGGAACTGAAAAGTACTTAAATTGTTGTCAGTCCAGTAAATTGTTGTCACTGTTTCTAAGCGCAATGAAGGATCTATAAAACAAGCACTGATTAAAGCGTCAAAGTGAAATGACAAATTCGCGGCATACGCTTGCAAGTTCACACCGGTTGCAGTGACCTTTGTTGGTGCGCGTACTACTAATATTGTTGACGCACTTTAATTAATAAATCGCGTGTGTGCGATAACACTATTTTACGACGCGTGTCGCTGGTTTAGCGGCCACCGTGCACCCAGCTCAGCTGGTTTTGACAGGAGTAGAATGTGCAGTTTGTGAACGATAGCTGTCCGCGGCGCAGGCCTGCCTCCGGGTGACTATGTGCACTGCGACATTATAATAAAGTGGCAAATTAATTAACACCATCACACCTGTATTCCCTGAAGGGGTAGGCAGAGGTGCGCTGTTTAAACTTTATAAAAAAAAATCATCACGAGCTTAACTTGTTTGTGGAGTTTTTTTTTTATTGAAGGTAAGTTATTATTTTTTTGAAAATATTTTAATTTTAATAAAGATCTGCATATCTAGTATAATACTACCACGGTTAATATTAGTAATTATATCTTATTTACATGTCAAAAACATCACATATTTTTTTTTTTTAAGAATTACCATTGTTTTTTTACATTACTAACTCCTTATTGCTGTACAAAACAATAATTCTTATTCTCAGTACATAATTATATGTATCGAAAAAAAAACATAATAATACAGCATTACTTATGTACTTAGTACCTACAGGTCGGGATAGAGACTGGAATTATGAATTGTGGCTCATCGAAGCTCATTGACTTGATGGACGATCCATTGATAAACTACAGCAGGATACTACAGTCAGTACTATAGTATGCTGATAGTAAAGATTTGACGAACGGATTACATACACTTTTTTAATACTTACAAAAAATGTAGTCCGAGAAATAAAAAAATAACTTATTACACCCATAACTAGAAGTAGTATAAGTAGGTATACGTACTTAAATATCCATAAACATATAACACCGTCTAAAGTTTTCGCAGGAAGTTAGCTAACATAACAAAAACATAATGGGCGGAAACTAATAAAAGCAATATCATAAAACACTGAGCCAGTCCATCATGCGGCCGGAAGTTAGCGCGAGGAAAATCCTTTATGAGGCTTCACAGACCTCCAAATATTACTTTAGTTGTTGGTATATGATTGAGTGCCGCTTAACTAGCTTGCACGTGAATGAACTAACTTACGACGACCTTCAAATCCAACTTCTTGGCTCTGTAACCTTAAAACGGGGTTGGAGGACTTCAGGAATCAGCAGGTACTGATACAGGGGGGAGAGCGGAGGCCAATGGGTACAATTCAACTCAGCTAGCATTAGTGCTAAATGGCCAAGATTCATCGATCAGCAAGAGGTCCAAAATAAAGTTTTTATGAATTAATGTCCCCCAGTACTACTGAGAACTTGTAAGATTCGTCCAAAAAGTAATGTTCAAAACGACATCATAATAATGTATACAGAGGTTAGTGAATATATACAAAGTATCTTAGTGGACTATGGCACGAATCCTTCATACCTTGAGGGGGAGTGTTCCTTGTTTAATGTCAATACGCTCCCCCCTGTTTTAGATGTCATCATCGAAATGTGCACCCTTCAGGGAATATGGATGCGCGTCCTAGTGTTCTTTTATGTAATTTCTTGTTATTTCATTGTATTTTTCTTCCATGGCGTAATTCGTATAATCCAATTCCGTACAAAAATATAAAATGAATAGGTACGCTAGTATATAACACGAGCTAGCTTGAAAAATAAGTTCTCCAATTGTCAAATTTAAAATGTCTAATCTTATAATTTCACACAATTTTAAAAGTTCAGCTACAAATTATACTAAATTTAGTTTGAATTAAATTTAAATTGAATAGAAAATTTCAAATATATTTATCTCATTTTCAATTCAAAATTGAACTCGACGACTGTTACTCCCTCTGAACTTATCCAGTAAAGGTGCTGACCCACTATACTGTGAATGCTGTAGATCTCAACATAGTTCGCACTGTAGCTTGACTACCACTTTGATGTGGATTATATCTTATATTTGAATCTAACCAAAGTCTACCCTAATCAGTAATGAAAACTCAAAAGAATTCAATTTTGATTTTTTATCTGCTGAATATAGATAGATACATTGATAACAGACTAAAGTCACTTAGCATAGATAAGCTGTTTTAAATCGCTCAAGAAACACCTACCGTGGCTCCAAAGTGAGCAACCCTTAAATTATGGAAATGATACTATTGACTGGTGACGATTTCAGTAATATCTAGACTGAACTAATTAGTGAAAGGTCATTTCTGAAGAGGGGCATTCGGGAATCGAACCCGCATCCACCTGATGCAGAGAACTGAGCCGACTACTTACTCTCAAACCTAGCCTATGATAGTGTTATCCTGTTTTGTTGTCACTTGCACGAGCGCGCGCGCGCGTGTGTGTGTGCGTGTTTGTGTGTGTGTCTTCTTCCAGTGAGGCAAAACGTTACGCACGCACATAAACAGTTGTTAATAAACAAGTTGCAATTAAAATTTGTACTTGCTCTATATCGAGCGTGACATTTCGTGTGTAAAACGAATATTAGTCTAGATTAGTAGCATGTAGATGTGCCAATAGGTATTAAGATCGCGTTATTCTCTCTGAGGTAGACAGAAAAAAAATATGATTTAATTTATAACTATAGAGTCATTTTACATATTCTAGTAAGTAATCCAAAAATATATAAATTGAAGGAAACACAATTAAATTATCTTTTTTCAGTGCAATAACCATTAATGAGTATGTTACTAACGTATAATCTAACTGCAAGATTATAAGTCACATATATCCATGTACCTGATCGTGACTTTAAGAAAAGGTTTCTCTATACACACTCTGACCTCTCATTTGACTCCTTGAATATATGAAAAAGCGTCCTCTAGGGTACTCAAGGTATATCCTACAAATAAGAATCTCTATGGCCGCCGTTGTAGACTGTACTTGAAATGTCAGTTTAACTAACTGACATGTTAATCTGTCCGTATAAAGAATTTTACTAAATAGATAATAGATATATACTGGGATACACTACTCTTCAATTATTATGCGGCCAAACATAAATAACTAATCTATACTTTGCCCTTAGCGTAGGTATAATACCACTCTCCTTTCTGCGAACTATTAATCTTATTCTGTGAAAGCGGCCTTGCTTGCCGATACCGAATTGGATCGAGTATAGAACGCCGCGAGTCCTACACCAAAACCAGTAATATATTGTCCATTTATTTAATATGCAAATGCGCTATCACAAGGCGCCACGAACGATCTACGTTGTGTATTGTAGGTGTGTTGCACAATAAATGACCATAATATATCGGGCTTAAACTCGGTCCGTTGTTATTGCGACAACGAGCCGAGTGGCCTGTAGCAAACACTGCCCAGTGGTAAAGGCTAAAGTCCACGACAGTACATATACAAATATATATTAGGAGAAAAAACAATTATAGTTTTACTACAAAAAAAAAACCAAATGACAAGGACGGAAAACGTACTTCTGCTTCTAGTTTCAAAGTGACTTGACCATGTAGTAATCAATACATAATTTGGTTAACATTTTCATAACTTTCATAACTATTAATAACTTACTTATTTTTAATTGCAAACTAGCTGTCCCGACGAGTTTCGTATCGCCTCAGTATCAAACCTATGAGAAATATTATTTTTAATGATTTTTTCAAATGTTTTCATAGTTATACTGCTAACCTGCACAAGCAGAGACAAATAAAAAAATCGAAATCATCAAAACCCTTGGTCTTGAGATATAAATAGAGTAAATAACACGAATTTGTTTTATATAAATAAGCCCTAAAAATTGTGTAAAATTTTTAACCGATGAATCTGTTATATAATCAGTATAAAAAATAAGTGTGTAAATGAAGTTTTATTTTTTAAACAAGGCGGTCCAATAGCGTTTGTTCGTGCGCTCAGTACGGGGTGTAATTTTTAAATGCCTAATAATTTTGGGAGTTTTATCTTTATAACCTACTGTTGGCCCTGTTAAAATATTGTACTCTATGTATATATATATATATGTTTCACCTTATATAGAAGATAGATAGATTACAATATGAAATTTCATGTACTTGTATATCGATCCGACCAATGCTGGATTCAAATATCCCTCTGGACTCGCCATCCTTTCCAGTCCTGAGCTAACTACCGTGTTTTCTATCCCCTAAAGCATTATCAGCCATATTCAAATGGGCTGAGTGTTCAGAATAACATAAAATAAATATATTTCATAATTCAAGTTAGTTTATTAGCAATTAGCCGACCGCGTGTCCTGCATATAATTAGTTATTTATGTGGTTCCAATCGATAAGTGCAGGATATAATCCGTAATTTTAAGCTTTAACTTATTCAAATAAGCTAGGACAACATTTAAGTATTAAGCTCATTTAACTGTGCATGTTAAAGGTGTGGGCTCGCGTCAATATTATAATGTCGATGGTAGGTAGGTAGATGGAAAAAATAAAAAAACAGTAGACGAGGTATACAAAGCAAGTATTTTTTATTCTACATATACTTATAGGTAATCTAAAACAACTAATTTTGATAGATCAGCTTTTTGAGAGATTAATTGATCCCAATTATGCCAAAAAATTCGACCCTGCAGCCCGAGGCCGCGCATACAACTTTCACGTATTAATATTAATTAATCTGGTGTCCCAATACAAAGAAAAATATGTTTAAACACACAACACTACTTTCCTAAATCGTTTAGATTCCAATACATGACAGACAGTCATTTATTTTGTTTTGGGATTATTTATTGCTGTTTAATAATTACTCGAATGACCACCCATGATTGTGTAATTAGCTTTTTAATTAATCAATATTATCCACCTATAAATTAGTATAATATTGAAATAAAACTAATCTTAAGGATTTTATCGCGGTTTATTTTTTATTCTACGTTCCCGACGTTTCGGCTGCTTTGCAGCAACCATGGTCACGGGAGGACTGAGGTGTTTGACGTCCTGGTGTCATAGTTTGACGGGGGTACCCTCATATTTAGTTGTTACTTGCGGTCCGATCTACGCAGAAAGAGCTCACTGTGTCTTGAGGTCTTGCAATGGTACGCTTGGTTCTGGATTTTATGATGTTTACTACAGGGTCCCAAGCTGGTGGTAGCACCCAGCCATCTTCCCTATTGAAATTAGGATGTTTTTTAATTTCAATGGCCTCGCGTATCATCCTTGGTCGGAATCGGTGTTCTTTTGCGAGGATCTGTGGCTTATCAAATCTGATATAATGGCGGGTGCGATCTTGTACATGTTCACAGATTGCAGACTTCGTGGAGCGCCGGTGTTGTACATCAGCAATGTGTTCTTTTACCCGGGTTTTTATAGATCTTTTGGTTTGTCCTATGTAAGAGAGCCCACATTCACAATCGAGTTTGTATACCCCTGCATCTTGTAGAGGAATGTGACACTTCACAGATGGTAAAAACTGACTAATCTTCTTCGGCGGCTTGAAAGAAGTTTTAATTGAAGCGCGCTTCAAGATGTAGCCAATCTTGTCTGTGACACCTCTAATGTATGGTAGTACAGCAGGCAGACGCTCGACTGTGGCTGGTTTCACTCGGTCCCTGTGACGGCGGCGCGGGATTCGGAGCTTGTTGTCATGCAGTACTTGCTTGACATGATGGAGCTCAGCAGCCAGATGTTGCTCGTCACAGATCCCTTTGGCTCTCTGAAACAAAGATTTACCCACGGTAGCTAACTGTGTTGGATGGTGGTGAGATTCACCGTTTAAGTACCTATCTGTATGTGTCTTTTTTCTATACACGGTGTGGCCTAAGGTGTTATTGGGATTTCGGATCACTAAAACATCTAAGAAAGCTAGAGTTATTGGCCTCTAACTCCATTGTAAATTTGATTTTGGAGTGTATGGAGTTGAGATGGTCTAGGAAAGCTGTTACTTTGTCTGATGGTAATATTGTGAAAGTATCGTCTACGTACCGCTTGTAGAATCTTGGGGTCACAGGTGAAGTACGAAGGGCTTTCTCCTCAAAGTCTTCCATGAATAAATCGGCGACAACGGGAGAAACAGGGGAGCCCATCGCCACACCATCTACTTGCTTGTAGAACTGTTCATTCCACAACAGATAGCCGGATGTAAGGCAATGTTTCAAGAGTTCAGCATATTCCTCTGGCATGTTGTTCTCTGCTAGCTTCTTCGAAACTATTGTGATGCAGTCTGTTACAGGTAGGCAGGTAAACAAAGACTGAACATCAAAACTAACCATTGTTTCATTGTCAGCAAGATGTAGGTGTTTAATCTCACTGACAAAATGGTAAGAATCCCTTGTATGTGCTCTTGTGTGTCCTCTTAGTGGTGAGAGCACCTTTGCTACGTGCTGGGCCAGACTGTATGTTGGTGTGTCAATCTGGCTCACAATGGGACGCAGCGGGGCCTCAGGTTTGTGTATTTTAGGTAACCCATACAGTTTTGGTGGTTTTGCGCAGGAAGGTATCAGTGATTTGACGTCTAGATTCAATGCAAAAATAAACCGCGATAAAATCCTTAAGATTAGTTTTATTTCAATGTGTAGTATTCGCGTAAATATAAGAAATCAATAGTATAATATTTTTATAAATATACCGTGCTCAATAGTTCCGTTACCCTGACTGTTTTCAAGATGTAAAATATTATACATAAAATATGTTAATAGTAAAATAGTTTACTTTATGTTCAAGTTATAAACTAGGTTGAACTGTCCAAGGTTAGTTACATAATACCTTAAAATTTAGGAAGCTCGTGGACAAAAGTAAGAGGTCAAAGTTTTACCGAGCGTTGGTAATATCTCTTTATTGACAGGATAACCCCTAATAACCATTATATTCCGTTTATTTGTACAAGTTATTGAATAAAGTAGGTAAGTATGTAACTCTACCACGCATTGTAATATTACGTTATTTATAATAAGATAGAATATACAATACTTTTATTAGTATAAAATAGACCCAGAGCGAAAACAAGTCTCTACCAAGATTAGTCTTCACATAGTTTTTTTTTTATTACATTATAGGCAAGTATTTGATCTCGAACTCACCTGATGGTATGTGACGATGAGATCTACGATGGAGCATACTTGCCTAGGTAGGAAGGCGGCAGTAGATAGAGACGCTACATTCACTAGGCACATGCAGCGCAACTGATCTGACCCGCCATCCATGAGTTACCTCAAACTTGCACACATGAAGCTTTAGCCTTCTCTAAGATGTTCGAGACAAAGGAGCAACAGGTCAAAGGTTAATTAATAAAAGAGATCATCAATCTACCCAGCATTCTTGTACACCCAGGCTGTGTAACTCTGTTCCAAATACAAAACATGCTAAAACCAAAATGTAAAAGTTAAGTTTAAAAAGTTTCAGCCCTAGAATAGGCGCTAAGCGCTGGCGTATTATTTTTGGCGCTGCCAAAGTAACAAAAATAGTATAAGGTGTAACAAAAATAGGTTAAAATATTTTATTAGGGCCAACAGTAGGCTATAAAGATAACATTCCAAAAGCAAATAATCAAATTGTAAGATATTAAAAAAAAAATCCCCCCTTTACTGAGAACATAGACAAAGGTACGGGGTCGCGTTGTTTAAAAAAAAACAAACGTTTACACAATTATTTTATACATCAACGTGATTCATATTATAACTTACTGATACATCGGTTGAAATATTTTAGACAATTTTTTGTTATACCTACCTTATATAATGATTATCGTCAGTAAATAAGTAACAGTATTTTAACAGATCAAAGACGAAACTATTAAACGCTACCTCCATTTTAATTTAAAAAAAAATCGTTGGGCAACACTTTTCATTGGTAATCTGTTTGTAAAAATAAAATGCTAGCTAACACCTATGGTAATATCTCGGGTAAGTTTACCCTTTGTGTGTCGATAGGATCCGCCGCCCCGCGCTGCTGCACTAATTAGTTTCAAACTCTAGTCAGAATTTTGGAAAACTTCTGTAACATTGTTTAATAACAAATCAAGCGTGAAATTTTGAAAGCAGCTGCGGCGCTATTTTTAGAGTTCTGCAAAGTTTAGACACGCATAATATATCAAATCGTGCTTTTTACAATAACCACGTCCAAGAACCGTATCCTATGGAGGTAACCACAGATCAGCCCCAGTCAAATACTCTAATATATGTTATGCAGGTACAACAAATGTACTACATAACATAGTCGATTTATTTCCCCCGACATATACCTGTCGTCTCTTTCATGAATGTCGTCTCATTCATATAAAAAAACATGATACCACTCATAGATAATATCCATCGGTATCATGCTGATTTTTTTTAAAGATACTTCTTATTGTGAGAAAAGCATAAATATTTTTCCCCTTAGCCAAATACTATAGCTAGGTACTAATAAATTACTACTACTACTAGGTACTGGTACTAGGTACTAGTTACTAGATACTGGTACTAGCTAATGACTACCGTAGTAATGTTTGATAAACACATAGACTACCTATAAATCTGGGTAGACTTTCAGAATAAGTAAGTCAATTAATTTCACTGCACACTCTAAATCCAGTCTACTACGGATAAACGGTAGCTAACTGTACCCGGTTAATACATCGATTAATATGACCGGCTGTATGATCCGGGGACCAGGTGTATGATCCGGGGACCGGGTGTAATGATCCGCGGCTGACTTCACGCGGCACACGAGATCATTATCCTGCGACAGACAGCCGTTATTAACAGCATACACCTCGTAAGTTAGCTCTACGCTCTGTACTGGCTTTGGGGTATTCTGACCAAGAATGATAAGCGACGGCCTTGAAATTCAATAACATTATAATTTCAATAGCGAAAATGGCTGAGTGCTACCACCGACTTGGGGTCCAGTAATTAATATTATTAAATCCAAAACTAAGCATACCATTGCAAGACCTCAAGACACTGTGAGCGAGTACTTCGTATATCGGACCGCAAACAACAACTAAATATGAGGGTAACTATGACACTAGGACGTCAAACACCTCAGTCCTCCCGTGACCATGGTTGCTGTAAAGCGGCCGTAACGTCGGGAAAGTAAAAAACATAAAATAAACCCGACAAAGTCCGTAAAATGAGTTTTATTTGAATGTGTAGTATTCGCGTAAATATAAGAATACAATACTTATATCCTTTACTGTAAAATACATGTATAAAACATGACATAGCAATGATCTACACAATGTAGTACATGTTTCACAGTAAATTGATAAAGGGTATCTCAAGTCATCCCTGTGATGAAGGACGCTCCGAATTCCAATATTGTACTAAATTAAATATTTGAAATTTTCAAACCTTTTACGGATCCTTAAGTCTCAAATTAAACAATTTACTTATTTTTTCGAAATATTTTACCAAGGAGGGACGAAGGATAACAAGTAGGAAATTCGAGAAGGTTGTATATAAATATTGAGGTTATTATAAAGCTAGAATTAAGACTCGTCTACACTCTTGTGGTAGACCTCAAGAAATCAATAGATGTTGCAGTGAAAACTCTTAACCAGTCACAATGTAGTTTTGACTGAAGCTCTTAGTCAAAACAACTTTTAACCGCAAATTTGCACTCAAAAGTAATGTTAAGTTAGGTAAGCTTAGTGTTTTTAATAATTAAAAGCACCCTAACATAACCCGAACCCTAGGTTATGCGAGGTCGTTGTTAATTATTGAAAAATAAAACCAACCTTTTTAAGAGTTTTGACAGATGGAACTAGAGCAAACTACCTTTGACTAAAAGCGTCTGTAAAAACTAATTTTAAGTTTGGACTGGTTAAGTGATTTGACTGCAACATAGATACATAAAAAATTACTGAAATTAACGTGTTGTTTCAGATGATATCAAAACTAATTCTCATCATCATGATCGCTAATCTGCACCGATCAAGCAACTCTCCGCTCGGACATTTCAAAGAGCTGAAACACGATACAATTTTAGTGCCGACGCAACACGCGTCACTCGCAATGCATCCGCAAACCCTCGGCTCCAGACAGAAGAAGAGTCAGAACATAATATCTATCCCGATCCATCACATACTAATACCGAAGCTCCACGTTCTCCCAGCGCAGTCGAACATCCGCCACAGTTCCGTCCATACTGACGTCAAGCATATAATAACGAGCGACAACATTAAAATACCAATCATATCCCAAACGGTATCCCACAGTGCTACCAACATAACGCACCCGACACCGGTCATACCAATTTTGTTTCCAATACATCATAATTTCGTACCGGTTCAAGATTTATCTGTAATACCGCTGCAGAAGAATCAGAAGATTGGACATTATAGGTTGATGATGGAGAAGAGAGATGAGGAGAATGAAGAAGTGAATAGGTTCAGGACTTTCTATGGGGGGTATGGTACGGGGTTGTTCTTCGGGGGCCACGGCGCTGGACACGGGTTTCATGTGTTCGGATAGTAGAGTAGGTTAATGTTTTGACTTAAAGTAATAAATTATTTATTTATTGTGTGTGTTTTATTCAATTTATATTTGCCTTAGAGTAGTTTGGCGGAATAGGGAAGATCTTCCAGCCAGGCGGGTGGTATGGCTGGCGGGCCGGCCGCAATGCCCCGACGGTTTTTGTCGGGATCTTGTATATATGTTACGTGCTCCGATAACTCTCATAGTGCGTTTCAGGATTGTACTGGGAATTGTCAATTGTGCTCAATGCGTCTGCAGCGTCATCTGTGTAACTTGTGGGGTGGTTGAATGGTCGCTACAGTAGGATAGAACGATTTTTTTTAGGTACCTACCCACCTACTAATTCGATAATAAGTCTCTATTAGAAACAATAATGATAAAACCAACGTTAACTTAACCATAAATAGTTTTATAGATAGTTATAATCATTAAACTAAGTACTTAGCTGCACTGCAACACGGGCTCCTGAAAGCAAATAATTAAATAATAGATCAGTTATTCATAGGAAATCGTTCAGTAAAGGCACGATATTAAACTCAACTGTAGTCATTTTGTAGCTACGAAAATGTTTCAACAGCCATCAAAACCATAATATTCATATTTAAATGATGACAAATTAAAAATTGCAGCTCATTGAAAATGAACCATCTCTCCTTTGGCGCTTTTCATTTACTGAAAACATTGAGTCCGAAATAGTTTATGCAATATTGATGAATACTCTGTTGAATCGAGTCGGGTTTAAAATTTTATAGGTATAATGGATAAAGGAAATATGATCTGTAGTTCAATAACTTTCAATCACCGTCAGGCTTCTGAAATTTATCAGACAAACCTAGGTACTATCTTTTAGATCTATCTTTAACTCTATAATGTATAAAGCTGAACTAAATACTAAATTCTCTATATACATATTAGATAACAATATTTGTAATAATAAAAAGGTTCTATCCATATAGGTACATACCGGTTCCAACCTGTTATTCGAAAAAAATAATTCACTCACTCACTACTCACTTAAAAACCACTTAATAAGAACTCACTCACTGAAAAACTACGTAGTGAGGAACTCACACACTGATACGATATAGGATCATACATTTAATGCATCCTTCCAAACCCAGACTTGATAGAATAAAAAGACTCTTCCGTAATAAAAAAAAAGATGACACACGGCGAACCTTAAAAGTGAAGCCTAATAAACACTGGTCTTCCATTTAAACAACATGCTAGACAAGTTTATTAGGCTTCACTTTTAGCTTACGCCGTGGGTTATCTGAATATTTTAATAAGTCTATGCTTTCAATGTGTTATTTTCTTTACAACTGAAAATTTTCAACTACACAGTGGAACTAAACAATAAAATGACTTCCTACCCGCACTTCGTCCCGGGAAACAAACGCATGGCTGCCAGTGTACAGTGGTGTGTTGCCAGTAACAATAATATCGTTTAATTTGAAAAAAATAGAATGTTGGATTATTTTTATTTATATTGGAATAAAATAATGGTACAGATTCTAGATTTTAGGGAATGTACTTACAAGTGAAATGTTATTTAATCGATTTATTATTCACTCCGGCTTATTCAGCCAAGAAAGATACCACACATACATATTTTATTATTTAAATATAACGAGACTGTAAGAATAAAAATTAACGAAAGATTATCGAATGAATCGAAATCCTAATAAAGGATGTCCGCCTGCCCTCCATCGATAGGAACCGACCTTTCAGATCGTGGCCAGAACTAAAACTACATTTTTTTACCAAAAACAATAACGATATGAACCTTCTTTTTTTACTAAAAAAAAGAACTGCTTCATTCTTTTTTCAAATGGCCTCTCCACCCAAAAGTATGTATTCATTACCTAGAAAAACGCGTTAGTTTGTATTGTACTCAATATCGACAGGAGAATTTGTGCCGACGCGTGTTAAAATAAAGTCTAAATTCCCGTCACATTGAGGCAGAGTCTGTCCGGTATGATAGCAATACGCCGGGTCCCTATTACATTGAAAACAAATACTATTAATTGGTGATGATGATTGATGGATGCACTAAAGTGCAGTGTTTATTAAAATAATCAGCTTCCAATCTCTCTCCAACCTCGAACTGGCTACTATAATGAACTGCCCATCTATTAAGATTGCTAACATGCTTATCAGTGGTTGCATTACTATAAATATTTATACATAACACATTATCTATGAACTCAGAACGATACTTTTTAATCTAGGTACTTATCCAAGTAAGTACCTACTTACTATTAAAACCGCGCGACACCGCCTTTCGCCTTTCGCCTTTTCATTAGTCAACGACACACTTTCTTGTCAACACAACGTGTCCTGTTATTTATATTAGTTATACCTATCAAATCATCTTATCCGTTAAATGGAAGATTAATAAATCCAGTTAAGTGTTTTATAAATCTATTATTTACTCAGCAGACGTCCTATGTCGAGTGTCAAAGTATCGAGTCGGAGAAATATTTTTTAAAATTAGTTTGAAAGTTCAAACGTTCAAGTTCAACGGACTTGTCAAGTGCATAATAATCGTAATAAATAACACACAGTTTTCTGTGATAACAGTGTCGCACTGACAAGAATAACGGACTTGCCACCGGTGATATTGGAAGGTGGCCATTTATATAATTTGTTGAAGTCGCAAGTGATTTATTTTCTGTTGACATGAGATCGTGATTATTTTAACCTATAAAGGCTATTATAATTTAATCTAATGGAGATATGGGCGATTATATAAAGCGGTGCTAATTATTCTATGCTGATGATAAAAGTTACTAGTTTTCTCACTTACGAAATAGGTCACCGAATATCGGAGGGTCGAATACGGTATCGACAGTCCGTCCGATCCGAATCCTATCTATACATATAAATAAAATTGGAGTGTCTGTTTGTAATATTAAAATAACCGCTTTTTACTAAGTGCATTTGGATGTATACACGTTACCTATACCGAAACAACATTTTTTACATTTTTTGTCTGTCTGTCTGTCTGTCCGTCTGTCTGTCTGTCTGTCTGTCTGTCTGTCTGTCTGTCTGTCTGTCTGTCTGTCTGTCTGTCTGTCTGTCTGTCTGTCTGTCTGTCTGTCTGTCTGTCTGTCTGTCTGTCTGTCTGTCTGTCTGTCTGTCTGTCTGTCTGTCTGTCTGTCTGTCTGTCTGTCTGTCCGTCTGTCTGTCTGTCTGTCTGTCTGTCTGTTTGTTCCGGCTAATCTCTGAAATGGCTGGATCGATTTTGACGGGACTTTCACTGGCAGATAGCTGATGTAACAAGGAGTAACTTAGGCTACTTTTATTTTAGAAAAAAAAATAGGATCTCACGAAAAAAAAAAACCAATGTTGCAGCGCAGCGCCTGATTGTTTGATAGCAACAACCTGCAAAGCGTCCCGCGGGCTCAGAATGGGCGGGCAGGCTGTTGTCAACGGTTGTCTTTGTTAAATACCACGCGGACGAAGTCGCGGGCAACAGCTAGTAAAAAATATGATTTTAAAACCCCCGATGCTCTAAAAATAAGCGAACCCACTAACATAGCCACTAACCCATATCTCCAATAGTTCATTTATCAGACAAAAATCCACGTTGAAATCTGTTTTGGTATAGCCGTTCTCAGGTGTTGCACTAACTAACAAACTATATTTGATTTTTATTTATATGTATATAGATGAAAATCACAGATAAAAAAAACAAAGATGCAAGGCTGAGTTTGTCTGTAAACTGTAGTTTTGTTATAGGCTAAGTTATATCTTCAGTTGGTTCATACCTACTTACATTTAAACAGATTACCTATACGAAAGAACACAGCAAACTCAGTACGGCACAACAAGTGGAGTGGCTTGTAAGACAAAATCAGCAACATGAGGTAAGTTTAACTCTGTTTCTGTAATCTTATAAACTTTTGATAAACACAAGGTGCCCTAAAAACCCCTCCTTTTACTGTTCCAGAGTTATCGGAGCCTTGTTGTTTCTAGCCGTGTTTGTGTGCGTCCAATGTCAAGAGCCACCAGGTACGCAATATACCATTAAATAAGTAGTACATGTAAACTTCAATCAAAATAACTTCAGCATATGGTCCTAAGTTAGTAAAGACATTTTACCCAACCAAACTGTTATGTAACTTGAAAAATTTTATAACTATGTCATCTTGACTTTATAACTACCTAGCCCAAAATTAGTTGGTCGCTCGAATGTCATCTTGCCTTTATAACTACCTAGCCCAAAATTAGTTGGTCGCTCGAATGTCATCTTGCCTTTATAACTACCTAGCCCAAAATTAGTTGGTCGCTCGAATGTAATCTTGTCTTTATAACTACCTAGCCCAAAATTAGTTGGTTGCTCGAATGTCATCTTGTCTTTATAACTACCTAGCCCAAAATTAGTTGGTCTCTCGAATGTCATCTTGTCTTTATAACTACCTAGCCCAAAATTAGTTGGTCGCTCGAATGTCATCTTGTCTTTATAACTACCTAGCCCAAAATTAGTTGGTTGCTCGAATGTCATCTTGTCTTTATAACTACCTAGCCCAAAATTAGTTGGTCGCTCGAATGTCATCTTGTCTTTATAACTACCTAGCCCAAAATTAGTTGGTCGCTCGAATGTCATCTTGCCTTTATAACTACCTAGCCCAAAATTAGTTGGTCGCTCGAATGTCATCTTGCCTTTATAACTACCTAGCCCAAAATTAGTTGGTCGCTCGAATGTCATCTTGTCTTTATAACTACCTAGCCCAAAATTAGTTGGTTGCTCGAATGTCATCTTGTCTTTATAACTACCTAGCCCAAAATTAGTTGGTCTCTCGAATGTCATCTTGTCTTTATAACTACCTAGCCCAAAATTAGTTGGTCGCTCGAATGTCATCTTGTCTTTATAACTACCTAGCCCAAAATTAGTTGGTTGCTCGAATGTCATCTTGTCTTTATAACTACCTAGCCCAAAATTAGTTGGTCGCTCGAATGTCATCTTGTCTTTATAACTACCTAGCCCAAAATTAGTTGGTTGCTCGAATGTCATCTTGTCTTTATAACTACCTAGCCCAAAATTAGTTGGTCTCTCGAATGTCATCTTGTCTTTATAACTACCTAGCCCAAAATTAGTTGGTCGCTCGAATGTCATCTTGTCTTTATAACTACCTAGTCCAAAATTAGTTGGTTGCTCGAATGTCATCTTGTCTTTATAACTACCTAGCCCAAAATTAGTTGGTCGCTCGAATGTCATCTTGTCTTTATAACTACCTAGCCCAAAATTAGTTGGTCGCTCGAATGTCATCTTGTCTTTATAGTATCTACCTAGCCCAAAATTAGTTGGTTGCTCGAATGTAATCTTGTCTTTATAACTACCTAGCCCAAAATTAGTTGGTTGCTCGAATGTCATCTTGTCTTTATAACTACCTAGCCCAAAATTAGTTGGTCGCTCGAATGTCATCTTGTCTTTATAACTACCTAGCCCAAAATTAGTTGGTTGCTCGAATGTCATCTTGTCTTTATAACTACCTAGCCCAAAATTAGTTGGTCTCTCGAATGTCATCTTGTCTTTATAACTACCTAGCCCAAAATTAGTTGGTTGCTCGAATGTCATCTTGTCTTTATAACTACCTAGCCCAAAATTAGTTGGTCTCTCGAATGTCATCTTGTCTTTATAACTACCTAGCCCAAAATTAGTTGGTCGCTCGAATGTCATCTTGTCTTTATAACTACCTAGTCCAAAATTAGTTGGTTGCTCGAATGTCATCTTGTCTTTATAACTACCTAGCCCAAAATTAGTTGGTCGCTCGAATGTCATCTTGTCTTTATAACTACCTAGCCCAAAATTAGTTGGTCGCTCGAATGTCATCTTGTCTTTATAACTACCTAGCCCAAAATTAGTTGGTTGCTCGAATGTCATCTTGTCTTTATAACTACCTAGCCCAAAATTAGTTGGTCGCTCGAATGTCATCTTGTCTTTATAACTACCTAGCCCAAAATTAGTTGGTCTCTCGAATGTCATCTTGTCTTTATAACTACCTAGCCCAAAATTAGTTGGTTGCTCAAATCTCATCTTGTCTTTATAACTACCTAGCCCAAAATTAGTTGGTTGCTCGAATGTCATCTTGTCTTTATAACTACCTAGCCCAAAATTAGTTGGTCGCTCGAATGTCATCTTGTCTTTATAACTACCTAGCCCAAAATTAGTTGGTTGCTCAAATCTCATCTTGTCTTTATAACTACCTAGCCCAAAATTAGTTGGTCGCTCGAATGTCATCTTGTCTTTATAACTACCTAGCCCAAAATTAGTTGGTCGCTCGAATGTCATCTTGTCTTTATAACTACCTAGCCCAAAATTAGTTGGTTGCTCAAATCTCATCTTGTCTTTATAACTACCTAGCCCAAAATTAGTTGGTCGCTCGAATGTCATCTTGTCTTTATAACTACCTAGCCCAAAATTTGTTGGTCGCTCGAATGCCATCTTGTCTTTATTTCTAGGCTACCTACTTAATAAAGCAGACGGTAAGTTGTATCGTCTGGTGTATCAAGCGGCGCCGTGGGACAAGGCTGTCACAGTGTGTGAGCGAGATGGAGCCAAGCTGGCTGTTCCTAAGACACAGGTATATTCTTTTACATAACAGTAATACTTTAGGGGTGTGCATAGATATTCTAAACAGTAAAAGAGCCAACATTAGATATAGGGAAGCCGTATGGGTAAGTACGTGGCGATGGTGAGCCCATCGCCGCAGGTTGCAGTCGCCTTGATCCATAGTATCAACATTGGTGAAGACCTGATGAAGTGACCCTGCTCCTTTCCGAGGTTCCCGGATTCGATTCCCGGTCGAGAAACACATTCGAATTGGAATTGTCGTCCATTAGACTGTATCTATAATACAAACATTAGGTACTTAGTTTGGTTGGGAAGTTACATTTGGTGCGTTCGTATGGCGTTATAAAAAAAAAACTTATTTTACGGCGTACAGGCAACTCGAACTCGGCTTCGACATTGTGTTGAAATATGCTCTTCCTCTTGCAGGAGGAGTTTCTGTTCCTCCAGCAGCTGGTGCGCGGTATGCACTACCCCAGCATCGTGGGAGCGCAGTTCAAGCTGCTGGCATGGCTCGGGATACAGAATCGTGAGGATCACAAGATCTGGAAGAATATTGATGGTAACTGTTCCAGAAGACTTCTTACCAGAGACCTTGTATTATTATATTCTTACTATATTCTTTATCTATTAATAGCCAAAAGTTGTAACTTCTTATGAAGATAAGAACATGGAACGCTCCATGAGTGTTACTAGCATTTGCCATTATAATAATATTCTATTATAAATCCTATTATTAATAATATCTACTATGGGTGCATGTCTAACCATATGCGAGACAAAAGCGAAAACCCCGTTATTATCAGTCCAGTAGATTTTTATTGATAGTTGAACGAACAGACACAACTCTTTTATGTTTGTTGATTCAGAGACATCCAAATAGTGGGTTCCTCTCAGTGCACTGTTTTTTTTTATACGGCTCAGTTACAGTTTTATAATTAGTATAGACAATTACTTAGCCGAGATGTGAACTACCTGCGACTTATTCATGAAATACAAGTAAAGCAACACGTTGTATACATAGGTACCTATTTATATGTTTTTTGTTTTTTCAGGGGAAAACATTAACGACACTGGATTCCACAAGTGGGCGTCTGGAAACGGTTCAGGGTTTAGGTAGGTAGTAGGAAATGATAGGCACCTTCCTATCTAATCTGTTACTCCTCCCGCCGCACTTGCGTTAAAATGTGCCTACCAATGTAATATGATAGCCAAGCCATTGCTAAAAATACTTAAATCTCTTTGCAGTGACAACCCCGCTGAGCCTCACTGTGTGGGCATAGATGCTGCCAATCCTGGCTTCAGGCAGTACTGGTGTGACCAACACCAACCCTTCATTTGCCAGAAATAAAAACAATACCTACAAGAAAACCTTTTCATTCTTTATAAGTAAATATAATTCGTAATCAGGAGTCAATAACAGAACCTAGATCGTAGGATTCTTTTCCGGCTTGCGCTGGATGTCGGCCCTTGGAACCGAGTGATGCAGTCAATATGATTTAATTGCAATTTTAATAAATATTATCGCACAAAATTTATTTTCATACATCTGCAGATATTTGCATTACATCTGGCAATTGTACTTGAACGGGTGACTACAACACGTGCATTATAATCAGTGTTGCCAGATTGGGTACCTATTTTTTTCGCAATTACGGGTAAAAATTTTGGCTCTGGAGAAATTTTGGAGAAATGAAATTCTTAGATAAAAATTTGGAGAAAAAAATACCCATGCAGTGGGGATGCGTAACGTATAAAAAAAACTCATTTTGGAGAAAAATAATATCAAATTTGGGTATAAATAGAAAATCACATCTGGCAACACTGATTATAATAAATTGCTCAGTTCAACGCCGGCGCCGAGGCTGACAACGCTTGTTGAAATGAGCAAAAATATGGCGCGTGATCCACTTAAAATAAACATTTGTGTTGTATTTCATATGATTATCTAATAGGCATTATGCATATTATATTATACACCATCAATTACTTATTATTTTTACATTTATTGTAGCAATAATTTGTTGTAAAAGTTGACGGTGGTGGCCGAAAAGTAATTTATAAAATTCTCAAAATATTTGGGTTTTGATTGCGTGGCCGAAAAGTAGCTCACGTTAAGCCCAAATACTTAAGATCATTCACGATGAAAAGAATGGTTTTGTTCTCACGCACACTATACATACATCGACCGTACCTACTAGACTAACACATCTTAGGCAATATTTTTTCTAGTGCCTTAAAATTATCATCTTCACTGAAAGCCGAAACTCAGCGTATCTACCCTATAATAAAAGTATCAAGTAGGAATTACTCAGCAGCCTGCGTCTTTCAACGAGATTATGATAAAATTCCAATATAAATGTTAAAAGTCAAATATTCGCGAAGCGGCCCAATAAAACTTGGCGGGATTACGACTCAAGTTTTTAATTTAATTCTGAATGTATGAGAAATAAAAGCTTTTTAGTAGCGTCTATTGTATTATTCATTCGCCTGTCGCGAAACGATCTGCCAATTAAAATGTTTGTAACAACATGAAAGTTTTATCGCTTGCTTGGTAGCGGTACCTAATCCTTTTTGTACCTATGTTATCGTACAAAGTAACTTATCGTAGGTACCTAATCCAGAAATGTGTTCTTAATTCGAAACTTTTTATGTAACTAAAATAACATTACCTATGAAACCTGGTAACTGTTGCTTTTAATAAAAACCTAATAAACATGTGGCTAACATTTTATAAAATAATTCCAAATATAATGAGTTTGTAATTTAACGCCACCTCCTGGAGAAAAGCAAAACTTTTGTTAGCGCCATCTACTTCTGACATTTAATAATAAAATGTTAGTATATCTACTCTCTACTAGATGGCAATATAAGGGAAAATAAAATATGAATACTAACTTTTAGGGTCCAAATGGCTAATACCCAGGTCTGAATACCCAAATTATAAAAAATGGAGTGCTAATGTCAAATTGTCAAAAAGTGAGGTTATATTCTCGATTTATTATGAAAAACTAAACACAAAATTATTGTTTTAGAGGTCATAAACCGCTTATTGCTATATTTATAAATATTAAAATTTATATATTTAAAAAGGTAACATTCCCTAATTAAATGTGTAGTCTAGTCACAAAAATGGAGTACAGGTTTACCGATTCCTTTGATAAGTTTATAACCTTACCAATGTTTACCTTGCTTTTAGATGAATTTCCTAAGAAGAGGGATTTCGCTTCTGTCTACTGGAATGAAGACACAATTAACGCAACTCAAAGGTAACGTAAATAATAAGATTCTAGTAATCTGTTTCTTATTGAAGTGATAAAAAAATCTTATCAGAATGGACATGAATGATGTTATTTTAATTTATAAAATGTTTGATCCATTTACAACTCTATTACTGTAAATGGAAGTAATTAATCTTACTTGCTATGCTATGTTTATATTTGTTAACCACTAAAATTCCAAACCTACTGCTTTCGATCTTTAGTAGATATTTATATTAGGTTTAGAAATTGAGGCTTTTTCTGAATAAATAAACATTGAGAGCATGTGAAGTAATTCTCTAGTTGATGTGTAATATGGTCTAGTAAAAAGAGTAAGACTAGTAAACCAGGAGAAAATTTGTCTGGAGCAAAGTTAAAACACAGCACAGTTAAGACACTTATTACTTCTGAATTCAAATTGTTTTTATTTTATTTAGTGTAAATTCTGGCCATCAAATGTTTACTCAGTTTTTATTTGATAAACCTATACATTTAGGAGATATTACATAATCATATATTAATGACAAAGATCTAGGATGTCATATCTATATTATGATAATAATATTTAAAGTTTAAAGTTTAATCATTTATTACATAAAAATACACACATGCACTTAAAAAAAAACAATTTTTTTCTTTGACTGTTTTCCAAAATGTTTAATTATTTGTCTGCTCCAGTGTGTTGACTTTCGCAAAGCACATGAGCTTCATATTGACATCTTTATTGATTCTAGCTATTTAAGTGGTCAGTTCTAAGCTAGTTAACCATCTTAATAATACAAAAATCTACCTATGACAAAACTTTCATACTTTTTTTCTATATATATGATAATCCCTAAGTACAAACACATTTTGAGAGTTTGTTCAAGTTCAAGAGTGTTGTTGAACACGAGACGTTGTTCAATGGCTTTTGGGTTTTCTTCTCGCTCATTATTATTAGGAAGACATGGGATGAGTTAATAAAGTGCATTGACTACCTAATTCGCACAGCTGGTAGTGACCTGCTTTCTGTACCAAGAGTTCCGGGTTTAAATGCCAGTAGAAGCAAACTTTATGTGATGAGTACAAATGTTTATACCCCAAGTCATGGATGTTGAATGAATATTTTTAACTGACTTCAAAAAAAAGGAGGAGGTTCTCAATTCGGTTGTATTTTTTTTATTATAAGTAATCACTCTGTATTATGGGTACCGTAGAATGGACTGGTCAATTGTATGGTAGCCATAATACAAGCGTTCCTTAGTTTAGGACCGTACAATCGGTGTGTTCGGCAATATTACTATTTCTTCAAAGAGCTGACAGGCAATGGAAATTATGTTCCATCAATTAAGACAGATATGATTCCCGTCCTACATAGTAGGTATATAGGAAATCGAACATAACTGTCAAATATAGCGGTCACGTAATTTCGTCGCGCAAATTCTTAACATCTGCAATCTGCAGCTGCACTTTTAATACATACGATAACCACCCTTACGTCTCTAATTTTAGGTGCCAAAATCGTTGCACATAATGCATTGGTCTATAATAATATTTGTTGGGGATTGTTAAGTCGCGCGCCCGTCATTTGAAACCCTTCCGCGTGGACACGGATTATGTCCCTAGAGATGTATAACGTCGGCAAAAAAATAATGTATACTCTAATATAATAAATTAATTAAATAGTTATAGCTAAATTAAAGAAAGATAACTGATGCTTCAACAGCATACATACATTTCATATAGGAAGGAGACACGCCCAGAGGCGCAGTGAATGAGCAACAAAACGTCGATGTTAATTAAATAACTAGCGGTTTCTCAGACGTCTCATACATTAAGCTGGAGAACTACGAGTATAAGACCTATCCTCACCATAATAAATACTATTTCCGTGCAATCTATGCATTTTCATAAATTTCTTACATATAAGTTAGTATTATTTTGTAATTCAGTTCAACTCAATTCTACGTGTCAGACGCTAGATAGGTTCTACTTGCACATATATTTTTCATATCGTTAACATCGTTTATTCGACTTAACTCCATTCTTTTTCTGCCAACGCTACATCGTCGCCACTGGCAGCGAAGGGCCGCAATGAGTCAGCACCTCCGTACTGACCGCAACTATCGAACAATCCCAATAATCCTTCCATTCACACTAGCGTTCGCTTTACACGGACACGCGTGACTTGATGTTTCCATTTACTGTGCAATGCGCTTTATCTCGCTCGCAAATCGAATTTGTCTTCAGAATGCCTTGAAAATAGCAGCATTGTGTTAAGATCAATGAAGGACAAGAACGACGAGAATCGTATTGTACAACTTCATAGGC
Source organism: Pheosia gnoma (assembly GCA_905404115.1). Classification (NCBI taxonomy): domain Eukaryota; kingdom Metazoa; phylum Arthropoda; class Insecta; order Lepidoptera; family Notodontidae; genus Pheosia; species Pheosia gnoma. The sequence goes on along the minus strand of FR989909.1, from coordinate 215,400 downwards.
ATATTATTAATCTCCTCGGCTTTAAGTCCAGTGCCGGGCATTCGCTGCCTCAGCTATAGCATAACGGACAATCGCAGAACTTGCTTACAATTGATGATGGAAGATAATTTTCAAATACAACTGGTCTATTATAGACCCTGTAGTTCGTAACATCCTCGTGGCCAGTTTTTTCATTAAGTATTTCTTTCTATTTGGTCTTCCTTTAGCGGGTTTCACTTAGTTTAACAAGCACGAGCTGTCTATCCTTATTCTTGGAGTCTTTAAATTACCTATACTTTCTGAGCTTTCCAGTCTCTAAAAAAAAATCAGTTTCAAAAAGTATTTTCAGAAAGAGACCTCAACCAATTCACTACTACTCTTTGCCAATCCTTTGATAGCATTCAAATGTCCACATTCATAGCGATCTTATAGTGTGGGCGTATCGTGGGACCTCCCCGCGCGGTGGTTTCTCATAGAAAGTGTCCTGCATCAATACATCATCCCTGATCGCCTCACTTGAGCACCGCTATTGCAAACATCTCGCTTTTTGTGTGACTAACGGAAGTTGCGATTGAAAATGTCTAATGATTGTCGCTTAAATGTCTTTATTTACGTATATCTGGACAAGAATAGGTATTGGTTACGTTGTGCCAAATAGTTTTAACAATTAGGCTTCAATAATTGTCCGCTATATTTTGTATATGTTTAAATCATTTGGAGCAGTCAATTTCACTCAAGAATTTTGAAAGTATAGTATACATCATTTGTGGATACTTTTGGCATGAATTATACTATTGTCTTTTATTTATAATAAATTTCCCCTGGCATTAAGTTTTCCTTGCTCTTTTTCAAAGGCTCGTATCCATACTGCTTATTTTAGAAAATAGCTATATGGCGTTATGCTATAACTATGTAATGTTCACAACTAAAATCATAACTGGTCCTTCTAAGAAATTATGCCGAATAGAAAGCCAAACAGTGGGTCTCCTACTGCGTAAAACTCAACCAGGATTAGCGATCCGAGATGAATTCCTGTTATTTGTTACAACATAACTCTTTTATGAAGTGCCTCACTGACAATTGCGAACTGCAAAGGATGAGTACACAATAGATCGTAGCCCAATCAACTTACAGATAAAATTGTGTTGCGTGATGAGTCTTCATCTGAGTCCGGAAAGAATGTAAACCAGATAAATCTGTTCTCTCTGAGATCACGAAAAACTGTGCTTTGTTGTTCTCTGGTGTCATGTATAAGTTTTAATAATTGAAAGCTTCACATCTAAGAAATACTAATGATCTATATGGATGTCAGACTGTTGGTCAGCTTCACTATCCAAATTCACAAAAAAGAATCCTTTACTTACTCATCAACAATCCTTTGACAATATATTTCATTTTAACCACACATTTCTTTTGATTCGTAATCTTGCACATTTCGCCCAGATTGTTATCAGCGCCAGTTATTAAATGTTATTCTTACACAAATATGATTTACGAGGGTTCGCAGAATGCACATTGCTGCAACTCTTGCCCATTGTGGATGTCGCTTGTCCCGCGTTTTTTTTCGCCCCTGGACGATTGTAATAAGAGTCAGTGTGACAGAAAGAAATGGTTTTTAGTCCGTGTGTCCGTCATCTGTGGACAATGCCCACTATTAGCGGATTATAATTTGCAAAAAGAGCAGGTACTGTCATGGTCTGCGGTGCAAGGGTTGAGCGCAAGGAGTCTTTAATCTTGATGGGCACTTGCACTGGATAATGGTATTAGCATATGATGAGCTAGAGTCCGTTTCCATTTGAAATTATTCTATATTGTCATATCTAAATAAATGATGTATACAAATTGTTTATATGCCATCTAGATGTCCCGGCGAACATCGCCTCTGAATCAAATGTATGAGAAAATTATTTATTTTATTATTTTTTTGTGTTTTAATAGTTATTCTGCTATTCGAAGCGGAGACAAATTCAAAAAATCAAATATCATAAAAATCGGCCCACCCATTATGCGTTAAAATGGTGTAACTAATACAACTTTCTTTTATATATGAAGATTAAGAATACTATAACATCTCCACCGAGTACAGAAACTCAATTAAGTATCATTACTTTTACAGAAACGAGTATTATGATTGTTTTTTTTTATTATTTTGCCAATCCGCTTACCTCTCAACCCTTGCGCCTTCATATTTGCTTGCATTAGCAGATGCAAGCTTGTCAATGCCCATCACCGTCCCACGGGATCCGTGGTCACCGATAATCGCCAACAATAACACACGGACCAACATCCACGGACGTGACTCCGCCGTCACCGGACAGCCCGATCCCTGCGTTTGTTGATCTACATGTTACATAAATAATACCAACTTCTGAAATCTTTTAATTTCTCGGAAGTTGTTTGTTAGATGTTTGGAAATGTTCCCGGAATACAATATTTGCATTATATTGCTACTTGCTGGCTGGGATTTCATAATTCCTTTGATAACATTTTTCTATTCAGATCGCAACTGACCCTATATCCGATTCCGTCAAAGTGGTTATATTCTTTCAGTATACCTAGTGTTGATTTGTTATATTTACGCGAAAACTACACATTGAAATAAAACTAATCTTACGGATTTTATCGCATTATACGAGATTTGATCAACCAAATATCCTTGCAAAAAAACACCGATTCCGACAAAGGGTGATGCGTGAGGTCATTGAAATTAAAAAAAAACATCCTAACTTCAATAGGGAAGATGGCTGGATGCTACCACCGACTTGGGATCCAGTAATGAATATATTAAATCCAAAATCAAGCGCACCATTGCAAAACTTCAAGACACTGTGAGCACTTCCTGCATAGATCGGACCGCAAGCAACAACTAAATATGAGGGTACCCCAGTCCAAACTTTGATACTAGGACGTCAAACACCTAAGTCCTCCCATTACCATGGTTGCTGTAAAGCAGCATAAAATAAACGTGATAAAATCCGTAGTAGTAAGATTAGTTTCATATCAATAAACCTAGTGTCTTAGAGGAATTGATAAATAAATTTAATTTGCGTATTTCGCGTGTATTGCACAAATCAGCTTCTTTATTTGTGCTTCAATATGGTGTTCACGACACTCCCGTCTATAATATGTCCTCGTCTCGTTTCATCACAAAATTTAAACCAACTTCAACAAATAGTTCTCAAAACTGGCCAGCGACATTGACATGTCAATCACATCCCGCTATTCAGCGCCACGCAAATCGCATGCGCATCAAATCGCAAGCCCACCACAATATACCTACAATTGACACAATGCGTTGCGGGAACGCCTCGCCAAACCTTGCCGTGATAACATAACTGTTTTATTTTAGCCCTTTGGGTGTCAGAAGTCGCAACATTTGAAGTCGCGGCAGTTTTTATTCCAAAGGGATAAGAACTATTTTGCTGTGTTTTGATTGCAGTTTGGGATGGTTCTAGCGATATCTGTGTTAATCCTTTGCGACAATATGTAGTTTAGCACCTGCTTCACGTTGTTAATATTTGGGCATTTTGAGTAACGGTAGTGTAAAGGTGGATTTCATAATTTTCACAATACTGTACTATTATATGGGTAGGATTAATATTTTTGCAAAAGGCTCATGCGTTTGGCCAATACTTTCTTGTAAAAATATATTAAGAACACATCAGAATTTGAACCATACCCAAAGGATTCCTACTACTAACGTTACTTAGCCGTTTCATTAGCACTATTGAAACATAGCCAATGTTAGGCTGCTACATCAGCCTGACATAAGTCTGTTTCAGGCTAGTTTAACGGATAATGGAAGATCTTCCAGCCAGGCGGGTGGTATGCCCCAACGGTTATTGTCGGGATCTTGTATATATGTTACGTACTTCGAAAACTCACTTAGCGCGTTTCAGGATTGTATTGAGAATTGTCAATTGTTCTGAATGCGTCTGCAGCGCCATCTGTGTAGCTTGTGGTGCAGTTGAAGAGTTCGCTACTACACTAGTATATAAAAAGAACTATAATTTAACTCAGTAAACACTTGACTATTACATTTCAGCTATCCCCGCTACAGCAACGCCAGAGTTCAGTGCCCCAGCATTTAGGCCGCTAGGTCTTATATCTAGAGCCATGGCCTCCCTCAACCAAATGCACGAAACGGGGCCGCATATCAAATCCAGGAAATCTAGGAATCCGCTCAACGGGAACCCTTTTGCTAAGGTACCTTACATTACATGCATTTGCACACTTTATATTTCGGATTTCGCATTTCGATTATGCCTAAACTAGTTGTTGTATAGATATTTCTAATTATAACTGTAACTGCGAGAAATAGTTTTTTGCCATCCTGGGAGAAATTATTTATTGCCGGGTTGAATTATATCACGAGGGATATAATTAGGTAGTTCTTGGAATATCTTAGCGCGACAAATACATAATAACAAATATATTCTATGGATCTAATGTAATTCTTCTTCCAAGTATTATTACTAGGCACAGGTCTCTCCCAGAACTCCCCATCAAACTAGTTAGGTTCTAAACATCCAGTGTCTACAGTCATAATAAGCCCTCGTAAGTATTTCGGTTTCATCGTCAGATTATTCTGATCAGAGATCTATTTGTGATAGCAATGATGGAGGTATTTGCTGTCGAGTTCTTCTAGATTTCGTGTGCGAATCTCATTTTCAACCATCATTATCACTTGCTAAACGGTGAAGGAAATCATCGAGAGGAAACCTGCATGTCTAAGAGATCCCCTTGAAAGACGTGTGAAGTCTGCCAACCCGCATTAGTTCAGCGTGATGGGACTATGGCCTAATCCCTCCTCGCATTGAAGGGAGGCTCGTGCCCAGCAGTGGTACATTTAAAAGAGCGTTTTTATTTATAATTTTTCAGGGAGTAGTCTTAAAAACAGTGATCAAAAAGCCGAAGAAGCCCAACTCAGCCAACAGAAAGTGTGTGTTGGTGCGCTTGTCCAACGGCAAGGAGATGGTGGCGTACGTGCCGGGGATAGGACACAACTTGCAAGAACACAACATCGTGCTGGTTCGAGTTGGAAGGTGAGTAGATACCTACTGTGACTTAACTTATATTTCTGTAACTTTCCTGCGTTGTTGCTAGTGACGCTGCTGGTAAATGTACAAATAAGTACTCTTCTAAGTAAATGACGAAGAACAATTATAATTTCAAATATTAAGTGCCAATGAAAAATTTCAATCGTTTTTAAATAAGTCAGAGACCGCTACCACATTTTTTTACCGTGTTTTTTTTTTAATTATTTTAGTACTTTTGTAACAGGTAATGAATTTTCTAGTTATTAGCACGAGCGGTTTTGGACAAACTGCTATTACAGCTGTTAATCCTTCATTAGCTGTGCTATGAGTAACCGCTGTACCGATGTCCATCAAACTTTGCTAAAAACGAAACCTTTAAATTAATAAAAACCACATTGAAATCGATTAGTCCATCTGTTTTGGAGCTTCGACTTCAAAACATATAACATAAACCATTCTTCATTCATTCTTTCTTCAAAATTCATTTCATTCTTCAAACTCTTCTCATTTTTTGTGGGTTTTAAAAATTTTACCTAGCCTTGGATGTCTGCGTTTATAACCCCTGTGTTCACTATTCCAGGCTGAAAGATTGTCCCGGTGTGAAGCTCAAGTGCGTTCGCGGCAAGTACGACCTGCCGCAAGTCATCAAACAGAAAGTCTAGTGCTCCGTCTTTTATTAGTTCTTGTACAGTTTAGTTCGATTATATGCCTCATAGATTAAGAACATTATACATTGTTTCATTTACTTTAGTAAACGCCGAAAAACATGGCAAGTAAATCTGCATGTGTTATACAACCTTACCAGTTCTCGAAAACCGTGCCAAGATCCGAAACTCGCACTGGGCCCACGTGGTGGACTAAAGTATAATCCCCTTCGCATCTAGGGCAGGTCTGCTCAGAGCAGTGGCACATAATGTGGCTAAGTATTAATCCCTAACTGTATATAGTAAAAATAGTTACAAAAAAACACCCCACATAATTTAACCATAGAAAAACATTGGCGACATGAATGTAACAACACACATATATGTAGGTATCTGATGGGGACAAAAAACACCTTTGACTCGATGTATATGGAGGGTTATAAAAGACCCTTTGCCCTCGTAAATCTTGCGTTCCTATTGGTTGATGCTCACAGACGCATTATGTTGCGTTTGCGCAAGCCACGCCTTTTAAGCTTTATATTGCGTATTAGGGTGTAAATAGACATTTTGAAGTTATTGAAGTAGTCGGTTTATGAATATTTAAGAAGAGGTTATAGAATTAGGATAGGTTCGTATTGGGTCTTTAGATTTTAATTGAATAGGCTAAGCAGCATAGACAGCCCCAAAACTTTTAGAAAGATTTCGATAACGAATTATTTTGTTTTCGTAAAATTGTTGTGTAATTCATTGTCATTTGGTTACAAAATAAATTAAGGTGTAGCTATACTAGGTACTAGGAAGCCTATGCTTCATGACAAAAAATAATAATATTAGAATCAAGCCCATAAGAAAAAAAACCTACATTTATATACTCACCTATATACCTCTTATATAAATAAATAAAAAGCAAAGCTATGTAGTCAATCACTTGTATTCGCATCCATACTTAATTACTTAAAACTATAACAGGCTCTCTTACTTAAACATTATATTATGTTAAATACATTTTGATAAGTTACAACTAACTATTTTCCTATAACTAAAATTGCACATTATACAGGGGTACCTAGTTAGTTTCACAAACAGTATTATACTAACTAACTTAAATCTAGTTAATTAACAAAGACAATTTCTTTGACAATTGACACAAACTCTCGTACTTAACGCCGCCTTTAAACTGGCTACTTCTTTTCTCAGATAACTCACTTTCAATGCTAGATGTATCTCTCTTAATTTCCTTCTATCTCTGCTCTGTTTCGCTGCGAAATTGTTTCGTTCCCTCTGTCGTCTGTACAGGCCATCACTCGCGTCGGTGTTCGTCGACTGTACTGTCCTCCGCATCCTAGGGTTGTTGCCTAGCAACGCGCCACCATTTTTCTCCGCCATCACTCGTAATGCGTTCCGTTCAAACTCTTGAAAATCCGGATCATCAGATAGTGAATCCACATCCACCATGCTGTACGGCCTCTTGTGTCTGTCCGGAGACGCTGGCGGTGACAGCGTCACGTGACGGGTAGCAGGACTGAACGAGACGGAGTCGTATCCGGATGAACTGCCTCCCGGAGATAGTTGTCCGATTGGCGCGTAGTATCCATTGTATGGGTGGTAATCTTGCACAGCATAGTTCATGTAGCTTGTGAATCTCGGTTGTTCTGGGATATGTTGCTGGGTTGTCTCAGCATTGGGAAGACGGTCGTGAATTTGTTCCGATGTCTTCGACAAGTCTAAAGCGGTGGAGTCTTCGGCGTATGGGGTCCAGAGCGCCATGGTGTGTTCGGTGCGGAGGGTACGCCGCGAATGGTGGTTATGAAGGGTTGTCCGGTGCTCTTAAGTGGTTGTGGGCGGGGCGTAGGGTTGGAAGGGTTGATTACCTGGTAACGGGACTGGGGAATAAAAAGTGGTGTATTTAATTATTGTTTATGGTGCAACTCGTGGTGTAGATTATTAATTAAGATCCTGTAATAATGTTAAATTCACACAATTTAATGAGGAAAAATAGTAACATGCATATAGGAGAAATTCAAATAGCATCTTTTACTGATTTGATAATTAATTATAGTTACTTAATGTATATTATTAAACAGATAGGTATTTGAAGTCCTATTTATATGATAATAATTAAATGTACCCAATGTAGACATGCCTGTATCTATGATCTCAGTTACTGATAATTTCATACATTTTGTCTATCATGACATGATCCTAGATCTTGCTGGAGATTTTAAAATAAGTAATAATTACATTTCCGGTAGAGAGGGCAAGGTACTATAACTACTAGTTCTCCAAAGAATATTAGTGAAAAAAAATATATTTGCTTCAAATTGTTTGCTACTTGAACCTAATGGCATAATTAAATGATTACAGTAATACCTCATTAGGAATTATGAATTACAATACAAATTACGTACTTCATGACTGAAATCTAACTGATATGCATTACTTAAATATGATGTCAAAACAAACCTATGAGTTAATGAGGTTGCATGTTTACATAAAAATATTTTTTTACTATAAAATGCCCACTTTATAGGTAGGTATTTAGGTACCCACTTGCCTATACTAGATACTAGCTGATACTGTGTCTGTATTTATAGGCCTTAGCATGAACTATGCGACTCGAATCAGGAGCTCAATTTATCTCAAATTTGTACCGATGTATTTAGTTGTTGTTTTGACTTCATGGTTACATTATATGCCAATCGAGTTTCTGATTGAAGTCGCATTTATAGTTCATGGTAAGAGGGCTATTTACAGACTTGAAACAGGATTAGATTATGCCCAGCGACTAAATCTTCGGGTTCTAAGGGGAAACAACTGTTTCTCTATAATTTGACTATCAAAAGAACAAACCTTTTGTGCCAAAATTGATCGACATAATTACCAATACTCGGGCATATGACTGGTCAAAATTATTATAATAATCTTCTTCCTTTTATGATATCGTCAACTCATGCGCATGTCCGCGGCATTCATGCGTCAATGATGTCGCAAATGTCGACTGACCGATGGTTTGTCGCATTGTGTCGCAGCTTCCGGCGTCGCAAGCGCAACTCTTTCACGATTATGATGTCGCGGTGGTCTTGTGTGTAAAGATATCGTTTATTGTGTAGATTTAACTCGGCTGTGAATAAGGACCCATCTCAAAAATCTGGTCGAATAAATATAGTTAATCATTTCGTAAACGCCGAAATATCATTACGATAAAAAAATTAAATGTAGAGATTTAGTGAAATAGAGAATTGGCTGTGATTCAAGATGGAGATGGGTTCTACCAATATGTTAGGTTAAAATCATGTTAGGTCTAGGCTAGATCGAGTTAGAAACGAAACGGTTCTGCAGATAATGAATAAAGGCTTAGAACTTATGAAGACAATTGAGAGCAGGAAAATTCAGTACCTCGGTCACATAATGCGAAACGATAAGTACCACCTGTTGTATCTTCTTATCCAGGACCGTAGACTACCCGGCCGAAGATGCACATCCTTGTTGAAAAACCTTAGAGACTGGTTTGGGCGTAGTACCAGATGATCGCCGGCCTCCGATAGGAGATGGCATCAGAAGAAGAAGATTATGTTAGGTAGGTACCTAGGCCAAGAATGATCTAATATTATTCCATTTAGGAGATTAACTTTGGTTACCCGGATTTCAGGCGGCATTTTCATTAAACTACCAAACGGACTTACAATCGCTTACTATTTTTAATCCCCAACTAAATCTAAACACCTGATATTTAAAGCACCTCCAATAAAAATGGCTACCTTTTTAGATTATTTTGCTAGAATAATAAAAATGCGGGCGCATTGTTTAGGTAGTTGTTTGTGTTAACCGTAGTTTATGGTTTTGTTGATACCGGCGCGTGCGCAGGTAGGCCGAGGTAGCGGCACGCGCCTTTGTTCAGTTAGGTAATGTATTGTCTATTATGCCTATACGTAATTTCTTAATTATTTGGAATCGGCTAAACTGCACGAATTGGGAAGGCTTGGATGTATAGCCAAGTATGTGGTCATACTTTGTGCGCCATTCGCGTAAACTGCGCAAATTGTCATGTTTTAGGGAATTAATATTTTAAGACCCTCTTATCATCTTGCGCTATTTCTCGCAAGGACAACGATTCTACTAATTATGAGGAGAACACCGTGTTACCAAGAATGTGTTTCCTAATTTCATTTCCCTGCCAGCTCACACGTTGACATATCAATTGATCGATCATTAGTAACCGCAGTTACAGTAAACTGTAGATATGTATGTGTGTATGATAGTCATTCATTGCGCCGGCGCACCGCCGCTGGGGGACAGGCAGCCACTATTGTTCGCAAGATTGATGAGTCCAGTTCCGGCCACACACGGTAACAGTAAAAGTTGAGTAGAAATGGTATGTTAATGCAAAGCCTGTCCGTGAATCATCACCGTTATTTAGACAAGTATATCTACCTAAGTGCGTAGTGTCATCACTACGCACTTAGGTAGATATACTCGATGCCACATGTTTTGTATTGATTACCTACTGAACCTGGAAACCTGGAATTTTTCAAGTGTGCGTGGATGGGGAAATCCGAAACAATAGGGTATAACGGAAAATGCTTAAAGGACTCTCGAGACCGATTTTGATGAAAACTAAAACTGCAGCATTCGATTTTCAAAAATATAATTTCTCTATCCAGAAATTGAAGCCGTAAATTTTGAAAAAGAAAACATTGTATTATTGCACCATCTGATGATATCGCCAATCATAATCAAGATCTGTGAAGTAATAACACCAAATATAGAAAGCTACGCAGCATTTATAGGCACCGTAAAAAGACCATTTCCACATCAAACCCCTATAATGTAAAGTAAATAAACCACGAGACCCCTCCACGTGGAAGGCTGTCACAACTTGGTATTTACATCAGAAACGAAGGGACTGCGGCCGCTTCCCCATTCAATAAATAAAGTTGGAAAATAAACTGTTAGTGTGACCAAATAATGGTCAGTTTTGGTTGAAAGATGATGACAAAGGTTCAATAAAAAAATGGAATATGCAACAGTATTGATTTGTTGGTTATACCTACTTTATTCATTTGCTTTGCTGTGATGTCTTTTAGTTACGATGAAAAGCAAATATTCAAACGAAAAACAATGTTGCCAAGAGGATTGGTGGAATATCGTCTTGGCAACTCCCTCCCTCCATCTTTCCCGCCAGCACCCGTGCGAAATCTGTTCTTTTTACAAAATGGCGACGTCTTATTTTTCTATAGAAGCTTTAAATCTCAAGTAACTTCTAAATAATCCTTCGAGTAACTATAAACATTGTCGTTACTTTATCTTACGAACAATGTGGTCGTTATTTTATTGAAACTGTACAATACGCAAAACGTGCTATTCTCCAACATTCGTAAAGGATTAACTCGCAAGACGCTGGCCCCGAAACAACGTGAAGCTTGCTAAATAGACAACGGTATTTTAGGGAAAAAATCTAAATTTAAACTCTGTGGTTGGTTGTATACTGTGGTTGTATATAAGGTAATGGTTTTGTCAGCGTTTATACGAGTTTGACAGCTTATAATTATGAGTAACTATTAGGTATGTAGCCGCATTAGTCGAGGCGAATCTAATCGAAGATTGGACAATTCGAGAAACCCTTAAGGTGGAAGCTCAGGTCTGGGCGCGAAATTCAAAATTTCAATGGTTTTTATTTTTTTACGAAAAATTTACGATGTAATTTAGTTTTTGCGATACTAGCATTCTGCATTGGATGTCTCGATGTATTAAGTTTGCTTAAAAAATACCTAAAGCGATACAACACCATAAAGAGTGGTTTGTACAAACCTTATGGTATTGTATCGGATTAGGTATTTTTTTTAAAGCGCGTTTTCAATCGGTTTTGGACAGGACAACGACTTAAATTAAATATTAAAAAAAATAACCAAGGCGTTGTTTAATTGTATTTAAAAAATAAATAATTTAATGAAATGAAGTGTTTTTATCATACCAATTTAACTATGTACACTGTGACTATGTATAATACAGTTTATTTAATTACAAAAATGGTTTACTAAGTCATTTTCAGACATAAAACGTCTTTACCATAGAAATTATGGTCTTTGCTGAAATTTAAGAACTTAAAACACATCGATTGCGGTATTATAAATTTAAGAGCACGCCTGTTCCTATAATAACTTGTATTTTGAACCAAAAAACTGGTGCAATAAGAGCGACTCTTTACGAGCACTAGTGTTAAAAACCTCTTTTATGTATATATTTTAAAAAACTAAATGATATGTGCAGAACGTATACTCTATTATCTCTGCCGATCCCCCAGTCCAACCGACTTGATGATATAGAATATATACTGCGAATTGGTAAAAGTTGCACCCCTGGTCACGTTGCGCTGTTGTAGGGTGGAAACCCTAATTGAGAGGGTTGCTCCCCAAACTTAACGCAATACATAAACCCTTGCGTACATCCTTATGTATAGGTATTTCTATCGATCGATTGTAAAAATACATTCATGCCAGCTTCCCCCAAAGTGGTAGACATACAAACACCATGGCCGCTGAAGATTTGTTGGATACAGGTATATTAGATAACCTGGGTACGACGCCTAAGTTTGTATTTTAGGAAGTCATAGTCATTAAATTTGAATCTTCAGTATATAACCAATTTACGTTATAGTACGATCTTGTACGACAACCCTTCGAGTGTTATGTATAGGTAAAGCATAGTAAATTATGAAAAGCTTTAGCTGAAAATCAGCGCTGGAGGAGAATCCTATCTCCACCAGCTCATGCTGAGCTAAACGCCTTTCGGCACCGGTCACATCGAGGCTTACTTCAGACATCTCTTGAAACGATTTTTTCCGGATTTTATCGCATTTATTTTAAGTTTTTACGTTTCCGACGTTTCGGCTGCTCTATAGCAACCGTGGTCACTGGAGGAATGAGGTGTTTGGTGGTTTCAGACATCTCTGTTTATCATACTTATGTCTATTATTTTCTTTTCCTTATAATTTGTTAACTAGATATCTACTTGTACTGTGTCGAATAAATCTTTTCATTTTATTTCGAAGTATCTACTTAGTTAAATAAGTAGGTGGCCAAAAATAACGTTATTTGTCATAACTGTGAATTTTAAAATGTAACCCTTTGCAAGGACTATTATTATGTAAGACAGGAATATTTCCATCCACGTGTATATTAAAGTGATTTTAACAATCAATGAAACATCTAAAATGCCTAAATTACTATATTCAAATTGAAAAGAAGAAATCACTATATTCAAATTTTTATTTTTTTATTTCTTAAGCAATTGTCATAAAAAACCTAACCAATGACATTCAATTTAATAACAATATGACTTCTGTCTAATCCGGCTGTCGAGCCGCCCAACCGCCATAAACCTTGAAGGAAAGTAATCGCTACATTTTTTTAAAATATTTGCAATGGCACTCGGCACGTTTAAACGATATTTTATTAGGGGATTAAAATAATTATTACGGTGTTCAATGTATTTAGGATCACCGCCGCCGGTATTAAATGCTGTGCTTTTGACTTCTACTTAACTTCTTTTGTAATTTCAACTACATTTGTGTACTTTAAATGAATTTGTATTACTGAGAAGTAAGCAAATTTTAAGTTGAAACGCATGATGACGTAAATATAAAATAGATACCTACTTATCTCCTTTTTGAATTACCGACCAGCGTTTGATTAACATGTACCAACCCTGCTGTACCTACCACTTTTTGCAGGTACTAGGTATATTATATTATAAATAATATTTAATTATATTTGGTTATTGTATATAATTACTAACTCCGTACTAAAGGTACCTACCGAATATTAGTTAAAATATCGGAGAGCGAAATACTTCAATAAAATCATAATAATTAAGTAATACATTTATTTGTCGATACAGTTCTCTGATAATTATAAAGCTATTATGTACAATCCAAAACAAACACCTAACAGAAATTGCACAATCATACTTAAGATATTCATAAATAGTTACAGTTTATATTAATTAAGAACTTAAATCTAAAAAAATCATTTGATATTTACAAAATTCAAATCAGTCAATACACAATTCAAAGTCCATTGACGACTGTCTTTAAAACTCCGCTTATCACTGTTCGCCAACTCTCCGACCAGCTTGCGTTAGAGCACTATCTCATGCCCCATCGAAGTATAAACCCATGAAAAGTCTCGACTTGATGATATCAATCAACACTCACAGATCTGTCGACAGCGACCGCAGACTCCCGCCGCCAATCTCGCTCTCAAATCCGCCATTTTCTTCTTCAAATACGTCACTTGGAACGCCAGTCTCACTTCTCTTAACTTTCTTCTATCTCTGCTCTGCTTCGCCGCAAAATTATTTCTCTCCCTCTGTTTCCTGTACGAATCGTCTGCAGCTTGGCTCGTTTGAACGGCTCTCCGCATCCGCGGGTTGTTGCCCAACAGAGTTCCTCCGTTTTTCTCAGCCATAGCTCGCAATGCGTCTCTTTCAAACGCCTGGTACTCCACATCGTCGGATAAAGATTCGTTGTCGTAGAATTCTGGCGATTCCGGTGGCGACGGAGCGTTGTTCTTGGACCAGCCTTCAATGGAATCCGGTGACATAGATGATGGCACGGTGTACGTCACAGGCTGGTACGGATAGCTCACGTAGTAAGGTTGTGCTTCAGGATATGATGAACAGAATTCAGGTGGGGACTGAGGACCGATGTGTATCGGTAATGGAGATAAACTTTCGGATTTCACAGCGTTTCTACTTAAGTCCAAAGCAGATTCTTGCGCGTACGGAGTCCAAAGCGCCATTTTAAGTACTCGTTCACTTGACGTGCAAATCCAGAATGTTGATGTATTTTGGTCATACCAACCCCCGTTTAAAAGGGGCGGAGCTTATGTGACCACCCTTCGGAAGGGTTGAGCTACCTGCGGCCCCTAACGGGGTTTTGCATTGATTTATTGGGAGATCTAACGTTTGTGCTGATATTTTCGCTACTGATAGTAATTAGGTCTAGAATGGAATTTAAAAGTTTTTATTATGAATTGGAGATTCGCTTAATGATTGTGTTTTTCATTTTGGACAATGAGTGCTATCAGCGATGTCGTTAATTTAAGTAATCCATGTTTGCTTTGGACTCATTAGAGATACTTATCTAGGTAGCTTTAAAACAACAAATATAAAAATATGTTAGTACATATTTACTAAATTGTAACTTTATAGATATATTGTAACTTTTATTGTTAGCATTTACTAAGCTAGGTAAAGTAAAAAGTACCTAATAATTTAAAATTTCATCAAATGGATCTGCCAAAGTATTATGACGCTTTAGCACAGACAATATGAAGACCTAAGCGGCCCTTGCATAGGTACCTACATACGTCATATCTCAAGGAATCCCATCTATCAGGAATTATACTAAATAAATACGGAAATCAACTCTTAAATATCGTCCATGTGATTACTAACGCCATGGACCCTTCAAATGTGCGACATAGCCCGTACATAAGGGCTCACCAACACTTTCAATATTATCGTATAACGGTGGTATTGTATGGATAGCATCGAATTACGGAATATTTTCTGGACACAGCTGCACATTATAGATACTCTTGTCGTAAAATAGACCCTATCGTGGCGGACGAAGTGTTTTTTTTTCATTGCGAGCGATATAGCCGGGATTAGATTGTCACTTGCTTGTCATTTGCGAAACCCTTCCGCGATGATTTCGGGACAATTATTATTATTATTGTGACAATATGGGTCGTTCATGTCTTTTGGTCCTGTATTCATATTAAATAAATAAAGCTCGTTTTGATCTAATTCAGTGGTATTAGTATGACAATAATCGATTGACTACATTCCTACCCGTTCCTTCGTTTAAGTGTTGCAAGGAATGGGTACATTTATATTATCTACTTACAAATATTTCGGAATAATAAACAGATCTTTCGTCAAAACTATTAAATGTTTTTTAAATCGACAAAATAATAAAAAAGCGATTACGGAGTTTTGTTTTAACCCTGCATCTGCCGAGGCGGGTCTTACAATCCAATATCGAACTTTCTAGGATTAACTAAGGGATTAAAAACTAAAATTTAATCGGCGCCCGCATTCAAATCATGTCATAAAATTGTAGCAATCTTTACAACTTTACTATTGTAAGAATAAGTATTTATTACAGGGTTTAAAGTTGCACTAATCTGTTCAGGTTGCAAGATTAACTATTCGTGCCATAAATATTTATATTTTAGTGAAGATTAGTTGGGATCTAATAAATAAATATCCCCAGACAAACACACCAACTCTACACACTAAGTAACGCTTGTTTTATGAACCGAGGGCGATCTCGGTATTTAACACTTATATACATTAAACATCCATGACTCGGGTACAAACATTCGTGTTCATCACACAAAGATTGCCCCTATACCAGGATTCGAACCCGGGACCCTCAGCAAGGTAGGCAGATTCACTACCAACTGAGCTAATCAGGTCGTTAATTATATATTAATTACCTAGTCAGTTATATAGACATCGAAATTATTAATAAGAAATATTTATTTGACATAAGAGAGACCGCTCAACAACGGATTATATGAAGATAACCTAGCTATTTATATTTTGGTATGATGGCATTTTGTGTTCGAAGCACGCGACTGTAAAATTAAGTATTCTTTTTGTATTACTAATTAAATTAAAATAAAGTCTTTACAGGTTAATTACAACATACATAGCATTTTACCAAGCAATTGATCAAATACTTACAATAAAATGTCCCGTTTTGGTATTGAAAAGCGTAACAAATACGATTGGAAAGATACTTAAGAGATGCAAGAAGAGATGGACCTATTAACTAACAGATCTTAAAGACCACCATGACAAATCTTAGTCTTGCATGCATATCGGAAGTCGCAGCGACAATGCGAAAAAAGTCGCATCCCACGTTCAAAAGTGCGACAGTTGCGATATTACGGACGCATCGATGACTTTTATGAAAGTGTGCGCTCGAGTTTATATCTTTTGATGCTTATGATAATTATTTATGGTTGAGAAATAATATGGGTATTAAGTGAAATTTCGTCCATATGGTGGTTAATTGTTAAGTAACTACTAGATACTTGTTTCAGAAGGAACTTATGACTACCTATTTATAATCTGTGCAAAAAAAGTAGGGATCCTATGTTCCCTAATTATATGAGGTAGTTATTAAGACTAGGACCAGCTAAGCGTTTAGTACTCGTTTGTAAATATGTGATCTTTTTTTATAATTTACTTATACACTATAATTTGATTAGGATACCAAATTATACTAAAGGTGATAGTATTAGAAATTACTCCTTTTAACTATGAATTACCGGAGATAACTACGGAACGAGTAGCCCCAACTTTTTACGAAGATTTTTAATGTCTCAACAGCTCAATTTCAATAACGATTATGATTTAAGATGAAGGCAAACATCGTGAGGGACTGAAAGCCGGCTACTGAAAGTATGAAGTTCGGCAAACGGCACTGGACCAGTGGGCTTGTGATCCGAATCACCTACTACCATCAGTAATTCAGCTTGTGTCCGATACAAGAGCAATATGCTCTCCACATATACGTATATGGTAGAACATTTGATGAACAAATCTATCGGCGAAATGTGGGCGCACTGCAGCGCACCTCCGCCGACTCCTTCGGGGATTACAAGCGTAATAATCAAATCTATTAGCATATAGTTTCAATAAGTTAAAACCAATCTAAAGTTGCAACAGTAACCTATGGAAGGCACGATCCCCGTAGTATTATTTTTGTGAAATTCTCACGTGAATATAGCTATGAAAACATCAACGCGTGTTGGGGAAAGCAAACACTCTGTTGCCATATCTGATGGCGGATTGAATTTGTTATTCTTGGGCACGCGCCATTAACTAAACTAAATACTTAGTAGATGCTACTGCAAATTTAAAACCAGTAGGTACTACGACACTAAGCATAGACAAACTAGAGTAACTTCGCACTATGTTATATGAAGTTTAATACATCATAGTGTGATTGCTTGCTATAAGTTATAGCAAGCAATTATGGCAAAATTGACGGCTCACAATACTTTAATTTTCTTTCCAATGCCTGAAACACTACAACAAACTACAAACAACAAACCATACAATATTTAGTGCTATGTTTAACCACTTATCGAAGAAAATGCTGCCGATGTAAGCACAATTTCAGGAATCGAATATAGACCAAGCTCTTCTGTTGTTATTACAAGGGCTAAAATATATACTCTTAGCCTAACACTGTAAAAGTCTACGTACGTAACTCTTTAAATTAGTCCCCAAAAATTGTGAATAATACCTAAATTGGGGACTAATTTTGTAAATAACCCTACTCCAAGCAGTCGTTTGTCGCCAAATAATTTGGCGTAAATAACAGTAAATACTTAAGTATTATAATGTCGACAGAGAAAGTGGCATTTTGCGAATTGGAAAACAGACCATTGTTTTCTAAAATAAAGGGTTGGGTCTTTTGTACCAGCGACCCAACACAGCACAATAAGGATTATACAATTTGCATGGACAGTACATTTCTGTTTTATTTGCATGTTGCGTTTTGTTCGCGTTATTTCCTAGAACTTTTGCATTGATGCAAATGACTTGCACTAGTTTGAAAATTTGCAGTTTGAATAACGTTAGCTTTGTGTCGTCGTTTACGGGACTTACTAAATTATTTAGCATTGATAGGTATCGGACACCGAATTTAAAACTTCCCAAGGTGGATTTCCACATTATAATTATGTATATATAATTATGTATTAACACCATCGTTCTGCGATCGAAACATTTCGAATAGACATCTTACTGTTATTTAAAACTAAATGACCCCACAGATAATATGTTGTCCTGTCCAAATCCCAAGAAAAAGCTCTACCTTGCACATTATTTTTACTATATCTATTCGTCAGTTAAACACAAGCCAACAGTAAATATGTGTCTATGCCGCATATTCTATCCTTTGAAGTTTTAAGAAGTAACTTTACGCAAGTTTTATCTTCAAAAAATCTTTAGCTTCTATGGGCCCTAGTCATTAAATCGAGTGTAAAATCCTCTAAGTATTGCGACGGCGACAAAAAGACAAAATTAGTCACGAACGAACAGACAAAAATGATGTTAATTGCGATACCAACCTTATGTGGAAGATTTTATGATTCATTTTCGGTTGAAGGGAGACCAGCGTTGGAGGTCCACTTTTCGAAGGTGTGCTGACGCCTGCACAAGACCACCATCAGTGTCTTTCCACTGTATTCAGATAATTTGAATGATTTAAATAAGCTCAAGGGCTAGCTAGGGGCTAGATACCTACCTATTTCGGTGGTAATAAATAGTTATTAAAGTAAATGCCGACTAACTATAGATTTATACTCTACTAACCTACTTAATGCTACGAATTATCTTGATAGCTCGTCGACTTAATGTAGGAAGATTCTTCTTTCGACTTTGTGGGTAGTAGGAAATAAAAAAAAAAACTAGATGTAACCTACCCAATTAATACTTCATTATTAATAGGTAAATAAGTACTTATATTACTTACTATAATGTAGGCGTATAGCTGTATGGATGTTTATTATTTAATTCCTTACTTAAAGAAGCCCACTTCCTACAAATTAATATACTATATCCGTACTATACCTGACATCTATTGTCGAGTAGCGGAATTATGAACAATCTTTTCTTAAGCTCAGTTGGATTTGTTTATTTATTTTATATAATATTATATTTTGATAATATCTACCAATTTAAATAATTTAGTAATATAATGTCCAAGAAATGTTTTACGGCTGCCTACGTTTCGAAAAATCAAATGTCAAAACTTTATTTTATTTATTATCTGTGGACGGCCATTTTGGATTTTGATAGATATCTATCTGATTGCTGATTGATTACCGTCCGTCGAAACCATTGCAATGTTTTTCGATCTACCTGTAAATATAATACTAAATTAACGTTTTTTTACGCGGTACATCAGCTCTCCTTCCGGCTCTGCCGCCGCCTCGTGTTCTTCACGCCTGCTAATTATTCAAACCGTGCCCTCAAGATCAGCTGTCACTAACCACTGACGTGTAGAACACAAACAAAACTTATATTTTCGGTTTGCTATGCTGTTTTCGAGATGAACGGCACTTTTTATGAGCAGCTCGGGGGCGTAACTGGGGTGTTCGAGCAATGGGGTGCGTGCGAGCAAACGGTTGTGGCGTGTACGTTGGCGAGGCGCGTGCCCTGGCCTGGTCTCAAACTAGTGCATAGAGCTGTGGAGGCGGCTCTTCGGAACCACGTCGAGGATGAGCGCCTGGAGAGGGACGCCAATGACGAAACGCTCCTAGCGAGCTTACTCACGGTCCGCAGTGATGAAGATGATGATGGTATGTAAATATATTTTTTCTGGTTTTCCCTATGGGTAGTAATAGGTAGGTAAGTGCTAAGTAATAGTTCCTCATGTTTGTTTATGAAATTAGTAGTATTTTCATTTATGTACACAGACAATACCAATTTGAAGATAGAAGAGATAAATATAAAACTGTAAAAAACCATTTTGAAGTAATAAATATTTCTTCAAATTAAAATTTGTAGTATTGTAAAGCTATTTCGAGTTCTTTGGTTTGACAAAATGTTATAGTTTTATCGAGTTAGTGTTCCCCACAAGCCTGTATTTTGTTTGAGTTATTATTTTTGAAACACCGTCAACATCCATCATTATTGTTATTGTAAACTGTAAAGTAACTAATGAACTTTGTCTAGGTCCTAAAATTTACACATACAGAAGTTTTAACCATTCATGAGTCACTTTACTAGATGCATATTTATTAACCACTTGTTTAATTGTCTTTATTATTGTTTGTAACATAAACAGGTGATGTTGGATTAAACAAACATATTGAATGGTTAGATCGGAAAATATTATCTTAAGAATGACATTAAAAAAACGAAAATTATACTAGTTTTAATATTAATAATGTCATTTGCGATATGCTGCCTATGAATGGTAAACTGAGTGACACATTCTAATGTGGTACACATATCTCATGTGGATCACAGCACCCACTGTGACATACATTGTTGCTGCTTCTTCTATTTGTTATCCAAATGTATTGATATTTTTATTTGCCTCAAGCTTAATTTGGTGTTCATTTATAGACCCCAAAAATGGCACATATGTCTTATAAATATTGTAAAGAAAGGATTAAATTTAGTTGGCTAAGTTGATTGTACCATCACTTAGGAAATAAGGTTCTAACGGTTAGAACCTGGTTAGAATCTAACCAAATGTAGCTTTTGCCACTGTGAATCTCATTTCCTTAATCATTTTCACTTGCTGTTTGCCAACCTGCATGGGGCCAGCATAGTGGACTATGATGACTATCCAAATCATCATAAAGAGTGGGAGTGTACCCAGTATAATGGTGATAGGTCTGCCCCCTTTTACTGACCATGTACCCGGAGAAAACATGGGGTGAATGTAGGGCACAATTGCCTACACATTCAGGAATTACAGCTCGAGATTAACACAATGCTAATCTAGGTGCTGAACGGCTGCACCGTCTCCTGACCCTGCTACCTCTGCTGAGGACAGACAACGAGCGCGGCAAGGACGTGTACCTGAACGCGACGCCGGCGCTGGTCCAGCGGCACGTGGACGCGCCGCGCCGTGCCTCCGTTGCGCCCGAGCTGTGCCGACAGCTGCTGTCCTACCTGCTCGTGCATCCAGCCCTCACGCGGCATGATCAGATGTAAGGAGATGTTTTAACATTGACGCCTGTCAGACCGGTACTGCCTCTCCGCCTCGCCTGGCCGTTTATTAGCCGTCAATGTAATACAAACATCAACTGAGCGACGCAGTACCTTCGAGGCGTCGTCTAGAGGACAACGTGGCGTCAGCTAGATGTCAGCTAGTTTATGGCATAAAACATTTAACATCGGGAGGCAGTCGGTTTGTGAATGCATGCGGTGCGGCAACCGCGCTGGCGAGATGACCGCGAGAGACAGGGGCAAGCGACAGCCGCCGTGAGATGCCGATGCCGTGGCCCACCCCTCGCCGCTCACTTGCTTGTCCCGCCCGCGGCGAGCCGGTGCCTTTACGATGTCAATAAGTGTGCCTTGCAGTATGGAGACTTTGAGAAATCATTCTGAAACACTATATCTAAAGTGATGGTGATCTGATCCCGTCATTAGCCTTGTATGGTTACATTTTTCTGTTTTTTTTTATTGACTTACTTTGTTGCAGAACTTTGACCCAGTGGCTCCGCTACCTAGAAAACTACATTACAGGCAATAGAAACACTGAGAGTATGTGGCAACAGAGGATAGAGCCCTGTCTCCTACCGGAGACCAACATTTGGGGCTCGAACAGCACATTCAGAAGAACTATCGGCAAGAATGTAGAATTCAGAGGCATTATAGATGACTACACAACAGATTTGCTGCAGGAATCGTTCTCAAAGAATGGCAGAGATGTAGACATAAGTATGGAAGGAGAGAAATTAAATTTTGACGCAGCGATTTCACAGCCCAAGTCTCAGAGATCGAATAGTCTGACGCCTCCGTCGACTAACTTCATGCATATGTCGTCGTCCGCCGAGAATTTGAGTGACGAACTGTTTGTACAGAAGCCTAGGAGTTTTTCCCTGTCTAGTGAACACAGTTTGAGTCAGATTAGGCCTATTAGTATAATGTACGGGACAACCGGGAGTGAGACGAGGCTGGATGATCTGAGATCGCATAACTTCGGCGAGCACCCGGGCATGTCGAACGTGGCGCAGTGGCTCAAGAGTCTGAGGCTGCACAAGTACGTGTGGCTGTTCACCAACGTGAGCTACGAGCAGATGATGTCGATGGATGACAAGTATCTAGAGAAATTAGGTGAGTGACGATTATGATTTTTTTACGAGAATGTTAATGTAGCAAAATTGTATCTCCATTTCACACTTATTGACTCATGATGATAAATTTATTCACAACCTGTATTATAGTTTTGTGGCAATTTCTGTATTGTCGCCATCAAATTGCCGTCCATATCGCGCAACTCTTGCCTCAATCTTACCCTCAAAATTACATAAAAAACGCACAATCTTTTTCCTCTGAAAAGTTCATTTTAATGCCATTATAATCCATTATAACTGTCTATAAATTTGGGGGTTATAGTATAAGGCTGATAATTACAGTTATTGTTTCACCTATAGCCATACCACTTTTGGTCTAGCGCAATATTATAGCAAAGTTGCAAGTGATTTAACGTTGCCGGAATATATACTCAAAGTCAAGGCAAGCCTTACAAATTGTCAGATTTTTTTTATTGGCTCCAATCTACAACCGAATCGGACATCAACTGAGAAGTTCCGGCAAGAAACTCACTGGGCTTGTCTTTTTAACAGTTTTTTTTAAACGTCAATTAGCAGGGGTTTGCTCACTGCAATATATTCCACTAACTAACATTGACATTGCAAAAAGCGAGTATCGCTGGCAATGTTGCTGAGCTAATAGTACTCGGCAAGATTGCCGCGAGGCGAAATGCAATTATTGTTATAGCCTGTGTACGGGTCGTTTATTATCTGTGTGCGAGTACAATGTAAACACGGTCAGGTGTGACGAAGGGCGCGCGGCACAAGCTGCTGCTGTCCATAAAGAAGCTGAGCGAGCGCGGCGCCGCGCTGGCCGGCATCGAGGCCGAGCTGCGCGGCGCCGCGCCCGCCGCCGGCCGCGCGCTCGAGCGCCTGCGCGCCGTGCTGCTCAGCCCCATCCCGCCCGGCTCCGACCTGCCGCCCGCCATCGTGCGCGCGCTGCACCTCGGTGAGTACCCGCCGCTGTCGCTGCACAAGCTGAGCGAGCGCGGCGCCTGCTGCTCAGCCCCATCCCGCCCGGCTCCGACCTGCCGCCCGCCATCGTGCGCGCGCTGCACCTCGGTGAGTACCCGCCGCTGTCGCTGCACAAGCTGAGCGAGCGCGGCGCCTGCTGCTCAGCCCCATCCCGCCCGGCTCCGACCTGCCGCCCGCCATCGTGCGCGCGCTGCACCTCGGTGAGTACCCGCCGCTGTCGCTGCACAAGCTGAGCGAGCGCGGCGCCTGCTGCTCAGCCCCATCCCGCCCGGCTCCGACCTGCCGCCCGCCATCGTGCGCGCGCTGCACCTCGGTGAGTACCCGCCGCTGTCGCTGCACAAGCTGAGCGAGCGCGGCGCCTGCTGCTCAGCCCCATCCCGCCCGGCTCCGACCTGCCGCCCGCCATCGTGCGCGCGCTGCACCTCGGTGAGTACCCGCCGCTGTCGCTGCACAAGCTGAGCGAGCGCGGCGCCTGCTGCTCAGCCCCATCCCGCCCGGCTCCGACCTGCCGCCCGCCATCGTGCGCGCGCTGCACCTCGGTGAGTACCCGCCGCTGTCGCTGCACAAGCTGAGCGAGCGCGGCGCCTGCTGCTCAGCCCCATCCCGCCCGGCTCCGACCTGCCGCCCGCCATCGTGCGCGCGCTGCACCTCGGTGAGTACCCGCCGCTGTCGCTGCACAAGCTGAGCGAGCGCGCCGTCCAAATACATCCAAATTCCAATGGAATCTTAAATTGCTGACATACAAAACAAATTGTCCACTAGTAAATAAAGTCTCCTCCAATGTATCACATAAGGATAGCGATGTGTGATTGTGTTTCAGCGTCGAAGTGCCTGAACAGCGCGTCGTGCGGCGCGGCGCGCGCGGCGGCGCCGGCGGAGGACGGCGACCACGACTCGCCCGTCGACCCCATGTCGCTGCACTGCTGGCTCGTCGAAAAGGTACACCTTTCTTACTCATCATCCTTACATTGTTAGGATTTGCAGCAACGATAGTCAAGTTGTACAATACAAGCTCTTCGGAACTACTGATTCGATTTTTAAAATTATTGCACTAATAGGAAGATACATTACTCCTTAGTTGTATAGGTTAATCAAAGTATGGCGGGCGGACCAGCGGGCAAAAGCGAGTTGTTAATATAAGTGGTTACTTGTTGGTGTGATATTGTGGACCCAGAAAGACATGTCTCGCATAGAAGCCTTCCGAGTTGTGATGTGCAATCCTCGCCAGAAATCCCAACGAAGACCTTGAACACTGACGGGAAAAGGAGAAGGACGGAGACCGAGGAGATGGTCCCTAATGCGCTGGATGGAACATATTATACCACCATATTGTGCTTTACGATTCATGCTACCGCAGGCGCCGTATAGTAGAGAGGAAAGCAACTCCCCGCAGGGGGGGCCCCTGACTCATGACTAAAGTACTTTATTTTGTCAGTGTAAATTTTGTTAATTTCGCCTGTAGCTAAGTGTATCAGGCCACTGGAGGTGTGACGTGTGGGCGGGTGTTGCAGGCGCTGCACCACGAGGCGTTCGCGCGCGCCGAGCTGGCGGAGGCGCTGCGCGGGCTGCGGCACCGCCTGCCGCCGCGCCAGTTCTTCCACCACGTCAGCGACATGCCGCTCAGCCGCCGCTGCCCCAAGCCCAGGTCACACACCTGTTTACATTCCCGCCAGTTGATAATCCCCACGGAGACCATGCTTCATACAAATGCCTCGGGGCCTGTAAGCAAATGATCGTGGTCTTTAATTAAATACTACGTCTTTCCATTCGATGCTATTTTTTCTTTTATTTCATTCATAAACAATTTTAACATTTTGACTTCTTATATTTACGCAATAAAATCCGTAAGATTAGTTTTATTTCAATTTTAACATTGTTTTTAATTTATTCAGAAGTGTTAAAAATATCTGTGATATAATTCTTCGTATGATTTGGTGGAACGATAGGAGGAGTGTCGAGTACTTGGTTATTCAGAGTTAAAATCAAATCATTTATTTCGTGTAGGGTCATTTACAAATAGTAATTTTATATGTTCTTCCAATCTCTACAACCGGATCGAAACACGACATCAACCGAGAAGACGTCGATCATGTCTTTTTTACAGTATCTTTTTGAATTTTTAGATGGCGCATAGCCCCCCACAACGGGTACATGAAGTCCATCCACAAGCGGTCGTGGGCGAGCGGGCCGTGCAAGGGCCCGCCGCAGCCGCGCGGCAAGTCGCACTCCTATCCGCCCTTCCCCGGCGCGCCCGCCCCATGCGCGCCCGCCCCACGCGCGCCGCCCGCCGCGCCCGCCCCACCAGCCCCGCCCGCCCCTCCGCGCTCCCCGCCCGGCGACTACTCCGGCCTCGACGCGCTGTGTCTGCAGATGACCAAGCAGGCGATAGATTGAACACCACCGGTAATATACAGCGTGATTCGGAAAGTGTATTCTAAGCATTGAACCTGCGCCTGCGCTTCTTTTGCAAGATGACGAATTAAAAAGCATTCCTACCAAATAACAATTGCGATTTTGCGAGCAATTTTATTTTAATTTACTTACATCGAAATTCTGACTTCACATAATGATTACAAATGTGCTAAAGAGGTTCAGACTCAAGGGTTAGTGTACCTTTTCTGAATCATCCTGTATAAATTCAGTGCGGTGTTTGTTTGCATCATGGTATAAAAATATGTTCCGCCAGTTATTCGCTCCCGACGGCGGCCCAAAACTACGTCACGTACATTACGTAGTCCTGGGCCAATCTCGTGACTTAGCCGTCACGCACAGAGAACGCGGTATTTCCATACCATGGTTTGCATGTGATAATGCTATAGTCTATGACCCGATGAAAATAAATCGCATATTATCAAACATCGGATTGATATCAAATCGCACTTCTTCACTGCATGTAGTGCAGACACTAGTGGCGAAAGATGAATATTCGCACAACGTTAGCCGGCGTTATAAAAGCCTTATATGTGAGTGCTCTAAAAATCATAAAAAATCTCTCATACTTAATTTTTTGAAAGGGGAGCCGACGGGTTTTGGTTTCATATGAATCCTTCGCCTCTGGTAGTCGCTACACGTAGGACGCGGCAAAAGGTATTTAGGAGAGGAATTGGTGCGATAAAAGAAATAAGAATTTGTATCGTGGCACTTCACTAGAACTGTCGGCATAGGACCGTCACTATAAGTGACGGTCCCTAAATATTTTGCCAAACGCGTTATGTAGGTCCAAGTTTCTATAGTTTAATCTCTATATTTGGTCACTTTACTTTAGGATCGGCTCTTAGTGCAGGGGAAGATTATAAGCTGTAGACTTTTCTTAATTATTAGGGTCGAGTCCAACAATTGGATCTGCTGCACGTGCAATAACTTCATTTTTAGTTGACAATAAAGTGTGAAAATTTGGTATAATAATGTGAACATTAAATTCTATATATCTGACAGTGTGATAACGATGCGGGATACAAATTCTTATTTCTATTAACATTACATTGAGGACAACGATTAATTATAAAAAAAATGTTCCCACAATTTATTTACGATAACGTAATTTATAATTTATTCATAATTGTAAGGACCACGACGATTTCTGTATGAAATCTTAGTTTATTTCGACTGGGCGTGCGGTGTGCACAGCCCTTAATTTATTTTACATAAGCTAGAGAAACCGACTATCGACTGTCTGTCGACTGAAGCCTTAATGATGACGATGTTACAAGTTAAAAACCTTTAAATGTATAGCTTTTTATAACAGTTCATTCAGCGGTTTGTCTTCACTCACATGCATGCTAAAATACGTAACTAGGTTCCCAAGAGCAACTAAACCTCGAACTCAACACAGAGGGTTACACGTTTGACCGCTATACATCTGTGGCATCGTAGCTCCAGAACGGATGGATCGATTTCAACGTGTTTTTTTGGGCGATAGCTGGTTTCAGCGAGATGGCTCCGAACTATGTGTGATGGATATCGGTTCAGCCGTTCTTAAGCTACAAAAATGGGCTATGTAAAAATTCATATAATTTAAATAAAACTGCGTAAGCGCTGCACAAGATTATGTTTACCTTCAGTTTGGAAGAAAGAACATCACTATGGCAACAGTACATCAAATTAACTTCATCACCTCTTTATTTTTCGTATTTCTTACTTCGGAACATTTAACCAAATAAATACCTTTTCATGAACCAAGCTTCAAAGAATTTTTCGTTTCAAATTTGTAACAAGTCTCTAAATAAGAGGATCCACATTATGAAATTGACAATGACATTGCAAATCAATGGACAGTGCATTGCAAAAACGCAGCATAAGCACACTTATCCATATGTACACGATTAGTAGTTATCCATTACTGCTTGATCATAGAACACATTCGAAGAGCTAGAGTGTGGTACAGCTATGCATTTGATGACAAGTGATCGAACGATATGGTGATTTTTCAGAAGTGCTACTTTTTAGCATTTGTATGACGTGTTAAGTCCATTATTTTAGTATGTCATTGTTCCAAGCTTATCTAATTCGCGCTGTAGTGATGTGTTTTCGCCACCACTCGAAGACATCGATACACAAAGTAATGAGATCCTACATTACTCTGGTGCTAAT
The DNA here is from genome assembly GCA_905404115.1 of Pheosia gnoma. NCBI lineage: Eukaryota > Metazoa > Arthropoda > Insecta > Lepidoptera > Notodontidae > Pheosia > Pheosia gnoma. Next base: position 187,311 of record FR989909.1, on the reverse strand, counting down.
TTACGCGAGCTATTATTTCGATTTAGCTAGTGGTAGCTAGGCTGGCCAGTTAGTTCGTCCATCGCGGCCTAACGTGAACCAATCGTGTAAATACGTTTCGTTTTCGTCACGTGTACGTCTAATGAAATTTTATTCATTCACTTGTATTACTAGACAAAGCTATAGTTATTTGGGGATGGGGATCGACTGCGAGAATACAAAGTAATAACTTCTTTCTGTATTCTCAGACGCAATGTTTTGTCTAGTGTTATAAGGCTGTGGTGTAATTGTTGTATGTGTACTGATCGATTGTTAATACTGACTGTTGAGTCACACGACGCGCGCGCGACGCACGTGACGTGCGTGAAGCTCGTGTTGCGTGCGAGTCGCGCCACGACGTTTACATAAAATAAATTAGTTATTAAATTGTTGACTGATGTATGCATAATTTATGAGGTTCGCGAGTTGTTTTATATTTGATTTAGTGTTTATATCAATTTATATTTCAACAAAAAGTTTTTGACTGGATCAAATATCTGATTGTAACATGTGCAATTTATTATTATTTTATTTACACAATCATAATTTTCTATATAAATGTTGTAGACTTCAATGTAAATAGTTAGCATTGTATTTATAAGGGTTATCGTTTTGTACAAATTATGTGTTGATGACAAATATATTAGTTGAAATGAATTTATTGGTATATGAGTTGTTTTGTTTGGAACAAGGGCTGACATGCTGCCTACAGATGTTTATTTAGCCAATTGTACGAAAGTATATTTTTATTCTTGACTTTCAGTACCTCAGATCTTCTCTCGACATTCTATATTCAGTCTGTGTTCACAAGCTTTATTTATTAATCTGTAGCGGACTGTGATACGGTTTGTTTTTGGATCATGATATTCATCAGCACTAAAAAATAAATATTGTATAGCATAAGATTTTGTTGTTTTAATCAAAGCCACCCACCCCAAGCAGTGGTAGTCCTGGGAATGCGCACTCCATAGTTCCCATGCAATACTTTTAATAAATTGAAGCTATATGAATATAAGCATGTAAATATAAAAGATTTACATACACATATCATCACACATTTATTTAGCCTTTTAGACTATGCTAAAGATGTCACACAATGTTTTTGGTATTGGTAGAACATGTTTACAGCTAAGTAAGTCTTTCTTTATGTGTACCCATCTTATGCCTGGCCAGGTCACTCTTCCTGTAGAATCCTCTAGAACACCTGTCACATGGGAATGGAATCTTGCTACTATGGAGCTTTGCTGCGTGGAAGGTCAGCATTGGTCTGGAGGGAAAACTCATGAAGCACCCTTCCACATCACATTTGTACTTATCTGTCTTCTTGTGTTTAAAATTCATGTGATGTCCCAAAGCTCTCAGTTCATAAAAGCTACTCGTACACAAATCACATTTCAATGGTCGTTCACCCGTATGCCTCCACATGTGAACTTCAATATTAGATACATTCTTGGAGCAAACACTGCAGTGTCCAGACTTTTCCGAATGTTTTCTATCTATGTGCATTTTTAAGTTTCCCTTTGCATTGAAAGTATGGCCACAGTAGTTGCATACATAGATCTCCAATTCGGAATGCTGTCTAATATGCTTTTTGAGATTGTTTTTATATTTGAAAGCAACACTGCAAATGGGGCATGCATACTTTCTGTCATTAGTGTGTACACTGAGATGAGTTTTCAGTTCCTCTTTGGTGCAAAATTGTTTTGTGCATGTTGAGCATTTGTAGTCTTTTCGTCCTGTGTGACGTTTCTTGTGTCTGAGCATCGCACCTAATTGTGTGAATCTAGCTGGGCATACAGGGCAGGGATAGGGAGTCTCTCCGGTGTGTGTCCGCATGTGAATCTTCACACAGCTTTTTGAATAGAAACCTTTCCCACAATGTTCACATATGAAATTACGTTTTCTCTTATCCAAATGGTTTCTTTCTATGTGACGTTTCAATGTGCCATTGTCTTTGTACTTCTTGTCACAAGACGAACAGGAGTAAGGCTTCTCATTGGAGTGAGACCTCATGTGAATTACCAGGCTCGCTGCACTGGCGCACTGTCTGCTGCACACTGAACATTTCCTACCAGCCCCTCTATATTTTCTTCTGCTTCTATAAGGTTTTCTTTTCAAACACTTTCGGTCACTTTCAACTTGTATTTCTAAATTGTCTTGTTTTATGTCTATTTCTATTTCAGTGTTTCGCAGATCTTCATATTGATGATCGTCATAATCAAGAGTGTCATAGATCTCAGTCTTAATTTCAGCTTTCGGTTTTAAATCTTCAAATTCTGCTATAACTTGGGAAACTACAGGGGTAGCATAGGATTTTCTCAGCTTTCTGTCAGACTCTTCACATCTAAGTAGAAATTGGTAGCATGTAGTCAACTCTAGTTCACAGCTGCGGCATATATGGCAGGGTAGGCAATCTCCCTCCTTGATGTCGACATTTGAACAACAATACATAATTTTCGCACATAAACCAATGTCTCCGGTTTCAGTATCGAAGATGTCAGAAGTGGCATCGTTTTCACAGCATAGCCGGCACATCTTGTAAGCCATCGTCGAATATTTTACACAATTTTGCTGCAGGCATAATAAAACAGGCAAAAATAACTGAAGGTTTATCGAAAATCAAATTACATTATCTTATATTATAGATATTTAGTGTGATTAAAAACTGAATGGATAAGTTATAGGTCCAATCAAATGAACCAATGTTATATTATTCACTAACGCAATCAATACAAAACAATCTATTTATTATCGAAATATCTAAAGAAAATCGGTAAAATCTAACAACAAAACCATTGACCATATAATTTGTATTATCTATGCCATTGACTAGACTCAGCTCAGCTAGACTGACTGACTGATAGACAGTGACAGTGGTTGCATTCCGAGACGCGCATCGCATTTCTAGTATATACAAAGTACTCTGTGGAGACGCGCTAATATCGATATCATCACGCTCACAACCGTTCCGAGTCACCATGTGCGCGAATACGTTATTTTTTTTTTTTGGCATCACCATAGGTATTTTGCCAGTGTCAAGTAATATATTTTTTTTCTGTTTTTGAGCATATGCACAGGCCCAAAGCCTAGGCTCAAGTAAAATACCCCCCATCCCTCAATCAGTAAAGTGATGGATACTTTACCGAAAGATTTTTCATGGATTTTTTGTGAGAAACTGAAAAGCCATGTTTCGTCACTCTGTTTCAATTACCTACACTTGTGCACTTTACCGAACCCATAATGGTTAATATTCCACTTATATCACTCACTATAACTCGCAGGAACACTAGTTTTAGAAATTAAAATACAACTGACGCCATGACTTTTCAGTTTCCCGCCAAAAAGTCCGCGAATACGATATCCTATGTGTTGTGTCACTGTCACTTTGACTGAGTAGCTATAATGTGACTTGCGTTTGGAATTTCCAATTGTTTTCGTTCAGATGAAAATAATAGTAGGTTTTATTGAAATTGAAAAATTTATAAAAAATTGCCGTGCCTCGCCAGCCCAGTTGAGCAACAAGTAGGAAAAATGGATACAAAACTGTGTCGCGTTTGTCTCAACAAGTCGGCGTCGTTGTCTGTATTCGATAAGCAGGATGATATCCAGTACAGCACAAAAATTATGAGGTGCGTCAACATAGTGGTCGCTGAAGGCGACGGACTACCCGATTCTATTTGTAAGAGCTGCGCGGATGAACTCTCTACGTCGTACGAGTTTGTGAATAAGTGCGAAGCGGCCGACCAAGCCTTACGCTACGCTAGCATAAGCGATCTATATACCGAAGAATCCCAAACCGAGGTCCCAATCAAAATTGAGGACATCAAACAGGAAATAAAACCGGACCATGACCTCAATTTTGACTCGCAGAGTTTTGATAATTTCCTACCAGACATTTCTAACAATTACAAAGTCACTAAAAAGTTGAAACGAAAGTACTCTAAGTCTGATAAAGTAAGAGAAAAGATAGATGGAAGAAAACTAAAAGCCAAAAGTAGTCCTGTAACATGTGAGGTGTGCGGGTTAATGGCCAATTGCCGATCAGCACTTGAAGGGCACATGAGAACACACACTGGAGAGAAACCATATGCTTGTCAGTCCTGCAATGCTCGGTTCAACCTCAAAGGTACACTCAAAAGGCACATTTTAAATCATCATACAGAGAGGGAAAGGAAATTCATCTGTGAAACTTGTGGTAACAGTTTCTACACTAAAAGTGATATAATAACACACATTAGAGTACACACTGATGAGAGACCATACTCTTGTGTGTACTGTGGTAAGGCTTTCCGCCAGACTGCTTCTCTAATTCGTCACAAACGTATGCACACCGGAGAGTCACCTTATTCATGCCAGATATGCTTTAAAACCTTTAAAGACAAAAGTCATCTGATGAGACATAGATATGTTCATTCCGATGAAAAGAATTTCACTTGCCATTTATGCAGTAAGTCCGTTAAATCTAGGAATGCACTCACAACTCATATGAGAACACATTCTAATGAGAAACACAATGTTTGTAATTATTGTGGTATGACCTTTTCCCTGAAAGGCAACCTCCAAGTGCACATACGTAGGAAACATTCTGAAAAGTCAGGTGAGTGCAATATTTGTCAGAAAACATTTTCTGATTTGGAGGCCCATTTCCGGAAGCATACAGGGGAGAAACCATTTGTTTGTAATCTATGCAACCAGAGCTTTGGCTTGCAGAGGAGTCTGTCCAGCCACATGAACTTCAGGCATCAGAACAGTGCCAAATTTAAATGTTCAATAGGTGAATGTATGAAGACATTTCCTGCAGCAAGCATGTTGGAGTTCCATCTACTGAAATATCATACAAATCATACTCCATACATTTGCCAACACTGCTCGAGGGGCTTCTTCAGGAGTTGTGATCTCACTAAGCATCTTAAAATGAGTCACATGGATGGAACAATTAAAATTCCTGAGAAAGGACTTATAAAATAACTTGTTCAGATGTATTTAATTAATGAATTTACTCATGAGGTTTTGTATGATTTAACCATTTATACAATATCCTCATAATTCATAAAATTTCTTTCACAAATAATCTTCCGAAGTAAATACATCTCTAGGTATTAATAAAAATAGTGTTGGTTAAAACCTATTGCCACAGTCCATACCGTCTAATTAGCCAGACTGTTACTTACCTTTGTTAAATCTCGCAATACGCATGCAAACCAGTAACTTGCACATGCCTGCTATTGCTGACGCCACATGAAACAGTTGGTGTGGGAGCAAATCCTAAGACTTGACTTGAAGCCGGGTGGATTCAAGCCAGTGTCAAGGCTGCGTGCTGCGGGCAGGTGAAATTGCTAGCACGCGAGCTACTACTCGCAATTGTATTGCTGGCTGCAAGTTCTAGTCATTACTTAAGAAAATGTAAATAAATATTTTATTTCTAAGCCTAAAATTTTTGTTAATCGTAATGGCGCGATATTTCATTTCTGCCAATCAGATAGGGTGTGCAAACATGGCCTCTCCTTCCCATTGGTTCAAATGGAATGTCAAATCTACTTTCTATTGTTTACAAACATTGAAAGTTCTATTAAAAAGTCATTTATTTTATAAGAAAAAATATTCATTTTTATTTTAATCCATTAACCCTTTACCTCACCTAATCTAAAATACACAAAATGCAGTATCAATAAAAAATGCCAATTTGCTCGACTGCTTGTCTCCCATCGGTTGCGGCGTGATGTTACTACCAAATATATGTCGAAATAAACTATCGGATGGCGGGTATCTCATAGTGACAAACGCACTGAAATCGGTTCAGAGGGTCTAAAAAGGCCACTTTTGGTGAATCATCTAACGATCATAATATGATTCACTAAATAGCCACTTAATTGACGATTCATAATATGAATGGCCTACAATTCATAATCAGCAATGCATCTTTTTGACAGTTTTCTATAGATATTCGTATAATGGCTCACTAAATAAGAAATGCTAGTGTCAAATAGTAGAATCATAAGAAGTTACTCGAGAGAAATATCTTACAATTCATCTCGTAAATCTCTTTGGAAACTAAGTTAATAATGGCAGATTTAGGACTTGATGAGGACTTTTTGGAGCATGCTAGAGTTATGGAGACAGAGTACAGTTGAAATAGCTTTAGTGAATATTTTTTTAATACCTAGGTACCTATCCTTAAATACGGATAGCTAAACAAGAGTACACTGTACAGTACACATATAGATTCACAATACATGTCTTAGCGCAGGTCACGTGACACGTTTTTTTCGGAACCGATATCGAGTCGAAATGCGTTGTATCGAAGCTCATATTCGTTTATTCGCTCAGATAGTGATCTACGACGCGAGGGAATAGCTACGATCAAATCGATTCAGTTCGCTAATCTAGATCGAAACTCTCAATCAGTTTCCTGGATCTTACTGTTACCCGCATTCCTTTGTATGGTATGATGCTCTGGGTATCGAAGGTGTTGCTTAGTTTGGGACTATATAGTGAAGTGTATTCGTTTAGCGATATATACCGAATCAAAAAGAAAGTGTTCTAATTGGAACAGCGCTATTCTGTAATGTCATAGTTGAATCCACTATGGTAATTGCTTACTACTTATAAGACTTGCCATGGAGGGACCTAATTGGGATTCAGTTTTGAGATTTACTAACATGAGAGAGCACATCGATCCATTAATTGAAAATATACGAAACTGCCATATCCTGTGACATTGAATTATTGGAAGATAAGTATATGTATACATCTATTCCGTATTAAAATATTCTCATCACCGTTCCGTTACAGTAATGATCAACTGATCCCTTAAATAAAGCCCTCTTCCTGTCCAACGTTAGGGGAGCGACCGCCAGACCCTCCAACGCAATGGCGCGGAAATCCTCGTTCACTCAAGTTTCAATCGCGCGCCCTCGCCGTCCTCCACCGGTCAAGCAGTCATCGACGTGCTATTGCCGTCGATAAAGCAGATCCAGGTGTTTATTACACCTTTCTCTTTTTAATGTTTAAAGCGGTATAGCCATCTCGCTCTCACGCCAATTACGCGGCCAGGTGATACGCGCGGAGGCTTCGCGACTCGCGTAGAGGACGTTAGCCCGCGACCCTCCGCCGTAGCGCACGTATCGTTCGCCGAATAATCTTTGCATCAGTGCCAGGTGACGTGCCGTGATGGTTTAAACCGTGAATCAGTTCATATGTGTTTGACTTTACCGTGCGGATTTTTAAACGCTCCACTATGGGTGAAGTGAGTACCGTTTTGTTTTTATACCTGATCGGAATGCGATTGTGCTCTAGTTTAGTTCGGAAAGTCTAGTGCTGCGATTGTATGTAATCCTCGACCCGTGGGTCGACGGCATTTCAGGCCTGGCGTTGTCTCGGGTCGCCGCTCGCGACCGCCAGGTTAATTAGCACTTTCATACTCTCGCCCGGGTTCGGGTATGTGTGCCGTGGTCGGAGGTAGAAAGCTCGCGGTCCATGTCCCGCGCGAACGGACCACATCGGTAAAAGTATCCGAGATTACGGGTGTACTGTTATTCATCTGATAACGCGCTCGATAAATTATCATCGATATTCTTTTTTTTTTCATAGATACTTATTGGCGTCGAACGATTCCGTAAATAACAAATGAGCGCCCATTGTCTTATCTGTAGGAATTAACGACGTACTTAGTTAATGATAGCTATTTGTACGAGCAGTCACGATTGCCGATTCTTGGAATCGATATAAAATCTGTGCAAACACTCTTGAGCGGGCTTTTGTGAGTTAACACGGGTATGGCCTCTGTAGTCCGGTCTCTTAAACCTGAAACAGCAGTGCTGTGAACGGCCGGCAGGGGACCGGCCAGTAAAACTGAATATGGCAGTGCGTAGGTCAACCAGCGTGCATACTGCATTATAGCAGCAGCTCCACTGCACTGACCTCTTTTCAATAAATATGAAATGACGAAATACCTGTTCATATTGCTGACATTGGACACTGATTGCACGTAAAACTGTTATGCAACGCAACATACTTTAGAATAAATTCTAAATATGGAACACGCACGCTCTTAAGTCTTAGTTTCAATGTTACTGTCAATTGTCATGTCCTAAATAAGAGGCAAACAATGTTCAGTTTATAGGTATAGCTATCCACCATATAACATTTTGGGCTACATATGTCTAGTTTACCTGACTATTTATAAGTCGCATTATTTAACTATATAATGTGCCTTTAAATCCAAATAAATGGTAGCCTCTCACTATACGCAGCAACAATGCCTATATATATAGTATGGGGCATATAAAATATCAACATGGTATCGATCTATAATCATGAAAGGAATGTGTAAATCTAGGATCATATGCTTAAATTGCCTCATATAAAATTGATCGTAGATAAATGATAATGTTTAATATCCACGATAATTTAACAGCGTTTCAACGCCAGTCTAGTGTCGTCTACTATTTTGCAACACGATGCTCAATCCGTCTGCCCGAATTGGTTGGGCCATTTAGAAAATACTAACTTCAATAGATTTATCATTCTAACGCTGAAACACTTTCGGAAATACAAAAATTACCGTGAAAGAAAATGACGCCAGTAGGTAGATGAAAAGCTAACCCATTTGGACAGACAGGTACAAATGTATTGCTGCATAGTAGCTTTACACATTCAAAGAATTTGTAGAAATATACCGGTGTGAAGTTGGCGGCCAAAAGTTGGCGGCGCATTATAACCCAACTAAATTAAAATGCTCACAAAAAATAATGAAAAATCTGTACAGAATGGCATGTAACGCGGAAAATAATGAAAACTAGGAAATTTTCAGTACATATTCTATGAGAAAATAAAAAATTAATCAATAAATTTTCGTTATTTTTCCAATAAAGTAAGACCATTGTGTTTATCACATTTTGAACTGGACAGCACCCAAGGACGGCATGGGAGTACATGTTTGATAGCTCAAAAGGTAGGTCTAGATACAGGCATCCCGCCACATAAAGCCTAGAGTGGTACCTCGCCTGGTTTAGCTTTTATGAGTCCGGACATAACTGGCGGCCGAACATTTTTTGGCAGATTTTGACTTAGATAACACCCAAGGACGGCATGGGAGTACATGTTTGATAGCTCAAAAGGTAGGTATTGATACAGGCATCCCGCCACATAAAGCCTAGAGTGGTACCTCGCCTGGTTTAGCTTTTATGAGTCCAGACATAACCGGCGGCCGAACTTTTTGTCAGATTTTGACTTAGATAACACCCAAGGACGGCATGGGAGTACATGTTTGATAGCTCAAAAGGTAGGTCTAGATACAGGCATCCCGCCACATAAAGCCTAGAGTGGTACCTCGCCTGGTTTAGCTTTTATGAGTCCAGACATAACTGGCGGCCGAACTTTTTTTGGCAGATTTTGACTTAGATAACACCCAAGGACGGCATGGGAGTACATGTTTGATAGCTCAAAAGGTAGGTATTGATACAGGCATCCCGCCACATAAAGCCTAGAGTGGTACCTCGCCTGGTTTAGCTTTTATGAGTCCAGACATAACTGGCGGCCGAACTTTTTGTCAGATTTTGACTTAGATAACACCCAAGGACGGCATGGGAGTACATGTTTGATAGCTCAAAAGGTAGGTCTAGATACAGGCATCCCGCCATATAAAGCCTAGAGTGGTACTTCACTCGGTTTAGCTTTTATGAGTCCAGACATAACTGGCGGCCGAACTTTTTTTGGCAGATTTTGACTTAGATAACACCCAAGGACGGCATGGGAGTACATGTTTGATAGCTCAAAAGGTAGGTATTGATACAGGCATCCCGCCACATAAAGCCTAGAGTGGTACCTCGCCTGGTTTAGCTTTTATGAGTCCAGACATAACTGGCGGCCGAACTTTTTGGCAGATTTTGACTTAGATAACACCCAAGGACGGCATGGGAGTACATGTTTGATAGCTCAAAAGGTAGGTCTAGATACAGGCATCCCGCCACATAAAGCCTAGAGTGGTACCTCGCCTGGTTTAGCTTTTATGAGTCCAGACATAACTGGCGGCCGAACTTTTTTTGGCAGATTTTGACTTAGATAACACCCAAGGACGGCATGGGAGTACATGTTTGATAGCTCAAAAGGTAGGTATTGATACAGGCATCCCGCCACATAAAGCCTAGAGTGGTACCTCGCCTGGTTTAGCTTTTATGAGTCCAGACATAACCGGCGGCCGAACTTTTTTTGGCAGATTTTGACTTAGATAACACCCAAGGACGGCATGGGAGTACATGTTTGATAGCTCAAAAGGTAGGTCTAGATACAGGCATCCCGCCACATAAAGCCTAGAGTGGTACCTCGCCTGGTTTAGCTTTTATGAGTCCAGACATAACTGGCGGCCGAACTTTTTTTGGCAGATTTTGACTTAGATAACACTCAAGGACGGCATGGGAGTACATGTTTGATAGCTCAAAAGGTAGGTATTGATACAGGCATCCCGCCACATAAAGCCTAGAGTGGTACCTCGCCTGGTTTAGCTTTTATGAGTCCAGACATAACTGGCGGCCGAACTTTTTGTCAGATTTTGACTTAGATAACACCCAAGGACGGCATGGGAGTACATGTTTGATAGCTCAAAAGGTAGGTCTAGATACAGGCATCCCGCCATATAAAGCCTAGAGTGGTACTTCACTCGGTTTAGCTTTTATGAGTCCAGACATAACTGGCGGCCGAACTTTTTTTGGCAGATTTTGACTTAGATAACACCCAAGGACGGCATGGGAGTACATGTTTGATAGCTCAAAAGGTAGGTCTAGATACAGGCATCCCGCCACATAAAGCCTAGAGTGGTACCTCGCCTGGTTTAGCTTTTATGAGTCCAGACATAACTGGCGGCCGAACTTTTTTTGGCAGATTTTGACTTAGATAACACCCAAGGACGGCATGGGAGTACATGTTTGATAGCTCAAAAGGTAGGTATTGATACAGGCATCCCGCCACATAAAGCCTAGAGTGGTACCTCGCCTGGTTTAGCTTTTATGAGTCCAGACATAACTGGCGGCCGAACTTTTTGTCAGATTTTGACTTAGATAACACCCAAGGACGGCATGGGAGTACATGTTTGATAGCTCAAAAGGTAGGTCTAGATACAGGCATCCCGCCATATAAAGCTTAGAGTGGTACTTCACTCGGTTTAGCTTTTATGAGTCCAGACATAACTGGCGGCCGAACTTTTTGTCAGATTTTGACTTAGATAACACCCAAGGACGGCATGGGAGTACATGTTTGATAGCTCAAAAGGTAGGTATTGATACAGGCATCCCGCCACATAAAGCCTAGAGTGGTACCTCGCCTGGTTTAGCTTTTATGAGTCCAGACATAACTGGCGGCCGAACTTTTTGTCAGATTTTGACTTAGATAACACCCAAGGACGGCATGGGAGTACATGTTTGATAGCTCAAAAGGTAGGTCTAGATACAGGCATCCCGCCATATAAAGCCTAGAGTGGTACTTCACTCGGTTTAGCTTTTATGAGTCCAGACATAACTGGCGGCCGAACTTTTTTTGGCAGATTTTGACTTAGATAACACCCAAGGACGGCATGGGAGTACATGTTTGATAGCTCAAAAGGTAGGTATTGATACAGGCATCCCGCCACATAAAGCCTAGAGTGGTACCTCGCCTGGTTTAGCTTTTATGAGTCCAGACATAACTAGCGGCCGAACTTTTTTTGGCAGATTTTGACTTAGATAACACCCAAGGACGGCATGGGAGTACATGTTTGATAGCTCAAAAGGTAGGTATTGATACAGGCATCCCGCCACATAAAGCCTAGAGTGGTACCTCGCCTGGTTTAGCTTTTATGAGTCCAGACATAACTGGCGGCCGAACTTTTTTTGGCAGATTTTGACTTAGATAACACCCAAGGACGGCATGGGAGTACATGTTTGATAGCTCAAAAGGTAGGTCTAGATACAGGCATCCCGCCACATAAAGCCTAGAGTGGTACCTCGCCTGGTTTAGCTTTTATGAGTCCAGACATAACTGGCGGCCGAACTTTTTGGCAGATTTTGACTTAGATAACACCCAAGGACGGCATGGGAGTACATGTTTGATAGCTCAAAAGGTAGGTCTAGATACAGGCATCCCGCCACATAAAGCCTAGAGTGGTACCTCGCCTGGTTTAGCTTTTATGAGTCCAGACATAACTGGCGGCCGAACTTTTTTTGGCAGATTTTGACTTAGATAACACTCAAGGACGGCATGGGAGTACATGTTTGATAGCTCAAAAGGTAGGTATTGATACAGGCATCCCGCCACATAAAGCCTAGAGTGGTACCTCGCCTGGTTTAGCTTTTATGAGTCCAGACATAACTGGCGGCCGAACTTTTTGTCAGATTTTGACTTAGATAACACCCAAGGACGGCATGGGAGTACATGTTTGATAGCTCAAAAGGTAGGTATTGATACAGGCATCCCGCCACATAAAGCCTAGAGTGGTACCTCGCCTGGTTTAGCTTTTATGAGTCCAGACATAACTGGCGGCCGAACTTTTTGTCAGATTTTGACTTAGATAACACCCAAGGACGGCATGGGAGTACATGTTTGATAGCTCAAAAGGTAGGTCTAGATACAGGCATCCCGCCATATAAAGCCTAGAGTGGTACTTCACTCGGTTTAGCTTTTATGAGTCCAGACATAACTGGCGGCCGAACTTTTTTTGGCAGATTTTGACTTAGATAACACCCAAGGACGGCATGGGAGTACATGTTTGATAGCTCAAAAGGTAGGTATTGATACAGGCATCCCGCCACATAAAGCCTAGAGTGGTACCTCGCCTGGTTTAGCTTTTATGAGTCCAGACATAACTAGCGGCCGAACTTTTTTTGGCAGATTTTGACTTAGATAACACCCAAGGACGGCATGGGAGTACATGTTTGATAGCTCAAAAGGTAGGTATTGATACAGGCATCCCGCCACATAAAGCCTAGAGTGGTACCTCGCCTGGTTTAGCTTTTATGAGTCCAGACATAACTGGCGGCCGAACTTTTTTTGGCAGATTTTGACTTAGATAACACCCAAGGACGGCATGGGAGTACATGTTTGATAGCTCAAAAGGTAGGTCTAGATACAGGCATCCCGCCACATAAAGCCTAGAGTGGTACCTCGCCTGGTTTAGCTTTTATGAGTCCAGACATAACTGGCGGCCGAACTTTTTGGCAGATTTTGACTTAGATAACACCCAAGGACGGCATGGGAGTACATGTTTGATAGCTCAAAAGGTAGGTCTAGATACAGGCATCCCGCCACATAAAGCCTAGAGTGGTACCTCGCCTGGTTTAGCTTTTATGAGTCCAGACTTAACTGGCGGCCGAACTTTTTTTGGCAGATTTTGACTTAGATAACACCCAAGGACGGCATGGGAGTACATGTTTGATAGCTCAAAAGGTAGGTATTGATACAGGCATCCCGCCACATAAAGCCTAGAGCGGTACCTCGCCTGGTTTAGCTTTTATGAGTCCAGACATAACTGGCGGCCGAACTTTTTGGCAGATTTTGACTTAGATAACACCCAAGGACGGCATGGGAGTACATGTTTGATAGCTCAAAAGGTAGATCTAGATATAGATAGTTCGGCCGCCAGTTATGTCTGGACTCATAAAAGCTAAACCAGGCGAGGTACCACTCTAGGCTTTATGTGGCGGGATGCCTGTATCTAGACCTACCTTTTGAGCTATCAAACATGTACTCCCATGCCGTCCTTGGGTGTTATCTAAGTCAAAATCTGCCAAAAAGTTCGGCCGCCAGTTATGTCTGGACTCATAAAAGCTAAACCAGGCGAGGTACCACTCTAGGCTTTATGTGGCGGGATGCCTGTATCAATACCTACCTTTTGAGCTATCAAACATGTACTCCCATGCCGTCCTTGGGTGTTATCTAAGTCAAAATCTGCCAAAAAAAGTTCGGCCGCCAGTTATGTCTGGACTCATAAAAGCTAAACCAGGCGAGGTAACACTCTAGGCTTTATGTGGCGGGATGCCTGTATCTAGACCTACCTTTTGAACTATCAAACATGTACTCCCATGCCGTCCTTGGGTGTAATCTAAGTCAAAATCTGCCAAAAAGTTCGGCCGCCAGTTATGTCTGGACTCATAAAAGCTAAACCAGGCAAGGTACCACTCTAGGCTTTATGTGGCGGGATGCCTGTATCAATACCTACCTTTTGAGCTATCAAACATGTACTCCCATGCCGTCCTTGGGTGTTATCTAAGTCAATATCTGCCAAAAAAAGTTCGGCCGCCAGTTATGTCTGGACTCATAAAAGCTAAACCGAGTGAAGTACCACTCTAGGCTTTATATGGCGGGATGCCTGTATCTAGACCTACCATTTGAGCTATCAAACATGTACTCCCATGCCGTCCTTGGGTGTTATCTAAGTCAAAATCTGACAAAAAGTTCGGCCGCCAGTTATGTCTGGACTCATAAAAGCTAAACCAGGCGAGGTACCACTCTAGGCTTTATGTGGCGGGATGCCTGTATCAATACCTACCTTTTGAGCTATCAAACATGTACTCCCATGCCGTCCTTGGGTGTTATCTAAGTCAAAATCTGCCAAAAAAAGTTCGGCCGCCAGTTATGTCTGGACTCCTAAAAGCTAAACCAGGCGAGGTACCACTCTAGGCTTTATGTGGCGGGATGCCTGTATCTAGACCTACCTTTTGAGCTATCAAACATGTACTCCCATGCCGTCCTTGGGTGTTATCTAAGTCAAAATCTGCCAAAAAGTTCGGCCGCCAGTTATGTCTGGACTCATAAAAGCTAAACCAGGCGAGGTACCACTCTAGGCTTTATGTGGCGGGATGCCTGTATCAATACCTACCTTTTGAGCTATCAAACATGTACTCCCATGCCGTCCTTGGGTGTTATCTAAGTCAAAATCTGCCAAAAAAAGTTCGGCCGCCAGTTATGTCTGGACTCATAAAAGCTAAACCGAGTGAAGTACCACTCTAAGCTTTATATGGCGGGATGCCTGTATCTAGACCTACCTTTTGAGCTATCAAACATGTACTCCCATGCCGTCCTTGGGTGTTATCTAAGTCAAAATCTGCCAAAAAACGTTCGGCCGCCAGTTATGTCTGGACTCATAAAAGCTAAACCAGGCGAGGTACCACTCTAGGCTTTATGTGGCGGGATGCCTGTATCAATACCTACCTTTTGAGCTATCAAACATGTACTCCCATGCCGTCCTTGGGTGTTATCTAAGTCAAAATCTGCCAAAAAGTTCGGCCGCCAGTTATGTCTGGACTCATAAAAGCTAAACCAGGCGAGGTACCACTCTAGGCTTTATGTGGCGAGATGCCTGTATCTAGACCTACCTTTTGAGCTATCAAACATGTACTCCCATGCCGTCCTTGGGTGTTATCTAAGTCAAAATCTGCCAAAAAGTTCGGCCGCCAGTTATGTCTGGACTCATAAAAGCTAAACCAGGCGAGGTACCACTCTAGGCTTTATGTGGCGGGATGCCTGTATCAATACCTACCTTTTGAGCTATCAAACATGTACTCCCATGCCGTCCTTGGGTGTTATCTAAGTCAAAATCTGCCAAAAAAAGTTCGGCCGCCAGTTATGTCTGGACTCATAAAAGCTAAACCGAGTGAAGTACCACTCTAGGCTTTATATGGCCGGATGCCTGTATCTAGACCTACCTTTTGAGCTATCAAACATGTACTCCCATGCCGTCCTTGGGTGTTATCTAAGTCAAAATCTGACAAAAAGTTCGGCCGCCAGTTATGTCTGGACTCATAAAAGCTAAACCAGGCGAGGTACCACTCTAGGCTTTATGTGGCGGGATGCCTGTATCAATACCTACCTTTTGAGCTATCAAACATGTACTCCCATGCCGTCCTTGAGTGTTATCTAAGTCAAAATCTGCCAAAAAAAGTTCGGCCGCCAGTTATGTCTGGACTCATAAAAGCTAAACCAGGCGAGGTACCACTCTAGGCTTTATGTGGCGGGATGCCTGTATCTAGACCTACCTTTTGAGCTATCAAACATGTACTCCCATGCCGTCCTTGGGTGTTATCTAAGTCAAAATCTGCCAAAAAGTTCGGCCGCCGGTTATGTCTGGACTCATAAAAGCTAAACCAGGCGAGGTACCACTCTAGGCTTTATGTGGCGGGATGCCTGTATCAATACCTACCTTTTGAGCTATCAAACATGTACTCCCATGCCGTCCTTGGGTGTTATCTAAGTCAAAATCTGCCAAAAAAAGTTCGGCCGCCAGTTATGTCTGGACTCATAAAAGCTAAACCGAGTGAAGTACCACTCTAGGCTTTATATGGCCGGATGCCTGTATCTAGACCTACCTTTTGAGCTATCAAACATGTACTCCCATGCCGTCCTTGGGTGTTATCTAAGTCAAAATCTGCCAAAAAACGTTCGGCCGCCAGTTATGTCTGGACTCATAAAAGCTAAACCAGGCGAGGTACCACTCTAGGCTTTATGTGGCGGGATGCCTGTATCTAGACCTACCTTTTGAGCTATCAAACATGTACTCCCATGCCGTCCTTGGGTGTTATCTAAGTCAAAATCTGCCAAAAAGTTCGGCCGCCAGTTATGTCTGGACTCATAAAAGCTAAACCAGGCGAGGTACCACTCTAGGCTTTATGTGGCGGGATGCCTGTATCAATACCTACCTTTTGAGCTATCAAACATGTACTCCCATGCCGTCCTTGAGTGTTATCTAAGTCAAAATCTGCCAAAAAAAGTTCGGCCGCCAGTTATGTCTGGACTCATAAAAGCTAAACCAGGCGAGGTACCACTCTAGGCTTTATGTGGCGGGATGCCTGTATCAATACCTACCTTTTGAGCTATCAAACATGTACTCCCATGCCGTCCTTGGGTGTTATCTAAGTCAAAAAAAGTTCGGCCGCCAGTTATGTCTGGACTCATAAAAGCTAAACCAGGCGAGGTACCACTCTAGGCTTTATGTGGCGGGATGCCTGTATCTAGACCTACCTTTTGAGCTATCAAACATGTACTCCCATGCCGTCCTTGGGTGTTATCTAAGTCAAAATCTGCCAAAAAGTTCGGCCGCCAGTTATGTCTGGACTCATAAAAGCTAAACCAGGCGAGGTACCACTCTAGGCTTTATGTGGCGGGATGCCTGTATCAATACCTACCTTTTGAGCTATCAAACATGTACTCCCATGCCGTCCTTGGGTGTTATCTAAGTCAAAATCTGCCAAAAAAAGTTCGGCCGCCAGTTATGTCTGGACTCATAAAAGCTAAACCGAGTGAAGTACCACTCTAAGCTTTATATGGCGGGATGCCTGTATCTAGACCTACCTTTTGAGCTATCAAACATGTACTCCCATGCCGTCCTTGGGTGTTATCTAAGTCAAAATCTGACAAAAAGTTCGGCCGCCAGTTATGTCTGGACTCATAAAAGCTAAACCAGGCGAGGTACCACTCTAGGCTTTATGTGGCGGGATGCCTGTATCAATACCTACCTTTTGAGCTATCAAACATGTACTCCCATGCCGTCCTTGGGTGTTATCTAAGTCAAAATCTGCCAAAAAAAGTTCGGCCGCCAGTTATGTCTGGACTCATAAAAGCTAAACCAGGCGAGGTACCACTCTAGGCTTTATGTGGCGGGATGCCTGTATCTAGACCTACCTTTTGAGCTATCAAACATGTACTCCCATGCCGTCCTTGGGTGTTATCTAAGTCAAAATCTGCCAAAAAGTTCGGCCGCCAGTTATGTCTGGACTCATAAAAGCTAAACCAGGCGAGGTACCACTCTAGGCTTTATGTGGCGGGATGCCTGTATCAATACCTACCTTTTGAGCTATCAAACATGTACTCCCATGCCGTCCTTGGGTGTTATCTAAGTCAAAATCTGCCAAAAAAAGTTCGGCCGCCAGTTATGTCTGGACTCATAAAAGCTAAACCGAGTGAAGTACCACTCTAGGCTTTATATGGCGGGATGCCTGTATCTAGACCTACCTTTTGAGCTATCAAACATGTACTCCCATGCCGTCCTTGGGTGTTATCTAAGTCAAAATCTGCCAAAAAGTTCGGCCGCCAGTTATGTCTGGACTCATAAACGCTAAACCAGGCGAGGTACCACTCTAGGCTTTATGTGGCGGGATGCCTGTATCTAGACCTACCTTTTGAGCTATCAAACATGTACTCCCATGCCGTCCTTGGGTTTTATCTAAGTCAAAATCTGCCAAAAAAGTTCGGCCGCCAGTTATGTCTGTACTCATAAAAGCTAAACCGAGCGAAGTACCACTCTAGGCCTTATGTGGCGGGATGCCTGTAGCTAGACCTACCTTTTGAGCTATCAAAAATTTACTCCCATGCAGTCCTTGGGTGCTGTCTAGGTCAAAATGTGATATACACAGTGGTCTTGCTTTATTGGAAAAATATCGAAAATTTATTGTTTTTTTTTAATTTTCTCATAGAATATGTACTGAAAATTTCCTAGTTTTCATTATTTTCCGCGTTACATGCCATTCTGTACAGATTTTTCATTAATTTTTGTGAGCATTTTAATTTAGTTGGGTTATAATGCGCCGCCAACTTTTGGCCGCCAACTTCACACCGGTTAGAAATATAGCCATCTGAGCCAGAAATGTCTGATAGATGCATGTAGAAATACTCGTTACATTAAGTACGTGTGCCATAAGAATCGGCTCTAATTATTCAAAATTCTAATTAATCAACCACGATACCAGCCATTAAATCTCTACCCACTTCATTAACACAGAATGCCGATAATCTTGCAAACATAGGAAATTCATTTACCCAAATTAAGATACACATCTAGGTAGGTAACTGCTGTTAAGTATTTTTAATCTTTGGTGAAGCGGCTGCTATGATAAACCCTCACAAAGGAATGATAAAACTTTAATAAACGTTTTTCTGGAACTAATTTATCTTTCAATGCAATCAATTGATAAATTTATAACAACGCGATAACAATAGCATAGTTAGGTAGGTATTTTACATATTTCTTGATATTCGACAAAATACGAAGTCGTGAGGATTAAGCCACTTTTTTGTAACGGAAAAAAACTTAAGTGCCTATTACGAATCTTGGTGGAAATCCATAAATGGATTGTTTTTCCACACTCCCATACATACATTTAAATCAAAACGACGATTATTATGCTTCCAGGCCATTTGACGACGATTGATATTACCCTTAGATATTCTGGTGTAGGTTCCTATAGGTTCCACTATATAAACAGCTTGCTAGCAGTGCTTAACATAATCTAAACTCAAACGAGTATTCTCGTATCTAAGAGTCGTATCACTAAGGTCAATATGACGTATGGAGTGTGTAAGTACCTATAATCGCCGGCGACCGAGACATACAAACACAGCTCGTGATGTCGAAAAACCTGTACCAACTATGTAACTCACGTAATAATCTATCGGCCCGCCCTACATATCTTGCAGGTATCCCTCAATTGCTGTAATTTATGATGTAAATACTAAGATGTAATAAAATCTCGTTGTGTAAATAGAAACAAATACATTTTACCACTGTAATGTATGTCATGTAAGTATTTCGAAAATACACTCGCTCTAAGCAATTCCTGATGTTGTAACCTACCCCTGAGTTTACTTATATAAGCATGCTTCGTTTCAAGAACCTTCAGTACTTGTAACAACGTAATTAATGATCTGCCTGTGAAGCATTGGTATTTTGCTCATTGTATTTTATACAGTCTAGTTTTCAATGTTTTAATTTCCTATATTAACGATGTATTGTCTTCTATTACAGTCGTTGCTGAAAGAGGATCCGCTGTCGAGGATCCAGCGGGAGATCATCGAAGTAACAGAGAGAGAAAGAGAATTTAAGGAAGGTCACTTTCGAATGAGCAGGCTCATGTCAGAGTCCACTATCGATGTTAACCACCAAAACGGCCACGTGAATGGCGATTCCGAGCTGAAGCCGCAGAAAACCCTCAACAGGGCGGTCTCCACCTCACATCTGCTTGGTCCAATAGCGCCCTCGCCGCCTGTAACACAAACGCTCCTTAACACAAACGGGTACACGAGACGTTTCGCACCTCAGACCGGTACGAAAGGCATGATGCAGCGGTTTATCGCTAACAAAGGTAAACTGCCTGTGAACAGTCCCGGCGGCCCGGTCGGTCCTGTTGCCTCGACGCCTACGTTGACGATGGCACCACCGCTCGTGTTCCCTACTTCTCCCGTGGTGGCACCGGTAGTCGCCCCACCGGTCATCAGCCGCACACCAGAAGGCAAGCCTGTCAGGAAAGGTTTCGTGCCTGTCGAGGAAAAGATACAGAAAGAGTTACAGGAGATGAAGGACAGGGAGCACGAGCTGAAACGAATGAGGAAAAAACAAAAGCCGTATGACCTAGAGTTGAGTGACAATGAGATTAGTTCGGAATCAGAGGACGAGGAAATTCCGATGCCCGGTAAACTGAAGCCGACGAAGTCTATAGGTGAGCTGTATGAAGCTCTTAACGAAGAGCTTAGGTCGCCCTCCCCAAGAAACAGTTCTGGGCACGAGTCGATCGGCAGCCTGAAGCCAGCGAAGTCGTTAGCGGAATTGTGCGTTTTAGCCCCAGGAGAAGAGTTCCTGGCTCCCAGCTCCACCCGGCTCATAGCCAAGTGGGAGTCGCTCATACAACAGAAACAGGAAGCCGGTGCGGCTTAGGATCGTTACAATTGTACGGAAATGCTAACTGGTTCAAAATAATGGTGATAGTATAAAGGACGAGTGGCGCCATCCGCCTCGACTCGCCGCGCGGCGCCTCGGGTGGCGGCTGCGACATAGTGAAATAATATGCAAGGCCGAAAGTGTCCACGGCTCCGGTATAGCTTCGCAACGACGTATACGGTACACCGGATAAATAAACGTATGGGTGTGAGTGCTCGGACCTTCGTGTGTGGTATCCGATGAAATCAAATCGGTCGCCGGCTACGTCCAGGTTGCGTAAACGGTGAATACCACGAGTGTACAACTACATATTGCCGATTGATTTCTTTCGTCGGCTGATTGATTGCGGACCAATTAATTTTCTCCCGATCGCGAACAATGTAAATTATGTTTATCTGTGCCGGCAATTATGTCGCGCACTCGCGCAGATGGAAAGCGGCTGACACACGCTGCGAAGGCCTGTAAAGTGTGAGTAGAATGGTTTGTTCCTATTGTTCCACGCGGCTCCCGTGCGCTGAAAAACTAGGCACATTTTTTGTGGTAGGCGGCGCTTTCGCGCCGGCTGCCGCGGTACCGCACCGCTCCGGCTTTGTCTCCGTCTCCGACTGTGAGAACAATTATCGAGCGTAAGAAACAATTTAATAACACCTTGAAATCGGCTCCCAGTATTGTCGAGATATAGCATTTGCGTAGATTTATGACGTTGTACGCGTTTCCGGTTCACTTTGTCAAGCATTTATGAATTGCGTCGCGAACGTGAAGTTTTCAAAATAAGATCGGTCGCAGTAATTAATTCAGAAAGTATTTTTCACATGGAAATTACTTTCCCCCGCCAAGCTATACATTCCGGGTGCGAACAATATTAACTTTTATTTGTGGTACTTTCGTTTATTGCATTCACTATGCTTCGCGGTTACATGATTTATTCATCGCTGTGAAGATTATAGCATTCTTTCGCATAACAGCGTCCGTGGTGAGTAGGGTTGCCACCCCTATTATATTGTGTACTATCCTACTATATTTTAGTCAATTGTACTATATATTACCTATAGAAAAATAATATAGTTCGAAAAATAAAACATTTTTATCGCTAAGTAATTCAACTGTCGCGCTTTTTTTATATTCACGGTGACTGGAACACACCCGCAGCTCAGCACAGCGCGCGTAGGGAATGTCAGAACAAACGCATTCACACCGCTCAGTCGCTCACTCGCGTAGTCACGTCACGGAACTGAAACGTCAACTTTCTGTCATCGTCTATTTGACGTTAAATGCCGCCGCATATTTAACGTGTTTTTTTGTAAGTTCTCGAAAAATACGTTTTTCTTCCTAAAATGGTGGTAACCCTAGTGGCGAGTCTCCGCCCGGTGCGCTGCGCGACTTGCCCGACTCGATATCGCGATGGATACGAATAAGCGAAGCTGGAGTTCGCGCTTCGTATTCATTTCACTCCACGCCTCTTTTATAAAAGATTTTTATGTCACGGCATTTGTATATTGACGATTTTATTTCTGTTTTTCCCGCAAAATAAGATGTAGAGCTTATTTGTGTAATTCTCATAGGAACTACTAAAATCGACAATATCGACACTTATCTTTTTATCGAATTAATCATACGAATTAAAATAAAATTACGAAATGACAAGAGCTGTTAAATCGATTCCTATCAAATTTGTACTACATTTGTGTGATGTCTATGAATGGAGGTAGCTGTTAAAAACAATGTTAGATGTGTCAAAAAGTTTGTGCCTTATAAGGAAATACCTAGGTAGAAATTGGCGCAATACCTAAACATTATGAACTAGAAGCATGCATTTCCCAAATTTTAATGACCTTCAATAATGTTAAGTGGCACTATGTAGCGTAGATGTTAGTAAGAGTTCAAATAATCGCGTTTAATATCGCACTTAAGTATTATAATATTTTTTTGACATTTAGTATAATTGTTGCTAATGTATCTTACTAAATGTTATGTTCTAATACAAGTTTATAACACGACTTTGTCAATTTATCTAAACTGTTATGTTACTAACGTCTACGTCGCAGTGTCTCATGATGAGGTCATAGGACAAGGTTATTAATATTTTTTTATGATTAGCACTAGCAACACCACGTCACTAGTACTATGTGTATAAATTATTTATTAAGTACATAACAAAATATTTTCCTCTAGCATAATAATAAATTAGTCAATTTAATTTAAAACTGTAGATGATAGATCAAAAACATAATAATTATTGAGATTTATAGCGTTTAATTGTTGCAATATTTTGTAAGTAGTAATAATAAGTTTCGTTTGTATTTATGATCAGTGCCAGAGGGGATACGACTATTTATTACTCAAGAGGCCTTGCTACGAGAGATAATTCCTATATTTATAGCCCATATAGTAATTTTCAATATTTTCTGCTGTAACAAATTGTGATATAAAATTGCCTTAAAATATATTTAAATAAAATAGATGTTTTATATAACGCAGAGACCGACGTGCCTATATACTTGCAAACGTTACAAAAGATACCTTCGTATACATGTGCATATTAGATATGAGATGTTAATTTATGTTTGTTTAAGATTTTTCGCAATAAATGAATTGTCAGAAATGCTCTATTTTTTATTTTCAACCATTATATCTATGTAAGGTGTAACTTGAATAGTTTAAGATATTTTAACAAGTACATCATATAAAGATAACGATAATCCTAATGAAATAAATAAAATGATTGAACATTTTAAAATATCACCACATACTGAGTGCGCGGTGAAGCGCTACTAGGTCGCCTTTTCTATAAAAAAAGCAAACTTCATTTACACATTTATTTGGTTTGAGTATCTTTATTTCTCAGAAGAATAACAACAAATTCACTTATTTGAGAAACTTGATATAATAATAAATAATTTATTTTACACTATTTTTGTTACACCTAATATTTGCAGTGCCTGAAATTATTACCGTCGCATTGCGCATTTCAACGATCGTCTCCAAACCGTTGACATACAAAAATGGGTCGAGACTTTAGCGGGGCGTTCAGTGCCCTTGCCAGAACTATAGGATTTACCAGTTTATGTTGTACGAGAACTCGTGGAGTAACTGGTGGCATCAAAATCAAAGCTGCTTTTTACTTAGACTAGAATATTGATTTCTTATATTTACACGAATACTAATACATACAAGTAAAACTACATTTATCAATACACAGATTTTATCGCGTGTACATTATGTCTTTACGTTTCTGCTTTACAGCAACCATGGTCATGGTAGGACTGAGGTGTTAGACGTCCTAGTGTCATAGTTTGAACGGGGGTACCCTCATATTTAGTTGTTGTTGTTTGCGGTCCGATCTACGCAGAGCGTGTTCACAGTGACCAGAGGTCTTGCAATGGTGTGCTTGGTTAGACTAGAATCTTAACTCCATTTTAAGTACTGCTTTTAGTTTCGCAAAAGGTAAGGAGCGGTCGTGATAATAATACTCGTTACGTTACTCAAGAATCAAGATACTTAAGTTAAACCAAATTGGCACACATCACTACTTTCGCTCGAGTACCTACTCATTGACACAGATTCGCGTTCATAAGAATTAAACGCGTTCTATATAGGAGTAATCGCTATTTATATTCAAAGGATTATGGTCAATGTATCAGTAGGATACAATTTATTATTGATTGTTCGTGCCTATTAACCTCTTTAAAAGTGTGCAACGGTAGTTACGTGTTTTGTGAAATAGAATAAAAGTTAAAATAATACTCGATGCAAACTAAGTTGGTATTCCCTTAAAGAATTGCGAAGCTTGGATCAAAAATAAAATAAAAAATACTGTATAAGTAAGCTGATTGCCACAAAAAGCAAACATTTACAACTAGTCGAAGTCCATTTCACCTCTGCCTACCACTACGAGATTACAGACGTGATACTATAAGTAATTCCTCAAGGTCCGCCATTGTTGTTATTAATAATAAAGATCTGTATCCACCGTGTTTGTTGTTTCGCCACAAAATGTAAATATTTTCTTGAGATATGTGTGGGAACTGGATTTGAGATGCGTGTTTGCACAACGCAATCTAAGATAACAATATTTATCTCGGGTCTTATCATTGGTTTGCTCTTGGTTTACATAAATATATTTTTAAACAGAGAGAATAGACTTTTTGGCGGGAAGTGAAACCGTGAAGTAGTCAATTTTGTTTTTATTTTCCAAAAAATACGTTTCTTTGAAAAGAAATAGTAATATTAGTGGGATATTAACCATTGTGTGTTCATAATCGTGCAAGAGTGAAGGAAATTAAACTAAAATATTATAACTTGACTTTTCCCAAGATGTCCAGAAAATTTTCAGTAAAGTATCCACAGCTTTACTGAAACAATTATCAAGTAATAATCGACACTGGCAACAATGGCACTATGTAGCCGATTGGCAACCTAAAAAAAAGATGAAGAAGAAGAACAGCGAGAGAGTGAAGTTTAAATACAGAATGCATCGTATTAAACACATTGTTTAATAAAGTCAGACTTACTGTAGGCACCTATTTCCTCATTTCTTATATCCAATGAAAAATGTCACTGAACTTCTTTTAACTGCACCATATTGATTCGATCAACATATTGCAGGTAAATATGTATCATCACCATTTCTATAGCCCGATTGCTCATGACAGTATGCCATAGCTGTGGCCAAGAAAAATTGTAGGGACCACAAACCTATATCTGCAATGTACACACTTCACAATTAATAAACGCTCGTATAATGTCAAGTTCGGAGTCAAGCAGTTGTTCACCTTGGTCCTGGCAGTCACGACGCGCTGTTACATCATACCTTTATTACTATAGGTGGAAGGTTCAGTTTGGATGAGTGCTGAGTTACTAAGAAAAAGAGCGTTCAAACGCGATTGGTAATTTCAAAATCAATTTTATTTAGCTAATCGTTACTCGCGCAGTCCGCCTAGTTTTAACCCTTGGAAAATAGGTATACTCCCTAATGCATTATACCTACGTAAAGTTATTGGGCGTATAGCTTCTCTATACCTTAACGTAACACTTTGAGTAAGAGGGATATTAAATAAGTGGCCATAAGTAACCTGCATGTCTGAGAGAACCCGCGTGAAGTCCGCCAATCCACACTGGACCAGCGTGGCGGACTATGGCCTTATCCCCCTCACATTGATGGGAGGCCCGTGCCCAATAGTGGGACATTAAAAAGGCTGGTATTATTATTATGTCTCGCAGCACACTTTGGAAGGCTTACGCGGGGACATGGGTCCAACACGTAGAGGCCCTTTTTGAGAATCTCAATGTTATGTTAGCCACCTGTTGGAGTCAACTGCTGAAAATTATAGCATAAACGGCGAATTGACCTCAGCAGGCGGAGAAGCTATTAAAGGAATAAGAAAAGATCATTGAGACTACGGATTGAAGTTTGGATGGACATGGGATGGGACTATTGAAAGGGTTGCATATGTTATTGTTATGTTATGATAAATAAAGAAAACAATTCTCATCTTCCATTTGCCTCGTAGTTGTTTATATATTGCAATTACATTTTGTTGTTGTATAATTAACATAATAATGGCCGGCTAGTTAACCTTAAAATCCAATTTAACGAGGAACTTTGTAGCTCCACGGCCGCCGCGCTCGCTCGCCCGCACTAATAACCCGCGTAACACAAGTAACGCATGTTAATTGTTGAAAGCAGAAAACGAACAAAAACCGCTTCCTACATTGCATTCATGAGGTCGAAATGACCGCGAGCATCCACGGTTTTAAAGTGTATAGTCTCGTAACAGACTAACAAAGTTCAAGGTTCCTTTAACCGTGTAGTTATATTTAGTCGGTCCTACTTTTTGTAGGGTTCGACAACCTAATTGGCAGTTGGTAGTGACCTAAAAGTTATAACTAGTCAGATGAACACACCAACTATACGGGTCCACACTAAGCAACGCTTGTATTATAGGTACCGTACAATGAACTGAGGGCGAACCCAGTATATAATACTGATATAGATAATAAACATCCACGGTTCGGATGCGAACATTCATGCACATCACATAAAGTTTGTCCCTACCAGGATTCGAACCCGGGACCCTGAGCGCAGAGAGCACGGGCACTACCGACTGCGCTAATCAGGTCGTCAAATATGCGAATTATCCTATATTGGATAATCTCTTAGCTGTTAACTCTATATACTACAGTAACCTTGTATAATGACTAAATTGCAAACTGTTAAGTTCATGGAATAGCCCCAGTGGTTCTTTTAAACGGCCTTAAAGGTAATAAAATAATTGCATCCTACCAAAATGCTGAACTGAATAAAACAACGACTGCGTGACTACATATAATTCCAACTTATTTATTTACCAGCGTCGTATACTTATAGTAATATATAGCATACTTACATGTTAAGTGTTTAAATTTAAAAAAATATATAAGAAGTGTTTCGACTTCCTGTAACATGAGGCCGTGATGCAGTGGTCGGGTTACGGTGCTTTTTGTTGATTCCGGTCTTGGTGACGTATAACAAGTAAGCTTTTCGCAGGTTTATAGTTACCTATTGTAAGAGGAGTAAGACAACATCGTGCCGCTAGTAGGTAGTCGAACCAACGAGATAATTTAAACTAATGTAACTTTACCTTACCTATTCGTTAAAAGCACGGAAAAGCAAGATCTGTAAAAGTCCCCTTGATGTATATCTATACATATAATAAAAATGTTGAGTTGAGAAAAACTGTTATTAGGGGGCCATCAACATATGAGAAAAACTATTATTAGAGGGCCATCAACATATGAGAAAAACTGTTATTAGGGGGCCATCAACATATGAGAAAAACTGTTATTAGGGGGACATCAACATATGAGAAAACTATTATTAGGGGGCCTTTATCAATGCAATAGAACCCAAAACAATAATTGATAAAATTTTAATTTGTGCGTTTGTGGTGCAGTTTTCACTAATGTATTGTTTTATTTCCATCAGTTCATAAATACAACGTTATAGTAGTCAATTAAAATCCGCGGACGAAGTGGTGATTAGCTTTATAATAACATAGCTGTCCCGGCGAACTTCGTACCGCCTCAGAACGAAATGTATGAGACAATGAATTTATTGGTATTCTATGAAAAATTTAAACAAATCTATCCCACGGGAACCATACATTGTACCGGGATAAAAAGTAGCCTATGTGCTATTCCAGACTATAATCTATCTCTGTGCCAAATTTCATCCAGATCCCTTCAGCCGTTCTGGCGTGAAAGAGTAACAAACATCCATCCATCCATCCAAACTTTCACATTTATAATATTAGTATAGATTTTAAAGGGACGAAAACTTTGTATTAATTTGAGGGTCTTTATCCAGACATCTCCATTTGGTTCTATGGACTTGTAGTTTTCTTCTTTTCTTATGGTTAGTCTGCGTGTTATAAGTTATTAATTATTATAAACACCAAGATTTGTAGAAATAATAATATATTATGAAGAACAGTCAGATAATCGTGTTATCAGTACGATAGCCATCGGATTTAGCAGATAACAAGTCGAACAGTTTCTGTTTTTTAGTGTAGGTGCCTATTTACATGTACACGAAAATAGGTCATTTTGAGGAT
Source organism: Pheosia gnoma (assembly GCA_905404115.1). NCBI lineage: Eukaryota > Metazoa > Arthropoda > Insecta > Lepidoptera > Notodontidae > Pheosia > Pheosia gnoma. The sequence goes on along the minus strand of FR989909.1, from coordinate 159,030 downwards.
ACTCTTAAAGTATGTATCTATAAACTAAAAGCACACCCATCACGTAAAAAGCCTTTTACGTCTGTACTGCCATAATCATGCTGACAATATACCTAAAAAATCCTAATAGGTAGGTATTATGATCGTTTTGTACCTACTCGATTATCATTTTACCTAGCCAACAATACATAGGCAGCTATTACGAGGTGATAAGGCATCGCGTTCTGTGACGTCACACGGCGGAATCGATCACAGTATGCACAATTAATATAGCCAGTGCAAAATGTGATATGAGCGGGAATGACGTCAGATCACCGCCCTGCAGGCTAGCAGAACAGTATTGAGAGCAAAATAATAACCCAATATTTGACACTAAGGAAATCTACGCCTGCCTATATTTTCTATTATAATCCATTACTTAGCTAGCAGTCTTCAATGACAAGGTATTTAGTAAATAGGTCACCGTGGCGGGACATGCGTCGCCTCGCTAAGGGGATTTAGGTAAGGTAAGGAGGGTAATGTAGCCATCATACTAAGTAATGTTAATCCTCTTAAGTACACGAGCACATGATTTTACCAATATTTTAATTGGTGATGTTTGTTTAGTTACCTCTCGCTTTCACTTGAAACGGGCGGTGTCGGGTGCCAGCGCTCGCGAACACGCGGCTACGTGGTGTCATCTTATTATTAAAATCCGTTCTCATACGATATTCAGTTCAAACCGTTTCCACGCTTTTTACTTATTTACATAAATAGAAACGGAATTTATAGGTAAGTATTTCAATTAATTAGATATGTATACATATTTGATTGCGTTAACTTGCTACAGCCTGCGAGATTACACGCTATGTGTAAATCCTTTTAAAATATCGTTAGGCGTAATATATATATATATATTTTCTTCACCTCTGTTCACACCGCAACTGTTGCTCGTCCAAGTGTAATTAGACAAGGATGGATGATGAAATGATATAGTCGTCTGCTGAAACATTATAACTTCTGACATTTCAATCTTTTGCCAAATTATATGTTATTGGCCTTCTTTCTAGATCGGGTTGCGCAAACCACTATCAGATTAAGATATGTTGTACATATTTGACTTTGATTGACTTGTTAATTTAACGACATTAGGTTGTCGAGATGGGAAGTAAATTAATAAGATTTTTTTTTCTTCGTTATTGGCATCATACCAGCATTAAACCAGTTCAGATCAAAGCTAATTCTGCTCTACTAAATTCTGAGTGGATAAAAAAATACTATAATTTCTAGTTTCCTATCATAATTGATACAACTAGGCGATACTTGGCCTTGTTTCCTATCAGTTTGAGCTAATAACTATATTATTGCTTAGAGTTTTCCATCTATAAGTATTTATTTGTTTCTTATAAGACTGATAAATATCTCACCTAATTTACATGCTGGGTGATGCCAACTCGTGTCTCTTTTACCGCCTCGTTACAATAAATTACAGAATTACAAGCAGCGTATATGCAATCTCGCTTCCTCCACGCACCTGCGATTTACAGCTGTAATCGTGTAGTTTAAAACGCCGACACCCGCCTCTCGACAATCCCAATGTGACTGTTCGATCAACCGATTTATATCGCTGATCGTACTTCTAAAATTAACGTTACCGAACTACTTATAGAGTTGGATTTTGTGCACGAACACTGAAGTAATGATGGCATCCTCAATGTTAATGGGTACAATTTTTATAACGGTCTTGTTTCGCTTGTCACGACACTGCGAGTGGGTTTGTTGCAATTAATTTTATATGGAGTGATATTTTTTTGTATCCTGTCTGTAGCTATTGAGCTATAGGTATAATTACAATCAGTCTAGTTTGTAAATCTTTTATTTATATGTGCGTGTGATGAGTACATAATACTTTCAAATAGAGGCCCAACTTTGTATAGGAAATAAGGTAGTTATAAGCTACTCAATAAGAGATCGAAGATGACAGTGATACATTGAATAAAATGTTGTGTACGAGTTGTCTCAGGAACCGTTCCATTTGGATTCACACGGATAGTTATCTTACTGTTATGTTATTAACGTTTAAATAGTGTTGTTTGTTCATTTACCATGCTGATGGGATCGTGCAATCAGATATTCCTCTCGTTGCCATAACTGAATACTGCTAGCGAGAGACGATGCCGCGTACAATGCGAATGACAGACGTGTAGTGAATTAATTGTTTAGGGATTCAGCACGTGATTCATTAGTGCCTCGTACGATTTATTTCAGTTTGTTACTTGTTGGCTGTTAAAAACTTCCGACATAAATGCTAATTATGAAATGGACATTAAATAATTTGATAGCGTTAAACGTATTTTAGTAATGCGCTAAATCCTGCTATTCCTACCCTTCAGCCGGGATGACCATGAATAGAAAATTGATAATTTACTTGCTTCTTACCTAGCATGTTATCTATCGTGAATCTATGTATCTGTAATGTACCTACCTAATATTTTATAAAACAGAGACTGATGTAGGCATGGAAAATCATATGTTTATGAAGTAGATGCGAACATAGCGTACGATCAATCGCACATTGTGCAGCGAGTCGATAATATGTGTACTGTGCTCCTCATGAGAGGCATGGAGGATAATATGTGTACTGTGCTCCTCATGAGAGGCATGGAGGATAATATGTGTGCTGTGCTCCTCATGAGAGGCATGGAGGATAATATGTGTACTGTGCTCCTCATGAGAGGCATGGAGGATAATATGTGTACTGTGCTCCTCATTAGAGGCATGGAGGATAATATGTGTACTGTGCTCCTCATGAGAGGCATGGAGGATAATATGTGTACTGTGCTCCTCATTAGAGGCATGGAGGATAATATGTGTACTGTGCTCCTCATTAGAGGCATGGAGGATAATTATTCGTCATTGTTTTGTGTGCAAATAAAGAGTGTACGCGCTATTAAAAGGCGACGAGCGGTGACGATTTATTAAGAATGCAAAGAGAAAGGGCTAAAGAACTTAATTAACGACTTCTTTGCCCCGACCTAGCTCGGCTTAAGTTGAGCTGTAACAAGTAGGTACTTATTAAGCTTCGTTTCGCTGTGCCATTTCTTTAGGGGCATTATCCTAAAGACGGACGGACGGACCTCTTAAAATATAACATACACTAAGTATTCATATTAAACCTTATGTAGAAGATACGAGATGACACAACATATACCTTGTGCCAGTTGTGATAGGAATATTAACTCGCCGCGTGAGCCGGAGGCGCCTACTGATACATATTGAACGGAAAGAAAATCACTATGCCTTACGTAAGACCACGATACACATTTAAATGACCTGAAACTTATACGCATAGGTAACACTTATTAAATTATAATTTAATGGCCCCTCAGTGGTGGAGTAAGTATCAACAAATTAGAATTGATATTATTATGAAAATAGAAACCAATAATCACAATAATTAACACCACTATTATAGGTTATTGTCGTTAACACGTTAAAGATATGTGACGAAATCAGCAAGTATTCTACATTCAATATTCTATATTAGGAAATTGATATTTTAGTTGCAACCCGGCGAAATTAACAGAAGTGGCTTTAAAGTATATAGAACATAATATTATTAAATAAGTTATTTTAAGCAGGGGGGGTTATAACATCGATTTGGTATTACTCTTATGATGTTGTAATTCTTAATAAATAAAAGTTGTAAGCGATAAATATGTAGATACGATCACGCGATGTTTTCTAAACATAATTTATTGCTTAAATAAATACTTCATATATTATTTACTTACACGATAAGATCCTTAGTGTGTAGATCGCGTGAATTCGCGTGCAAATATCTAATACATATATTACATAGACTGCTCCAAAATTATACCATGACCTTGATAAACATCACATGACTCATCATCAACATATTCCAGTTCTCCTACAGCTATTCAGGGGTTAACCTCCCAGAATTTAAGCCACTGAACTACCACTAGCCAAGTTAAGACCAGGACCGAGAAGAATATATCGAAACTAAGTCCCAGCAGTAGGACCAGATACTGTTAAAGTGTCCAGCCATCAGGAGCCTGCGTCGTAAGATAAAAAAAACGCCATAATTATATAGCTTGGTTACTCTGAAGTCATAGGCTATTGCCTTGATTGTTACGAGTGAAAAGGCGAGACAGTGCTCTCGGCCGAGTGCTCCGTAGATGTAAATAGTGCTCGGTACGCAGATATAAATCTTGTTTTCTTAGCCGGGCATACGTTCCGTATTACCAACTGTTACTTCCAAGCAATTCACATCCCGGCCTAAAACTTGTAATCTGTTCCACGTTAAAGACAAAAGTTTCCGCTACATAGTACTTAGTCTCAGTCTGTAATTCAATTTTTTACCGGCGAAGATTGGAAACAAGATATTTTTTTCATTAGAAGATTTGTTTATCATAGAGATAAAGTATAACATTGCCAGGCGGTCCAGTATCCTGGCTAGAACTACAGGTTCATAATACGCCCCCAGGTCATGATTTCAGCTTTGTTTCACCAAACAGGTCCAACATCGTTACCCCACAAAGTAAACCCTGTCTTACCAGTTTCTAATTATTTCAAAGAACAAAACGCTCAAAGTATATCCTAAGAATTCCTAATACCTTTGTTGGTAAGTTTGCACAGGTGTTCAGTGTGGTTGGACCACTATATCACGCGATCCCAAATACCGCGGGTTTCGACACCGGCAAGCTACTACTGTTTAACTGATAAAGGGATATTACCGCGTGGGTGCAACGGAGCATAATTGTGTGATATCCTTATTTAGATTTACGAACCTATTGTGAAATGGAATTGGATGTAAATGAACAGGGGTATTTAGAACGCATGTATCCTGAATATAACGCAGGTACTTATCCACAATAGTTTTCTTGCAGCTTTTATATTAGGTTTACAGCCATCAGAATCGCCTCAGCGCCTCGTTTTTATGAAGGCTATAGGTCCGATTTTCGCTACCATTGGATTTGGAACCACAGAGTTACGACATTAGCGGATAATATACTTCCAACTCCTATGTTTGCTTTCGATTGAATTCGTTGCGGGTTGTAAGACACGTAGCTTTTCCCCGGGCTTCTTAGCCTTAGCACCTACTTTGCAGGAAACCACTGTATGTATGTGTCATTTTACATATATAAATTACGACATGTTCTGCAATAAAGAATTTAGTAATGTACAAAAATATGGTAGGTAGGTATGTAAAAGCTGAAATCACGATACCATTGCCATTCAATTATGAGTACATTGCTGCTCAATCATTATAGCAAGATGTATTTGACCCCTAGCTAACAGGTAATACCTGTGACATCATCCGGCACTATTATAATACAATGTATCCAAGATAAGCGTCGCACGACTACCTAATAATATTCGCATATCGTAAACATGATAACAGTAGGTAAAAGCAATATAAACTCACACACTGATAGCTTTCTGTCTGCAATCTAAAGAAAGGCTGATAAAATTGTTTGTTTGATTTTCATGACGTCATCGTGGCCTTTATAGGGCCGCTATAGCAGGGATTTTCACTATAAAGATCTTTGTAGCAAGAGGGACGGGAAAGCACAGCGGGTTGTTACAATTTTTTTAAGATCATAGTCTTCCTTCATATGTGATGATATGTGCAAAAATCTCCAGTCCATGCAACTTCCAAGGAATAGTGATAAATACTAAGAGTACAGGATGCAGAAAAAGTTCATCACTCGATGGGTTTTCCAATATTATTATTGGTGACGCACGGATTTGTTTCTCGAGAATTTTAGTCATTGAGTAAAGGGAAATTTACGTCAGCGAGGGCCAGTTTTTTTTTCATTGGCTCAAATTAATGGCCAGCTGCATTGGTTGATCGAAGCCTTATAATATCTGACCCCTGAATAAGAAAACAGTATTCTGTTGGAATTTTTTAGTCTATCAACAAAAGCGCTAGACTAGATAAAATCTGATAAGTATAACCGGTATTCTTATTCGAATAGTGCCGTTAATTTGTATGTAGGTAGGTATATTAACAATGTCACGTCGATATAACACGTGGCGCGACTTGTTATCGACTGGCGATCGATCAGCTGATTGCTACCAACACACACACGCAAGCAGCTGCATACAAATTTGGGCTTGTGTGCATATAACTAAGGCATACCATGTGTGTGGGCTACGTGCATTTGTGTGCTACGAAGGCAGGTAAGTTGTATGTGTAATGGTTTGTATAGAGAATGGTAATTGAAAGAATATGCCAATAAGTAAGTACGTACGTACTATTAATATTCTACGTAACAGTAGAATAATGAAAGTGTCCACTGAGTACTTACATATAAAATTATTAATACAGTTCAATTTTACTTCGGTAAAACTCAGATACCTTCCTACACTACGTTCTGTATAGATATGATGTGAATGATATCCAGACTATGACGCCAGGTTCTTTGGAAGTTGAACTACGTCAGAGTTCAACAGAATACCTACATAGAGTCTCGAGTAGGCAAGTATAAAGTCTGAATAGAGACCAATTAAATTGTTATCATAGATAATCCTTTTCACATTCAGATCAGAAAAGAATGCCTTAAGAATCAAAGCCTTAAGAAACAAAGGAAAAAGGTAAAGACGCATTTCATTGTTATCACACACTCAGAATAACTATCAGCAATGTTATTACACTCTTTATTGCCATACTATGTTACGTACTTAGATTTTTAATGGCACTTGGACTGCCATAATGTCCAACTACTGTTACTACTCTAAGCCAGGCTAGAATCTACAGCGGTATCCAGCGAAGACGACGAGGTTTTAGATTCCAGGAAAATGCCAACTTTATTGTCTTGGAATCCAAGAAGAACTTATTCGATATAAAAAAGGAGTCGGCAGGAAATTGTTCTCTTCCTGCCATTGCAAAGTGAAAGGAAAAAAGTATACTATGGGATACTATACTTCTTGCTCATTAAGCAAATTGCCGTTTGAAATATAAACGTGGTGCTTAAAATTACCTTAAGGTGTCAAAGCATTATCAAGGTAAAGACCCCGATAGCTCCCAACTCGAAATGTCGGTCTTATACTTGAGTTATATTCGGTTTAATCAGATAATAATTCACGTTTCTCAGAAACAGTGTACCGACCAACAAGTGATATTAAAAATCAATTATACACACAAGTGGTTGCCGATAGTGCGATAAGTCAACACGCCGTTATCAGTGATAACGTGACTCATTGTCAGCGAAGTTGTCGCCTCACGAGCCATAATGATATCAGATATTTATTTGTTCTATACACAAGGTGTAAGTGGCTTCGTAACGAAAACTGTTACTACGGATTCAACTCATGATTCTGGAGCTCCTAGCATTGGAATTTTCAGTCGATCTTTTCATGTATTATATACGTATTTTTTTCAACATTTTTTAATTCCCAAGATTTATTTAAATTCATCATAATCGATTTTAAAGATAAAGCCATTTTTTTTTGTAAATACTTGAGTATAACACACAAAGCATGTCAGATGCTACACTATTAGTGGTAAGATCAGTCATGTTCAGTCTTTGAAGCGTACAGATATAATTTTATGATTTTTGTTTAAAAAACTGCGTGGTCATGGGCTTTCATATTAGTGATACTAAATATTAGTGCACAACATAACCGTATTCGAAAGAAATCTATAACGATAAGTATAACGGAGGTCAGCGGAATGCGCGGTGACTTCGCGACATTTTCCGCAAAATCATTGTTCGTAATGACATGAAGACGGTGAGGTTAAACGGTGATTACACTTCGATTCTGGAAAAGTGACGGCCAAACCACAGACTACGAAATAATAAAGACCAGAAATGCCTCAAATAATTTTGAAGCACAAAAATCCTTGCTGATTTCCGTAGTAGCAGGTATATGCAAATTACGCACGAACATCATAATTATATATTCATCCAAACCCTTCTAATTCTGTTTAAAAACAATACGTTTAAATGCAACGCCTTTAAAAAATTAACACAATTGACAAGGTTATTTATGCTTATTTTTTTACCACTTTTGATTTATTGTTATTCTTAGTCTGTGGCCCCAACGCATCGCACGCGTGTATGCAATTTACATAATGTATTTACGTCTAACTAGCTCCGTGTCTCGAAGATGATTGAATTAGTTCAACGCCCGAGGCGACCGTTCCCATACACCTCCATAGTCATTACAGTCATGGTGCATTCTTGTTGTGTTGCGATGGTAAGATGTAAATCTTAAAGCATAGCATTTATTAGATGCCTCTAGTACCTAGCTGTGTCGTTGTGTGATAATAGCGTGAAGAGTTTATGAATCTTGAGGAGTAAGCGGGGACTTCAAGAAAAAAGCACTATCTAATGTACCTACTGAAAAAATGTGTGGGTAGATACTGCTAGGTTAATACTATGGAATCTATACATTCAACAGCAGAAAGACGTCCACTGCTGGACATAGGCCTCCCCTAATGACTTCTACATCACGGTCCTCCGCCACTCGCATCCACCAGCTTCCTGCGACGCCTGTTATATCCAGTGCTGCCAGATGTGATTGTCTATTTATACCCAAATTTGAAATTATTTTTCTCCAAAATGATACAATTTGCTTGAGTTTTACCCAAAGGCAAAAGTTAATAATATCGGCTTAGCTTTTTGCCTTTTTCTTATTTTTTCCTATACTGTTCTAATTTCCAAACTGAAGCAGCAGAAACCTTTTTTTTTTTTGTTACGTATCCCCACTGCATGGTTATTTTATTCTCCAAATTTTTCTCCAAGAATTTCATTTCTCCAAAATTTCTCCAGGGCCAAAATTTTTACCCAGAATTGCGAAAAAAATACCCAATCTGGCAACACTGGTTATATCATTGGTCCACCGTGTGGGGGCTGTCCTATACCACGTATAGGACATTCCATAATTAACCATTCAGCCCCAAATGTTAACAGACAGACAATAGATAGGTGCTTTTATATATAAGTGTATGTCTCACATTTAATAGAAGTTTAATCAATTAACAATGACATTCATTTTTCAAAAGTGCCATGTAATGTTATTAAGATAGTTATCAATTAGTTTTATTTCAATGTGTAGTACTCGCGTAAATATGAGAAATCAATTAATTTTTCATTATAAGTTAAAATCTTTTCTCGGTACCATTGTCTACGCTAAGCTAAGTGCACTCGCGCCTCAGTGCGTCAAGTAAATGATTTTATTGTAACTCTTCCATGCATTGAACACCTCATGCATGTCCCTCACACACACAACATGTAAATACATACAATTAACATTTAATTAAAGCGCGCGGCGCTACTGCGCGTGCGTCGATTGTCTTCGCTTCACACTTCCCACGGACCAGCCTACACTTATTATTAGATACCTACATACACTAGCTTTTACCCGCGCTTTTAACATGTTCAATGTATAACAGGGTCGTACAGGTCATTACACTTAGGACACGAATAGTAAAATCGGTAATTTCGCTAGCCTCAAGAGATTTTAAAGGTTGTTCTCCGCTTTACTCTCGTACAACTGGCATGTCAGCCAGAAACAATCAATAGTCAATAACCCACCATGAGCCAAATTTGCAATCCAGAAAATATCCAGATTTGCCATGAGAATGCTGAGAGTTTGACACCGGTAAAACATATGTAAATCGGTCTAACATATTATTGTTGTCTCGATCTTTAAACAAATTGCCGCATCAACACGACTCGATCCAGAAACAAAACAAACAATACGATGGGTCCAAATATTTTATAGTCCACGATAGAAGGTCATCTGCAATGGTGTCGAGGACGGGACGAGCCCATGCGACCTAATTCCTGCCCCTCGCCGAGCCATAAGATGTTGTAAAAGCTTAATGCCCCGCTGAGTCAGCGCTGGAATATCTTGGGAGGGAGGAAAAACTTAGGCAAATATTTGTTTTGGCGAACTCGCGTAACGACGCTGTGCCATTAACTTAACTAACAACCTTACCTTTAACTTAACTATCAACGGATAGTTGAGGAACTAAGCAATCGGCAAGCTGATCATGATCAACGTAAGATGTGGTTATTGTCTTGTTTTCTTTATAATGGTAGGTATCTATAAAAAAAAATCTGAAGACCGTAAAAGTGGTCGGCTCCAGTGGAGTTCATGAGGCCTTCTTAATGCTGAAAAAGTATTACAAGAAATATGTGTAGTTTTTAATGTGAACTAAAATGACTCATGTAATAATCTCGCAAATATGTCAATACCTATATTAAGTGATCTAGTACATGACCCTGATTTTTATTCGTCAGAAGTGTGACAGAGTTTCGTCCAAAAACATTAATCAATTGACAGTCCCAACTTTCCGCAACTGTTCGCGAGATATCAGCCACACTCACACAATTAGAAAACTGTTGGTAATTCCCACCAGCAGCTGGTGGGCGGTGGGCGATGCAAAACAAACAGTATCGAATCGGTGGCGAAACGATTATCGCCGGCGAATAGCTGTGACACGCCCTTAAATCGAGTCCGCATTGTGACGGTTGTCGGCGATCCGATGCGAATAAATGTACCGTGATGGATGATAGTGGGACAGGTCGATTTCCACCGATCAATGAAAAGTTTTAATCACACCTATCTAGAAATTAAGTGTGGATTAAGTCTTATTTGTCAGCCTTCTTTATGAGGCCCGATTAGAATGATGTCAGTTAAACAAATGGGGAAAGAGGAACCCACCACTGACCCTCGGCTTGTCAACTTTTGAAATTATACACCAAACAAGTTGATCGATAATTAAAGTAGCTAGCAACACCGAACTCCTCTAAGATGTTAGTTAAGAAACTGTTTGTCATATCTGTGTATGTGTGTGTGTGTGTATGTCAGTTAAGTTAAAAGTCCAAGTTCATAATGTGATACATGACCTACGATTAAAATTTATTTATGACCGCTCATCCAACCCGACATAACTTACAACGTTTTTTTTTTAAATCCACGTTTCAAAGTAGCTCTGTCTCGCCTCATCTTTTGTCACCTGTTTACATTCCTGAACTATTTGTATTCCCCTCATTCCTACAGAAACAATGCCGCCTGGAGCAGACCTCGGGAAGATGAACAATAAAAAAAAATGTCAGCGCTACACTCGCGTATACACTAAAGTAGACACAAATAGTGACCTTTGTCGCGAGTTTGTCGCGTCCCTTGCGACAAAACGTATCCATTTGTGATGTTAATGCGTGTCATAGCGAGCGGTGTGTGCGGACCAGAATATTTCACGGGTATTATTCTAACAAATATGACTGTAGGTAGGTAAACTATGACTAACTAACCAACTATGATAAGTAGGACTGTAGGTAGTAATTAAGGTAGGTACTTCATTATTTGGGTTTGAAAATACTTAAGAAGAATTTAAGAAGAAGAAGGAAGATAGAGGTTAATCAAAAGTCATAGCTTAGAACAATTTAATTTAGTCCCTGAAACTATAAACCTACAAAATAAGATTATAATTTGATATCGAACTAGGTAGGTATAAACCAGACAAGTATTTAATCTATCATATATCGTATCCAAAATCGGTTACTTGAATTCTAAAAAAATAAGTGTTGTTTTGGAAAACACATTGTTGTTATTAAAATCCAGATAATTATAGAGTGCGGGTAGTGAGTGATTATTAATTCGAGGATGCACTATCTATGGTTAAATTGAACCACCGTCAAATCTCTACATTTTCGTCATAGATTTGACTGTAGTTTGAATTAACCGTGGATGGTCCACCCTTGGAATTAAATAAACAAAATGTTCCTTGAAATAAAAAATGTAGTCAAATAAAAAAATTACACGTTTGATGTTATTTTATCTGCAGGTTACCCAACGCCCAATATTACAAGCGCATTTACAATCACCTCATGACTTTCACGACCATTCAATTGAACACAATACTAACATGTTATTTTTATGACAATCTGTGAGCGCGCGCGCCGCGCGTGCACCTATTACCAATTGTGCACGGCTCGCGAATAGCGTCAACAATTGTAAGGAGCCAAAACTAAACAAATAAACGCAAGATGCTGTTATACTTTCACTTCAACATGTAACGACTATTTGATTATAGTAGCAAAAGACACCAGTTTATTCATATTATGATCTTATAGACCAGCCCGCTACAATATGTTACCAACTTTTTGGTCGTATGTCCTTCCTGGGTAATAATATATGGGCCGGTATATACAAGTTTGTATGTAGGTATTTTTGTTTGTATGTTTAGGAATTTCAAAACATGCTCAAAACAATTATAAAACAAACTAAATATGTGCCTCGATTGATATTTCCTGATCTTATAAGATTCCTTTATCCTTTACATATTCTTATTAGGTAGGTATTTCATCATCTGTGGCAAGAAAGGGGCCTCCCCGAGAGACGTTATTTGAGTCAACTTCGTACTATGTTCAATGGTATCGATTCATGAGATTTGACTATTTAAAAGTCTTAGTACTCACTATCCTTTGTTGATTTACCAGCGATACGAAGCAGGGCGAAGCAACTATATGTATAACTTCATCCACGCGGAGTCCATCACGTGCGCTTATTTATATGCTAATGATTATTTTTATGAAGGTTATTGACTTATTGAGGTAAGAATAGCCGAATGAATGTGGTAATTAACCTTTGGTTTGATTAATAGCATCGCATATTAGCATTTGCGTGGTCTGACATCTATATTATTAAATACGGTCTACTGTGATTGAGTCCTTGATAATAGCTTTTGAAGTAGGAACACAATTGAAGTTTGATTAACTTCCACTAAATTAGCATAATGCATTGTGACCTGAATTCCTTCATCTTCAAAATGTGCTCTGCACCCAAAGTGAAACGAATGTTTAATATAACTTTCTTATCAGTAGGTCTTCAAAATACTCTTTGTTTTTCAACTGCCTGCCAGCCCGCGGCGTCGGTCTTATCAAACCATATAATACTAAGATATCTCGACACCTGTGCATTCTGTTATCTCACCTCCGAGTCATAAAATGTTCATCAAAGATCACTGAACTCTAATGAATGTTGCGTAATGTTGCAGCGTCTGTGATGCAAGCGGAAGCTGCGCTGGAGTTTGTATATATGTTAAACTTTGTTATGAGAAGTTTAGGGAGCCTTTATGTGAGGATGAATATTTTGGGATAGAATAGGCAACAAATATATACAAAGTTAGCAATAATAATTAAATCACCACAATTATTGGTGAACAACTTCATGCTCTGTGTGATAGACTTACTAACCAATACTTAAACGCTACTCAAATGTTTTTTAATGTATGTGCACCTAGACTACACAGTTGTAACGTCATGTAACTGGTGCTGAGTATGCGGACACACCACAACGCCGCTCGATGCTCGGTATGAGAAGCGTGGAAATGGCAAGCGATGCGTTACCTATGTTGTTACGCAAATCTACATACAAGTATGTATGACTATGTATGACAAAGTACCGAGATAATTTATTCATATTTTATGAGCTGTGTTTAAAAGTCTTCTTGTCGCGTCTATGTGTCCGTTTGAGTTAACCTCAGAAACTTTTGAATAGTATTTTAGGTTTAGGTTGAGTAACTATCGCCTGCAAAGCCGAGGTACGTCCCTAGTGATGTACTTATACACGTTGCATTGGAAAAAGATATTTAGTTTTAAACTATGCTTATAAATAAAATACTGATTATTTCAGAAAGAAGATTAGATGGAATATTAACGAAACTATTGTCAGAAAACATACACAAAGATCATCATTCATTAATATTGATCCTTTTCATTCATTTAATGTTATTCCTCATATTACCTATCTGTATCCATCTCTTTTAAATATTGCAAATATACATATATTTAAAAAAAACATCATATTCTTACGAGTCGGTTTTAATGTATCGGTTCATGATATAACTTTCACAGAACACCGGTGCATCTCCATGCCATGGTTTGCAACATTTATTGCGCGTTTTATTTTATCAGCGAACGCGAATCGATATCAAAACGCTAAGCTTTCAATACACACTTTCACCTCAGTAATATTATTCGCGAAAGTTATTTGACTATTATATTATATCATCAACAGCATCATCAATACGTATAAATATAATTAGGTACAATTAGGCTTGAGAATTTCGGAACGAAGTTCCTTATCGCGCGTTGCGGAAGGGGGCTAGACGGTAAAAAATTAGACGAAAAGTTGTAACGACACTTTTTGTAAGCCGTGCGGCGTGCGCATGTTTCTCTGTCTGTCTCTCTCTCTCTAATAGAAAGCAAGCCAGATATTTTCGTTTCGTCTTTCTATTTCGCATTGAACAGTGTGGTGTCGCGACGATTATTTTTGTTGAGTGTATACAGGTTTTTTGTACATAATAAATAACTTAAATTTTATTACAATTCCTTCACTAATTAATCGAAAGGAACTTCGTTCCATCCGGGTGTCCCTTGACACCTCTCAAGTTGTTTGTATTGTCCAAAAAACATATCATATTGTCCAACACTTCCTGTGCTCTTATCAGGCTCTAAAGAAAATCGTCAGTGAACCACTAAAGCATCTATTTATGCAACACGTAACACGTAATACGTAATTTATGTAACGTGTCGATTAAAAAAAGAATATATTTTAATTAAAACAACAAGTGAAATTTAAGCCCTACAAAACAGTCGGTGAACAGGTAACAATGGGCGAAAGTACTTACAGGGAACACGAGTTGTTGACGTGTGATATCAAACAATGTGATGGGTGTTTACAAACTACTGTTCTTACTGCCACCGAAATAAGAGTCTTGTTTCTGTGGCCGTTAAATCTCGGCATCTTCGTTGGACACCGCTGAAGATCCTGGCTTATAACTCCTGTAATAACGCTGAGAGTGTGTACCTGTGTTTATTCCTATAGTGCATGGAAACAGTTTCTGGCATTTAGAACTTTAATGTAGATTACATAATTTATATTGTCGATTACATAATTTAACAATCTTATAAGAAATAAAGTTCGGTTAATAATAAGAAGTAATATTCGGCACATCAACCGAATACTTATTTGGCCGAATATCGAACATAATTAATTAGAAAAGTGTGCCGAATATACCGAATTGCGAATATTTAAATATTTGGCAAATCCCTAGATTTGGTTTCCTATGGTGGTTAGCTGTGTTACCCAAATTGGACGAAAGTTGGCTTTTCAAATGAGTTTTTCGAACCCAGCACGGTATTTTCAGAATGATGATTACCACTTGCTGTAGTACCTAACGGTGACGGACAACATATCGTGAACTGCATGTTTTTCAAAAGCCTTGTGAAGTTCACCTCCGCACTGGGCCGTTGACATAGTACCTACTTAGGTAGGCAGTATAAGTGCAATATTTTCGCCTCCTACGTATTATAATGTTTTTAAATTAATCGAACACTGACTACATGTTACATCATAGGTTAGGTTACGCGTTTTACCAATCTCCACAATTACCAGCATCATTTCGTCAATAACGCTATTATTTTAAATAAAAAACGAAAAGGTTTGACCATCATGTAACCGAATAGTTAACTTCAGTTAAACATAATGATCCTCATTGAAATTACTTGGACCACGTAAAGCAAGACATAAAGTAAGTATCTAACGGTATATTGTTTGTAGTTCCCGCGTTGCGCGGGGGACCGACATAGCACGTGGTACTGTACTCAGTTTATTAGCACTTGTACGTGATTATTATGAGATTTACCCAGATCGTGGATAAGGGAAATGTTATCTGACGTCCGGCTTTTCCAAGCGTAGGTCAGAGTTCATTGAAAGTGAAGTGTGGGAAGTATTTTTTTTGAAGCGGAATTTCGCAATGACTGAATGCTTACAAAGTAACTGAATCATTGTATCTTTTTTACCAAATTAAAATATGATAATTAAGTTGACTTTAGCTGAACTGTATGCATACACAATTTTAGGGTTTCAAACCTCGAATAGAAAAAAGGGAACCCTTTGATGTCCGTCTGTGTGTCTATCCGTCTGTCACGATCCTTATTTTTATAGTCTTCCACACGCTTGTGGGCCTCTCGAGATGTGACCTGCGACATGAACTTGGAAGCCAAGAGCCGCGTCCCAGACGTCGTCGTCACGCGTTACGCAATGTATATGTAGCGCTCGCATTGTTCACACAACTTTCAGTTTTATATCGCGCTAATTAGTGACATCAACCGCATTCAACTTTCAGATAATAAAATAATGGACAAACGTTAATGAAGTCATTGAAAATTGAATAACTAGACACACGTACCTACTGATTGTTTACTTCTAGGCAAAACAAATTACGACAACCCATTCATCCCAGTTGGGTCACCACGAAACAGTATGAAATTTGTTTTTAAAAATTATACTGTTCGCCGAGTTGGTGGAACGCTCGCTTAGGCAACCAAATTTAACCCCAGGTCGAACTTTTGGGGATTTTTAGCTTCCCCCATATTACATTCGGACCAAGTAATAGGCAAAATATGGAAAATTTGGGACACACTACAATGCACCTCTCCTTTCGGGGATAACAGGTGTGATGTTGTATCATTAAATCTAACAGCCATTATAAGACTCAAGACCTTTGCAATTCTTATCACGACGTCTAAATTAGCCACCGACAGACTAGAGGTAAATGCCAGCTGATTTTTCTTAGCTTCTGTGGACCCATATCTGAAATATGCTATAGACCGAGCAAAGAGTGGTTACCCCAGTTCCCACGGCCACGGACCGCGACGCTACTAAAACACTAATGAGCGGGCGGCCTGGCTCAGCTATCAGCGGCTAATTGAGCTAAACACTACGGCCGGTCGGCACACCGCTGTTGCCTACCAACTATGATTGAACCCTCACACCGTGTTTCCAACTTGGCTATCGTAATCGATTCATAATTACTTACCTAGATGCCAATTAATTGCATTATTCACTATTACTTCTTACCAATCTTCACCAAAACTGTAACCATTTATCCTAGGTTAAATGACGTTATAAGTGCACAATTGAAAATTACAAGGTATTTCCTGGAAATTATCTTTCTTCTGGAAAATATTAGATTCGTAGAATAGATATATGATAAAGTGAAAACGTATTGTAATATATACTAAGCAATTAATTATTATGAATGACGTGACTAAGTAGGTAAAAGGTTAGTTGCAGCGGTTACGAGCGCGTACGCAGCATTGCTGCATAGGGCGGCTGAAAACGGATGTATTTCCATGATTCTGCTTATTTCACCCACCTGAGTCACTCAAAATCATCGGATGATTAGTACAAAGTTTGCGAGTGAAAGCGCTAGTCTGTATGTGCCTGATGACTACGGCAGTCGGACGGCTCCGCTCGGCCGGTGAGTCAGTGTCATGTTTGCACAGCAGTTCTGCTCGCCTCTGCGATTATTGTTATTTATCATCATAAGTGGAGATGATTATAATAGAAAATCAAGGATACAATTACAGTGTGCATAAAAACTGATTCCTCCTCAACTTGAAGCTTTTGTAGAAAAGAGATACTCGTTCTGAACTTTGGCCACAGCTATTCTGTCAAATGTTAATGAATACTAGGTAATCCGTATATTTGTAAAACAGTCATAAATACTAATAAATGTATTAGTAGATGTTATGGAATAATAAAGGTTCAAAATAGTTTCGCAACTTACACCATTTCATTTCGTAAAGAAATAAGAAGACAATAATTTCCATTGCTAGCTTGAAATCGTTGGAAAAGGTGAGTTGGTAGGAAAAGGAAGTTCCTGTCGGTGAACAAAATAAAATTGAAGATTTAACAAAAATAGCGCGCGGTCCGCGGAACACAGCATCCTGATTGAAGGCTTTTGCTGACCATTGGCAATTGGAAGAAGAAAATAATGAAGCATTTATGATATATATTTATTAATTAAATGTATTGTAGTTTGTATTATGTACAATGAGTAAATAATATGATTAAAAATCTCTTACAATTGTGACTCAGCTCTGTGTAATTATAATGGAACCGTGTTTGTGTGTCCGTGTATGTTTGTGCATGTGTGTGCCACGTCTGGCGCTGTACTGAGTCAGCGTCAAACAAACAGACACGCGGGGACACACTGTTACAAACAAACATGCTTGTAATTCAAATTGTCGTCTGTACATAATAAAAATCGGATATTTTCTTTTACTAAGGAGAAATAAGATTCATTCTCGTCTGTTTTAATTACTAGCTTACGAATAATCTCGCACTTGACGAACAGCACGTCAAGTGCGAGCTAACCTTATACTTCATAGTCTACGTATTTAGACATTTTCTACGAAGAATTGAACAGCGCATCTAGCGGGCGTACAACTTTGATTATTTAAATAATTGAGATTATGAAGTATACGGTTAGCTTACGAATAATCTCGCATTTGACGTACTGTTCGTCACCGCACCCGCATGTATGAAATAATAACACTTATTATATACCTTTCAGGTAGATTACCGATCAAGCTAGTCAGATTCAGAATCAGATTTCTTTTATTCATATATACCATTAAGTACAGTACTTATGAATCGTCAAAAAGTTACAAAATGCTAAGCTATAACTTTACCACCCGTTCGGAATGCCGTTCCTATTGAGCAGAATCTTTTGGATGCTCTTTTAAAAAGATCTTTTACATTTTTGAGCAGTACATTGTTATAGGTATGAGCGAACAATGTAGGAACGGCTAGTCACCTAACTCTTATTCCCGCTAAGCATTTAAAATAAAATAAACGTACCTAGTAAGTTCGCGATTGCTCAAAACTACACAGGCGAAATCATTTTTTTTTAATATCGGCAGACGATTTCCTTAAAGATTGAAGTCGTTCTTAACCGTTGTGACAAAAAAAAAATGCACCCATAAAAAGAGCAATCGTTCAGAACTTTTATGAATAAGCAGCGTTTTATTTGCGCGGATGTTCTTGTGACTGGCAGAAAATGGAACCTTTTAAGTTTTTATAGTCACTATAAGCATGGCTTGCTTCTACACAATAATTATTACGTTGGCATTTTCCTTGGGTTTAGTGTTTCTATATTATATATATATAAAACAAAGTCGTGTTAGTTACACGATTTATAACTCAAGAACGGGTGAGCCGATTTTTATGATCATTGATTTAATACATTTGTCTCCGCCCCGAATAGCAGAATAACTATTAAAACATGGAAAAAAAATACTAAAAATGAATAATATACATAATATACAAAGTAGTAGCTTAGCATTTTGTAACTTTTGCCGATTCATATGTACTGTACTTAATGGTTTACATGAATAATATATATATATATAAATATTCTGATTCAACAAGAAGTTATTTCTAGCAATAATATGAAAAAACCCTTAAATAATTATTCTTGGTTTGCGTGCATAAAACAATGTGTTTTTTATCATTCGTATTCTGAACGTTTCCCATTATTTCCAAGATGTCAAGACCAATCGAGTCGTCATCATCACTCAACTGCATCCATTCAATTAACATCAAATCACAAAACAATTATTGCTGTCCTATTGTTTCAAAGGAAAGCCTTTAAACCGTGCAGCGATTTCCTCACGAAGAGAATTTGATAGTGGATCGATTCGGGGAATCGATTCATCGAATTTGTTCGATCGCAGTGTGAAAGCGGCGAGTGGACGTGCGCAGCGAATACTACCCTTTACGATTTTGGAATTGGATATGAATGAAAAAATATTAGTAATTTGAGTATTTTTAGACTAAGTTATTATAATAACTACATTTATACTTAAGCACGTTAGCGATAAACTATTACTCCGGTTCGTCAATCGCTAGTTCTTTTCGACAGTTAAGGCAACCTATCATTAAGCCAAATCATGATCATTTTCAGCCTAACCACCAAAGCTTGGCTTCGATGTTGGTCACTAAAAGTGCACAACCAAATAGGCAATGGATTAGGCAGCTAGGTAGATTAGTTCTCAGTTAGTAGGTAATTCAGTAGGTACAGTACAGCCATCTCCTTGTACCTAATAATATTCCAACCCAACCTTATCATGCAACGACGCAAATTCCACTACTGTAAGCATGAAATGTGAGACAGAAATGAAATACTTAGCTGAAATAACCAGTTTTAGTGCAGTTTGCAACTGCATTTTGTAAAGCGGTGCAATAATCAAGTTCGGTCACAACTGTTGGATTAAGAAACTTGACCACTAAACTATATGCAACTTACCAATATACTTATTATGAGATGTAGCCGGCAATGAGTGTGTCTATAAATAAAACAGCTTTTTGAAAGCAAACTATTTTACTGTATATAAGTGGTAACTCTATCCTTGATAATATAAAAGTTATCTTGGAAATAATAAACGAAATAAATATCGCTAGACGAACACACCAACTATACGGTCCCACACTAAGCAACGCTTGTATTATGGGTACCGTTCAATGGACTGAGGGCAAACCCAGTATATATTACTTATATAGATATTAAACATCCATTACTTTGGTACAAACTTTCGTGCTCGTCACACAAAGTTTGTCCCTACCAGGATTCGAACCCGGGCCCTCGGTACGGATAGCAGTGTCACTACCAACTGCGCTAATCAGGCCGTCATTTGCATTTTTAATTGTTTTCCAACTAGTTCCCTATGTCACAATAAATAACTGTGTATATTTAACAGTGTTTGTCAGTTGGCAGAACACGCGATCGCAAGGCCGCATGCCTGGGTCAGTTTAACGAAACATCCAAAGTAATGCAGATCACGGAAATCTCGCGACACAGTACAGTTATGTAAAACGGCGCCGCGGGATCGACCGCCGGAGAATTCGGCTCCAAAGCACTCCGATCAGGAAAGGATGCACAGTTGTGAATACTGAAATGAAAGCTCAAGGAGAGAGATTTTCAAACGCGTATAGGACTTTAACCTCGAACACCGTGCTAAAGGTTCTGTGCGATAGAGAATGCTCTATCATATCTTAATTATCATAGTTCTCATAGTAATAAATAGAAATGTTTTGAGAATGATTCTGTTGCTACCAACAATTTTGATAAATAGGCTTTGCGTAGAAGGTTATTCATCATCGCAGTATGTCATCTTTAGATAGAGCGTGACCGATAAATATCCGTACGAATGTTGATACAAGGGACTATGATCCTATTTTAGAAGGCTATGTGCTCGTTGGTGTAGCGGTTACAAGGGTGAGTGTCTACCATGAGTCTACCATTATTATTTCAATTTGTATCAGGAAATATTGAACTAGAGGACTGCAGGACTGGAGTTAATCTGCACGCGACTTGGATAGGTAAAGAGAGTCTATTATGTAAGACTAGCCTACCGCTACTACTACCCCTACGTGGCTTAGAAGCTTGATGATATTTATGAGCAGTAAAATTAGCAATGCGGCCCGATACTCGTACACATTACAAAATTAACTTTCACAATGCAGAATATGTATTAAAAAGTTGAAATGCAGGTATTATTGACGACACGATGGCGCCTGCGCCTGCGCCACCGGGCCTCTCGCCTCGAATTCCCGCAAATATATGAATCTCTGACGTAATTATGTGTTAACGTTATATTCACTCAACAGCTCGTGACTTTACAAGTAGTGTCTTGTAACGTTACTGCTGCAGAATAATGATGGGTACCTACTGTCCTACTGGCCGTGTTCGCAAGAAATACATAATGTAAGTAGAGTTGATAAATAACCTGGACACTATATAAAAGCAGACTTCACCGCTGATCTACTGAGAGCCAAAACCATAGAATTGGTTTGCTGGCAACTGAGTAATTGCGTAGTTGGAACTTATAGTCAAAAGCTTACGAGAAGAGACACTAAGAGTAAGTGTTAATATGACCCCACCGTTAGAATAAGTCGTATTTACCGGATATTTAGGCATAGTGCGTCCACTGTATCCGCACCATTCCAATTCCCGACGCGACGTCCTTTTGCGATCGGATTTCGGATATTTACAAACCTATGACGTCATTGGCACGTATCAGAACATCGGCATTACAGCCAGACCGAGACGTGCGTTCCGTCCGGTGCGAATGCACGCACACGTGTTTGACTATAACTATTGGCACATAGAATTCTATCTATTATATACTCTAAATCCTGTCCGATGCGTACGATCGCCATGCCGATATGTGGTCGCTTAGATTTTCGCTCCAGAAGGCCGATGTTCTGATGATGAAAACGCCTAGTTATATCTATACATAACACGTTTTTGTACTAATCATAATTGTCTATGAGTTATAAATGAGAGCGGGCCCGCACACCGGATGCTATAAGGTCATTGTAACATCATTTATCATACTTTCTCCACAAATTGAAGTTAACGATACACAAAATTACAATAGAATGTGTTCATCACTCATGTCATGCAATCATTTAGAGATTATGTACCTGGCTGTTACAAATAAACAAATAAATATCGCCAGACGAACACACCAACTATACGATTCCACAACGGTTTTATTATGGGTACCGTACAATGGACAGGGGGCGAACTCAGTATATAACACTTATATAGATCTATTAAACATCCATGACTTAGATACAAACGTTCGTACTCATCATACAAAGATTGTCCCTACCACGATTCGAACCCGGGCCCCACGGCACAGAAAGCAAGGACACTAACCAACTGCACTAATCGTCGTCAAATATTATCTTACCAAACACAGATAGACACAACCCTAAGTTATTTGCAACTAGCTTTTTCCCGCTTCTCTGCCCTCGACCCCCAATAGCATGATGATATATAAGCAATTATAACACCCAATAGTGAAAATCTGTTGAAATTCTAGGCGGTACAGTTTTTCTCATGACGAAAAAACGACAGAGCAATATCTGCAGCATCTGTATTCCTGACGCAGGAGTATTAGTGTTTAGAATGGACCTCTTCTTGTCAAAATGGTCTTTGAGACCAAAGAAAAGCAACTCAACATATTAAGAAAGCGTGTTCCTTGCTATAGCTATTACTTAACTGAGTATTTAGGGGTCGTCCATTAATCACGTGTATTTATTATTTCGTTGAAAGCGCGATTTATAAACAACTGGAACCTTAATGGCGGTCTAGTCAAATAAACGTGATTTGGATAGGAGGCGGGAGGAGGAGGGGAGGCTAGTCTAAAACCGCCCTACGTATCACCGACGGGGAGGGGGTGGATAAAACGTAGCTTAAATACATCACGTGATAAATGGAGGACCCCTTACCTAAAATGCCCGTCCAGTGTATACGCGGCCTAAAAGTGACATAATAAATAGCGCATTAAGATTTAAGCGGAACCGCAATAAATTTGCGTGCTTAGAACGATCCCCGTCGGTCACAATGGCCATCGTGACGTCTTGAACGCAGAAATTGCAATCGTGCAAGCGTACGCGAACGCTTAACAGCTGAAGTAATTTTATTTAGAGGGTGTCAATCAGAATGACTATTCTGAATTACTAGCCACCTATAACAGCGTTGATACTCTTAAGTGAACCTAAAATATATGTAGTTATCTAAGTTTATGTTCGAAGATTCTTAGGAATTAATTACTAGTATTGCTAAGTGTTTTTGATGAGGAGAAAAATCATACTGTATTTTTATCAAAGAAAACTGTTCAATGGCAAAATAATGATTATAAATACAACTAAAGGATAGGGGTCAAGTGTATTTTTCATTCAATAATTGATCTGAAGTGGCAAATATTGAACTAGGCTGCCTAGATAACTGCGCCCCTGAACAATTTTAAATAGCAGATTATTATTTCACATTAACAATAATTGCCATTTCTTTTAGAATAGGCAATCGGATAATATATATCCTAATATGCATATGTAACTGACTAAGCCTCACTATACATAAGTTCATGGGCGTAGCCATGGTGAAGCAGGGTGGGTCCGCTCCCCCCCCCCCCCCTCGCTCATGGAGTCGAGTGCAATATATATAACCATTTCTCTACTGATATCAAATGATTTGCCTAGGTTGGCTGATGAGAGTAGAGACCTATCAGGGAAAGAGCTAAATTCTATTGGTGTCAGATTTGTTGACGAAGAGAAGATAATGGTTCAATTCGAATGTTTCCTTTGCGCCAGCCGGAAGCAAACCCTGGTACCGCCCATGCATAAGTCTTGTAAAAACTTTTAATAACCATAATAAATAAATAATCAGGGCTAGCAGTCATGCATATTTAGTATAAGTACCTAACGAATGATATGGAGTATCTTATGGTAACCAGGCCAACAGAGTACTGCCTTAATTTATACATATTATAACAATTATTCTAAATGACACAAAAGTATCAGGCGCCCGTTATTTAATTGTAACAGCACATGTTGGTGATTACCGTATCACGATCGGTCTTCGATGCCAGCCTCAGCAACGGCACGCTGCTGACGGTACACACGCCAAAAGCCAATTAAACGGTACGGTCGGCAGACGCACGTGTGGAACACTTCGTGATAACGGATTAGTTAATTGAATTACGCGCTTGCCTCATAGACCACTTAGATGTTATTCACCAAATTTGCAGATCTATCCTTAGGAATTCGAAATTTGGAATGTATGTTCTTCTAACTTCTAGGTGTTTGTTAGGATAGAATTGTTTTATATTCAAACGCTGAGGCAGAGGCGCCTTTACGTCTCCACAGGACCGTGCCTTGAGATTATTGTAACTACGTTTTACCCGCAATGGTGTCAATCGTTGCACGATCAGATCCAAGAACTAAGCGATTTATAAAAAAACGCAAGTACCTACCGCTAGGCCGTTTGACAGATTAGATTGTACCTATTTTATTTAAAGTACAATAATTTAAAACATAAAAACAAATCGCTTACATTTGTAAATCTGTTACATTTTTTCGGGTCAATGCAACGTAAGAAATGAAATTATTTTAATACTTTTATTTACAGAACTAAGTCGTTTCTTTAAGTGTACAGTGGTGGTGGGTGCGTGGCCCACTTCTAGTCCGTTAATGAGCTTTGTGGATAATTTCATTTTCGTCTGACATTGAACGTAATCAATCACGTGTTGTTTTTGTTTCAGTCACCAACATAAAATGACATTAGTTTATTCCACCTCCAATTGTCTTGTACAACGAATTTTTTTTAAGATTTTGGTCCCTACTCATCTTTGTTACGGTGACCAATTTTTTTAATATGCTAAAGCTTTATGCTTAGTCCTCATTCCTAGTTGGTGTACGGAACCTTGATGGTTGCATATTGATGTGCCCTATATCAGCGATAAAACAGATGTATCATTGTCTATACATTTACTATCGTCGGTTGCTAACAGTACTTCAAGCACAAACCTTTTACGTACCGTTTCGGTAACGTAACGTCTTCCACCCCTCTCACACCACAGATTTCATAAATAAGTATGACAGTGACAACAGGTTTTCTCGATGTCGTTATGATTGCATTAGATCTTCCTGCTTACTGTACTGAATGATGATTGGAAATCGTATGGGACTTGGTCTATCAATTGCCCAAGAATACGTGTTTTAAATTATTTATTAAATAACGGAATAAAAAATATGATTAGATATGTACCTACATTAATCATGAAGTTTCTTGCCCCTTTATTCCATAGGAATGGCATTCGGAACTGGAGCGGAATCTTATATTATCCTAAAATCATTTTGTGTCATATTTGGCGATTCATAAATAACAACCTGTAATGGCTTATAAATTTTACTGGTGGTAGGCTTCGGCCGTGGCTAGTCACCACCCACTGAACAAAGCCATGTCGCCAAGCGGCCTAGCCGTGTTCCGGCATGATGTTCGGTGTTGCCATTCATGGATGGCGGGTCAGATCAGCTGCGCTGCATGTGCCTAGTGAATGTAGCGTCTCTATCTACTGCCGCCTTCCTACCTAGGCAAGTATGCTCCATCGTAGATCTCATCGTCACTTACCATCAGGTGAGATCGAGATCAAATACTTGCCTATAATGTATAAAAAAAAAAAAAAAAAAAAAGAATAAAACATCTTCTGATTCTAAATATGCGATAAATAGAACTCGAACTTGCTACCGAACGGTTGGCAAGGTTTCACACCGTTGCGCATCATTTTGTCTTGGTCAGATAATACTTATTATGCTAGGTCTAGCTGCTAGTTGGAGCTATTATTGGTGAGTGATAAAAGGAACGTGTGCCGACCTTTACTGGCTGAGAGTCGACCTCTTTCGTCAACATACAATTATATACAAATATATAAATAGCTACCCATGTTTGTTGATCATGTTTTGTTGACGCTGGTTGCCGCCTTGACCCGCGCGCCGGCCGAAACAACTTCGCTTATCATCGATTACTTATATCTCGATAATCCAATGAAAATCAAATCAAACCGAGGTCAGTTGAGCACTTGCTATGGCTTTCCGTTTCCGAGCCGTGAAGATTTGCGCTTCGGCAGGTTGTTGCGTGAAGAGGTATCTAATTGATTTAAACATTGAAATTGTTTAAAAATCAACGCTTTTCCACAAACTATTGAACGCGGAGCTCGAGATGAGTAGAGGCGAAAACAACAATTTTAGCAGATCTTGGCTATCCACATAGTTTTCGAGCTGCCCACATTAAACTTGTATTATGGGTACGGTACAATGGACTGATGGCGAACTCAGTATATAATACTTATATAGATATTAAACATCAACGAATCGGGTACAAACATACGCAGACATCAAACAAAGTTTGTCCTTACCAGGATTCGAACCCGGGACCCTCGGCCCAGAAAGGAGGGTCACTACCTGCTGCACAGGTCGTAAATTTTCCCATAACGTGATTCTCAAACAACATACCTACACCATGTAATACGAACCTTTTAAATATGGAAATACCGCGACGAATGATCAAACGTGTAAACGGCCTAGTTATTTAATTTCCATAGCGGATTCTAGAAGCTTCGATCGACATCACAATAGCATCGCTACAATTTTAATTGCAATCTTTTCTGCCATTGAACTAAACTCAACAACAAATAACACCGATGCAGCAACACTCGTTGCTTGTAGACTGAAGAGAATTTCACGGCTCGATCCAAGATTAAGACATTATTTAATCTGAAACCCTAGTCTGAGGCAACCATGCATTAACAAGAGCGACAGAACGTTGCATTCAGCTCTGCTGCCAGGGCTCTATGGTCACGTAGTGCTTGGGTAATGGCGCTCGGTGGCAATTATTCTCCAAATCTACCGTGTTCTTTTATAAAATCCTACTGTAAATGGGTGCATGCACACCTCACTGAGCTGGCTTACTAATTATTTAAATTAATCTGAGCGAGTACCAATAAGTACTGTTTAAGTATTTCCCAAACACCATTTCCGAAATTTTCTCAAAAAAACTATCAAACCCAGTCACATACTGCAAACTGTCTCCAAATCTTGGGTACCTAAGATACATTGGTAGGTACATAACGCAACCCAACATCGCACCGCATGATAGCAAATCTCGAAACTCCAAACCTCAACGTTACCATTGACCCAATAACTAGGAACCTATTTGTCATGTAATTAACTTTTCCTCTTGTTCTACTATCACATTCAGTTGCCATATTATCATGTCGTAATGTATTTAATCGTGGCGAAATTATTTTTACTGACAATAGGGGAGCCGATAGCGCTGCCAAATTAATTGTAGTGTACCAGAACCAAATACAATAGACACTTACGGTATTTATGTGTTTTGCTATCGCCGATAACATAATACGAACTAATCTCATGGGAGAAATAAGAACCTATTGCACTTAGACTGACATAGTACCACACGGTGGGAATGGAACCCACAAATCCCATTCTAGAGGAATTGAAACGAATGAAACGAACTTTAATGCCATTATAAGAATCTTAGAATGAGTTAAGTCAACGTTTACGTCACAAAAGTTCGAGAAAGATTAGAACATATAGAAATTCTTTTGTATAAGTTCATTGTGTTTAAAAGCTCATTCTAGATTTACTTGTGGGTTTGTCTTGTGAATGAACAAAATACCAATGAAGTATGTTTTATGCTCCATAATTCAAATTATGATACCTACTTAACAACAGACATTTAGGTATGACAGCTAAATCTTTTGTAAAGTCTGTAGGGACACTCGATATTTCCATCGCAAAGGATTATTTCATATCACATCATAGCACCTGATATAAAAGGGTCCTTAACTGTGATTAGAGAGGTCAACACACAGCGCGTGCGCCGGAGCGTGACCACGCTTGAGCAACGGCCGGCGCGACAAAACCGCACGGCAGGCCCTCCCGCGCGACACTTGACCATGCGCCATGCGCCCCGCCGGGCCACTCCTGCTGCTGCTCCTCGCAGCCGCCAGCGCCAGCGGCACAGAGTCCTCGCCAGCCACCACAGAGCCCGCCGACGCGCACAATGCAACCATCGTACTTGACAACCTCAACGGGACCGTCTACATCGACAGTGCCAACCACACGGTGTTCGTTGACAACAACAATCAGACAATAATCCTCGACGACCTGCTGACCGACGGCAATGACACAGTGATCGAGAGCGATGGAGAGCACGAGCCCATTGTGCGCAAGAAGAGGACGTTCGGCGACATAGTGTTCAGGGGCCTCGCCGACGTGCTGGGGTATAATGTAGCCAGGAAAGCGCCGCAAGTCGTGTTCCCGCCGCCGGTCGCGCCCGTGCCCGGTATAGATACCCCACTTCTTGTTGTGCCTGCAGCCGCATACGCCGTGCCGCTGGCCGCGCAGGCCGTACCCGCCGCGCCCGCCGCGCCAGCACCCTGCGCTACAGGGCGAGCTGCACCACCACCCTGCAGGGCTCCAAAGCCAGCTCCACCACCTGCACCGAGGGCGGCGCCGCCATGCCCGCGCCCAAAAGCAGCACCTCGTCCCAAACCCAAGCCCAAACCGGCCCCTCCCCCACCACCTCCCTGTCCTCAGCCACGCGCAAATCCCACTACCCCGTCGCCGTGTGCCCCCGCACCCGCCAAGCAGCCACCCCCGGCGAAACAACAAGCTGACCCTAACCTCGAAACTATATCTTCCAATTTCCAGCTTAACTTCAACTTCAATAGAGGGCCGGCGACCCAAGCGCCTGGGGCCGCTAACGATGACGACACTCAAGTACAAGAGCAGACTCAGGAGCAGGCGGATGAACAGGAGCAATTTGTGCCGATCGCTATCCAACCGCAGGCGGCCAAGTTGCCGGCAGAGGAGCCGCGCAAGCCTAGAGTGTACGTGGACGCCTTCGTTGTACGGAACGGTGTACCGCAGCGAGTGGACGCTGTCGATGCTAAGCGGCTCAATCCCCAACTAGCTAACGACGACTACCTCGTGTACGACGAGGAGGACGCGCAGCAGGACCAAGACGACTACGACGACGTCCAGGAGACCCGCAACCAAGATAACACAATCCGCGAATTCGGTAACGTAGTAGACCGTTTCTGGGAGAAAAAGAAAATGATGCGGCGGACACATAAAATGAAAGCTCCGGTCGTCCCCATGGACCACTACCACAGCGTCCACTTTGGCGATCGCGCCCTTGACGACGAGATCCGTCTGCGCGGCGAGTCCCACCAGAGCCTGCAGCGGGAACGACCGCACCCGAACCGCATACCCCTGCCGATACCCGAGGACGACGACGCCGAGGCGACGACGACTACTGAAGACCCGCGAAATTCCCTAAAACCGCGCGTTCTGCCGCCCACTGAACATAATCCGAACCAGATAGACACCATTACGGTGCGCGTGCCGCCCATATACAAAGAGAAACGACCAAGAAAGCTCCATCGCGAGAACTACGAACCAGACTATGAGGGACAGAGACGGGACGAAGACGAGTACGGCGAGTCGTCCGCCAGCTACAGGGAAAGCAGCCGGGAGGACACCGACGGCGACGACACCTCCTACATATCGTACACTGAGCGTCCCAGACGCAAGCGCCGCCGCAAGCACAGCCGCAGGACCCGTTCCACAGACGAGAAAGAAGAGTACAAAACCGATGACGAATTTGACTATTTCGGCAAAAAAGTCCCCATCTCAGACCACGAAAAATATTTCTTGGAGCTGACTGTCCCGCCGCCGACGAGGGATGCGGATGTACTGAGGCACGAGAAACCTGTCGCGAGCGGTTATTTCCTGGAGGACCACGAGCGGCTCAGAGACGATCCGTCTCAGAGGCTAAGGGAAGACCCGTCGCAGCGGCTGAAGGATGATCCCTCGGATCGAATCCGCGAGGAAAACGAAAGGGAAGATTCGTCGGAGAGGGTCGATGACAGGGAACGAGCGGACGATAAAGAGCGATTGACCGCGGACGCGGAGAGGGCGGGCGACGAGGGCCGCGTCGACGACGAGCGGGAGCGCAGCGACAAGCTGAGCCCGAACGCGCGGATCACGGAGTCCGCCTACCAAAACAAATACTCGCGCGCGACCAACGTGCAAGTGGAGGAGCCGCGGCACGGCGCCGGCGCCGCGCACGCCAAGAGGAAGCCAGCGAGCACCGGCAAAGCGTGACCGCGCCGCCGCCACACGCCATAATTATAGTTATTATTTATTTAAAAATGGGTTCGTCTGAACGATGTTTTCAAATTCTACTCGTCTGTCAGCATCTAATCGCATTTTCCACGCGAATTGGACTCCATGTAAAATTACTAATTAGGAAAATGCGAATCTATGCTCACGGATGAGATAAGAGGCTGGTGCTCAAGATTATGATCGAATCCTGCGAGCGCGGAGGCGTCGACCTGTGATGTTCTAGTTGTAACGTATCTGTGTTGCATATTGTTACAATATTATAGTCTTTCTTATTTTTATACTTAGCCCTAAGCGAATTGTAAAAAGTTTCTAAATAAACTGTTTCGTAAAGATCGATTTCATTATTGGTATTGGCGAGAGCCCGCGTCGAATCCGTCGGTGCGTGAAATTTGATTTAGTGCGGGTCGAGGTGCGACGTCCGGACAAGTGGGTGAAGGTCTCCGCTGCGAGAAATAGAAAACGAGTAGAAACGGTCAACCGTTTCAAGAAAAGTGCAATGACCCACTTGATATTTGCAAAGCCATTTGCAATCTGCATTGAATCCCTACGATGTAAAGAACAGGTTCCCGGGGGTATACCGCTAGTCAATATGATCCATTATACGAAACCACCCATATACGGGCAATGTATAAATATTTATTACTTTTTACCATTTTAGTTGCTCCCTGACCAAACCGTAGGTGAGAAATGTGAACAGTCATTGATCCGGAACACTGTAGGCACTTTATAGTGCTCTTAATTTCTTTATCACATTCTAAAACAATTCTATATCTCGACACGCAATTAGACATGGCGACAAAATTCACATTTCTATAGTGCTTTACCCAACTTATAATTCCTTATCATTTGCACTGGAGAGAGAGAGAGAAATCTATTCAACGTTGGGTGGAATTAGAGTATTTATAATATTTAGGAAATAGTGTTTCAGTGCAATCAGCGTATAAGGTCGGCCAACCTTGCCCTCGACAGGTGGTTTCCTCGCTCTGGTATAATGATAATGGACCCTGCACCTTGGCACGTAAGATCTGCGTCTGCCTTCAAAGTAAAAGGCTTAAAGTTAATTAATATGAGATCTTAGGGATTATGTCTAGTATTACGAGAATATAATGATAATACTCAGGTGCTAATACAGGAACAAGTTAAAAAAATCGATGCATTTATATTTTAATCTATATATTACAATAAAAATCAAATCACTCATCATTTATAATTCAAAAATGGGTGGAGGGAAGATTTTTAAGATCTTTTCTTTTCTTGATTTCTTAAATTTGTCTCTGCCCCGAATATCAGAACAAACATGAGTTAAAAAAACTAAAAATAATAATAAGATAATTAATTTTCAACACACTTGCTCATGAAGTGGCTCTAATTGCACCGATTTACGGTTCATAGTGCAGCTCATTATACACGCGTTTATTTTTCTTTATATTACCGCACTAGTGTTTCAAACGTGATTTCTTTTTAATGATGACACTGAGGTTTCATTTCTAATTTTTTTTCAATGTTTGTAATTAGTTAAAATATAATAAATAAACATTTTATTTTTACAAATTATTTATTTTTCGCCTTGGGCTGTATAGACAAACTTGGCTCACTTGTATTATAATGTTCTATTTCTCATACATTTGATTCTAAGGCAGTACTAAGTTCGCCGAGACAGCAGTATCATAATAAATATTTATGTTAATAAGTACCTATATATCATAATATATCTTAGGTATGCTTTTACGGTAGATGACGTGTTACTAACCGAAGCAGATGGTCTTCTTGATGGAGCACTTGATAAAAAAGTATATTCATAGGTTATGTCTCTATTGGTTTCTCTATTTCTTTTTTAGCATTATTTGTCTCAATGTTTACAGGTGCTGAATTCTGAAATAAAAAATACAATAGGCATAAGAAATAATAACAATTAATTTAGGTAGGTAACACAGATTTAAATTGGATTTGTAATGAACTAATGACCTCTGTCCGAAATTTAAAAAAAAAATCTGTAACATAAAAACAATTATATCAATCGCGTGAAAAATAATCTGTATTAATGTAGGTGAAACATATTTTATGTATTTTTTCTTTTTATGCGCAAATTAATAAATATTTACCATACACACAGGGCTCAATCACCTTCTTTGAGGTTGCATTGCACAGGTTAGGAAACAATATAGGTACATTGACAATTATAGTTCATTATTTTTGCCATCAATCAAATATGAAGGGGGACCTTGAGAAGAGTCCTGTGCTCCCACTATGAGGGTGTTTGAGAACAACACATATTCTAACTCACCAATGTCTGTGGAGTCTGCAAATGTTGTTTCCGCATATGCTTATTCAAGCTCTGCTTGTGGTTGTAGGTGGCCGCGCACAGCCGGCAGGTGTGGGGCGGGGGGCCGCGGGGGGCGGGCACGGGTGCGGCCGGCGCGCGCGCTCGGCGTCCACTCCCCGCGTGGCTCCACATGTGCGCCGACAGCTTGTTGGTGGTGAAGCGCTTGCCGCATACCGGGCAGATGTATGGCTTCACACCTACATGGAGTCGACTACCATTTCTATAGTGTTTCAGAAGTCTAAATGCTACTACACACAGACCATTAAAACAAATGTTCAAAGATTAGTCAGGTATTACTTTGGAGCTTTGTTCAGTCAATCGTGAGGGTTATTATTACCTGTATGAATTCTTATATGATCAGTGAGTGTATTTTTGCTTGTAAACTTCTTTCCACACTCATTGCACTCAAAGGGTCTTTCACCTGTAAGCAAACACCTATTAAAGTATGGGCAGGGCTAAAAACCTTATCATCCAAAGTGTGCCTACATTCTTTAAAATGCATTTATGTTGACCACCTATGGATGGACCATGCAATATAAAATACATACATTACAAAGAGAGGAACACTGAACAATCAACTGTGTTCTGGCTCTATACAATAGGAAATGAATAGCAGCATTCACTGACCACTAACCTCTATGTCTCCTAATATGAGTGTTAAGGTTATACTGGCTGGTGTAGGTCTTGCCGCAGCCCGGCTCGGGGCAGAGGCGCCGCGGCCGCGGCTGACAGTGACGTCGCGCCAGCCAGCCCGAGGCAACGCGAACTCCACATGTGGGACACGCCCAGTCAAAGTCACCTGAGTGACGCTGTCTGAAACACCAATATTATTTTTATTAATACATATCAACAGGCCAACTCATCAACAGTGTAGTCCCATACTCAGCAAAACTTGAATAGATACCATGGACTCGGAGCCCGTAAAATTACATCAGGCAAAATTATGAAAAGATTATTTCAAAATGCCCAGGAGAATGTCAAACCTACAGACATCCAGCTCAGAACCCAGCAAGGGCTCCAAATTCAAACCACATCATTTGACCCAGTGGGAATGTAACCACCATTATTTATCATCAGTACTAACTGATAATGACTGATCTCATCATATTGTAACATCTGACATGCCCTGCATGTTATACTCATGCTTTCACAAATAAATGATCTTTATCTTTATCTTTAACCTGGGGACCAATGTGGTTAAAACATGGCTTGGATCCACCTCGCATTGAGGCTAGGCTCGTGCCCAGTAGTGGAACGTTAATAGAGCTAATTTATATGGTAACAATATTTATGAAAGATACTCACAAGTGCAGCTTAAAATTGAATTTTCTGTTGAAAACCTTTTGGCAGATAGGACATGAATGTGCAGGAAAAGGTTTCAGGCACTTTTTCTTATTCAAACTCACTTCAATGGTGTTTATCTCGTCACAATTACCCTTTATTCTATCTTCGATATCTTGACTAGCATCGCAAATTCTGTTCTCAAAATTCAACGTTTCATTAAAATCATTGTTTCCTCTAGATACAGTTTTGCCAAATTGTTCTGCGAGTATCTGAATAGATTGCTCACATTTTTCTAAAAAGCTTAATGCCGATTCCAGCTGTTTGAGGCATTCATAACAGATGCCTTTGGGCCCGGGAATCTTAATTTTCACACCGAGCTTACGCAGTCCCGTCGAGGGCGATCTTCCGTTTTGTCTGCTGAACAATGGGTACACAGTTTCGTGGTTTTGTAAGCATATCCTGCACGTGTTTTCTTCTTTAAGTTCTTCCATTCTGAAGTAATAGACAGGGCTATAAAAACAATTATCTTCCAATACGATTTTTTTTGCTGAAATCGCTGTTTATTTACACTTTGACTTTTTGTTTTGATTCTTTTAATAAATACGGCGTCACCATTTGAGGTATTTAGCCAGTACAAGGTGTTTTTTATATTATTATTAGCTAATCACAGGACCCGGTTAAAGCGTCCAGTGAGCAGCTGTTGTTCAAGGGGTACCGTATTTATCGGGACACCCTAAAATTTTACTTACCCATCGATGAACTGGCTTAATAACGTAACTTTCTCTTATGAAGGCGCTTCCCAAAGTGTTTCCTGCACTGACGTCCATGATACAAGTACGCTAGACTAATGATATCCTTTAAAATGACAGCTATCTATTGTGCCTATTTGAAGCGCCCCCAGCGTGGGGGAAAGGAACTAAATCTGACGTAAAATGCAAATGGCCGTTGTTTTGTTTACATTGTCTCCGTGTTTATAGAGTGATTTTGAAGGTTTAACGCGATTAAACTTGTTTGTTGTGTCGTAATATAGTTAATACATAAATAAGTGGTGTTAGTTAATAGGTAAACCATGAAAGAGTGCGTGTTATGCAAAACTCTTTACCAGAAGGGAAGTGGGGTTACATTCCACAAGTAAGTGAATTTACGGCTAATATTCAAGAAATTAAAACTTCTATTGATATTATAGGCACTTAAAAATATGTTACTAATCTTATTTATACGTGATTACAACGCATTTGTCTTTGTATTATCGATTTTTTATAAACAATAAAATTCAATAGTGCTGTAAAAGTTCCTTGTCGATAAAATTTATCGATATTTTGTCTATCAATATCTATAAATAGATAGAACGTTCAAGAACGTAAAAATCGCCGAAGACAGATTTGTATTATCAAATACATATTATTTTAAAACAATGTTTACTAATTCACAGGTTTCCGACTGACAATAGAAGACTAGAATTATGGCTCAAAAACATTGAAAAGCCTAGTTGGCGTCCGAAAAAATATGATTACATCTGTTCAAAACACTTCTCTGATGACTGTTTTATTAAACATAACTCATGTACTACTTTGATGATTTTTATTTTCTATTAATACCTTACCTACTCCATTGCTTCCCAAACAACATTACATTACCTCATTTCTAATTAAAAAACGATCCTTATTTAAGTAGGATCTAGCTAGTCACACACCACCCTTTAGTCCGGTTTCGGCTTATCCTAAGATTACCTACCCTACCCATGAGCAATTCGGCTAATCATTATCATTATTTGCTTCATCTTAGTATTAACGACTCGACTATTGTGGACATTAGCCATTGTTAAAGGAATGGATCATAATTATTTTCATTTTACTGCATGGGTAGGTTTAAGCATAAACATTTTTATCGATGTATCATATCACTGTCCCATCTCTATTATTAGTTCCATTCCCCCTCACTGCCACTATCAGCGCCAAAATGGCGAAAATCAAATAGGCACACGATAACCGGGCTTATGATTAGTCCAGCGATGTATACCATAGAGGTCAGTGGTTTCCTGGGTTTGAATCGAAATTACGATATTTGTCGATGAAAGACATAGGTGTGTGTTATATTGGAAACCCTTTGAAATGAGTTTTATTTTGCGTATAAATTAGCTGAATCCAAACTTAGCTCTTGTTATAGAAAGGCCATTTCAAAAGGTGAGTAAAGTAAATGGGTAACAAGTCAAATCTGACAGCAGTTCAGTCGTTCTAAAACCTAATCTAAATGCGTTTATAGGCTTACCCGTCCCCTTATTATGTGGCTTGCAATAGCATACCGATAGCAATAATTACGTATTTTAATACCGTATACATCCACTTTCGAACGATTTCCACATCAATCGCCAAGAATTTTGCATTCCAAGTTGGAAAGTATGGGCCACACGTACTGTATGACCTTATACTTCCTTAATTCATTTGTTTTCTACTCGTCTTTCAAAATACATCATATATTTCATCAACAGGATAGATAACCGGAGCGATGTCGTTACGTCAAGATAATGTACATTAATGTGCAATCATGCCCGGCTTATAAGAGCACCAGACAGAACACAAGTTATAGAGAGCAAGTCTCCGCGCGAAAATACTTGTGCTAGTTTGCTTGTAAACAAGTAAGCAAGTAATTTCAATATATTTCACACTTGTTACATGGCTATATACCTACTTGTTTACGTGTGTAAATACTAGTTACCTACCTACTTTATATAAGATACGCCCCTGTCTTTAGATGTCTGCTCAGGTTCTCTGTTTGACACAGTAACCCAGATTGCATTATTGGCAGCTTACCAAGTAGAATAGCCCAATGCAGTTCAATTCCTTGAATTGCTAATAAATTATATATTTCAAAGGGTAACTTATTCCTTCAGTGGATAACTTTATGCCTACCAGTGGATAAGACCGGCTGGCGTTGGGCGGCGCCCAACTTGTTACACATTTCTAAATTCTTAAGGCCTGTATAGTCTGTGTGTCAAAGTTGTGGATCGGGTTTATCAGAACATTGTGAAACAGGCCCTATTAGTGGCTCTAACAAATTGTGTCTCGGACGAATGGAATCAGAATCAGAATATTTTTTATTCACGTAGACCATTAAGTACAGTACTTATGAATCGTCAAAAGTTACAAAATATTATGCTACTACTTTACCACCCGTTCGGAATGCCGTTCCTATGGAGAAGAACGGGCAAGAAACTCCATGGTTGCACTTTCTTTTAAAAAAGATATTTAGGTACATTTTTGAGCAATACATTGGTATATATATATAATGGTACTTACCTACACAATCTATCATCTAAATCTGAGATCCTATGGATAATGCCCGTACTTTTAGACCGACTGCTATACCGAAGTGTCTTTTCTGTTACCACTTCTTAATTTGAATATTGTTAGTAATTTTATCAAGTACCTATATCAGTGGAAGCTGAAATTATGAAAAGTAAATCTATTAGTTTGTCCATACCGTCCACCGTACCATACTATAAGCGAAGTTTTAACCTATAATAATTATCTTTTAACTTTAACGGGATGTTGGTTCTCGGTTTGCTTAATCCTACTAGGTGGTTGATTAACGTCTTCCTCGAAAGGAATTACTTAATATTTTCGGACTTACAAAGTTTTACCAACTTGCCAAATTAAAACGTATCTTATACAAATTAACTTGAGGCAGCCTTGGCAGTGAACTTCTAGTGCCTCGCAGAGATTTCTGTCCAAAATAAGAAGTTGTTGCCAATTGGTGCAGGCTGCGTAGAAGATACAAGTTAGTTTCAACAACATTCTTATGATTCCCACTGCGTTTACGGTTCAATTACTCTCCCCATTCAAAATTCTAGGCCCAACATGTGGATACCACTACATTATTGATCAACCAACAGTGTCGGAGCAGTATTACGCAAGTGTATCGCTAGATCACGAGTGCGTTAGGGATTTGCGCGCGCGCGGTGAGAGTGGAGGAAAGTGATCGCCGTGTATTTGGTAACCGCGCGGCGCGTGCGCGCGCATAGCGATGTCCTGCCGGCGCAGGTGCGGATTGAGGCAGCTAACATCAGAAAATATTTTAATGGAGGGAGTCATCTTCCAATATGGCAATAAGTGTAGCTACCTACTTACTTCATTGATATTTTTTTGTATTGACTAAATAATGTGGGTCTCGAATTGGAAAAATACCTACCGGTTGTCTCTAATCGCAAAAAAAAGAACGGCTATTTTACTATAGATTTTGGCTATTACCTATCTAGGTACTAAAACTGAAAAATGGGTTAAAGTAACTAAACCACCGTATCACAAAATTTTCTCTTAGAAGTTTAAGTCACATTCTAAAGATAAACGCCTGAAATTTGTTAATAAATCGAACAGGATCCGTCCCTGTATCGATTGGTACAATTTTCTCTCGATTACGTTTCTTGGTCGATTGGTATGCGTGCACGCGCACCTGTTACACAGGAATGACGGCAGTCACTTACGTGACGTCAGGCCCTGACCACAACACCATCATATTGAACCTTAGAATCACGATATACAGTCCAAATTCACTTGCTTTAAATTCGGAAGAACCATTTAGATGCGTTCATTAAGGAACGAAAGCATAATCGCGTAAGGACGAAGTTTGTTGGCGCGTCCGGCTAGTGAAACTTATACGCTGGCTACATGCTAATGCTGGTGGTTTTATGTTATAAGTATGGGTGGTGGACGACTATGACAATTGGTTTCTAAGTGGTAGTCGCGCCGATCGGGCGGCCGTAGCGTCATGAGACTTACCTGTGTAAGTATTGACGACAGAAACCGTGAAATCTAGTGACAGTGAAATGTGATAAAATCAACAACAATTTACAGATTAAGTGTGTTCTAATATTGGTGCGTGGTGTTTCAGATCGCGTTGGTGTTGTGTTGCGTGTGGTTGGCGGCGGCAGATGTCGCGCACTTGAAGGCGGCCAAGGTCAAACTCCTCGGGCGGCTGGCCAGCAAGCACCACAAGCGGGGTGTGCTCTCCAGCGTGCCCCCGTACAAGCTTGGATATGACATCCCAGTCGTAACACATTCATTACTCAAACCATTGGTGGTGTCATACCCACCGACTGCTTCTGTCACTGCAGTCAAAGTCCCCCTAACCCATCCCATAGCGGGCAGGTACCCTGTACCTGTAGGCCACAAAGTCCCCGTGCCTCATCCACACTACGGCCTCAAGTTTCCTCATCATACGAAAACTGTGCTACTGCCGAAGCCAGACCAGCACTATCACCACCACCACCACCATGTTGAGCCAAAGCCTGTAGTCCCTATTATTCCAGCTCCCGTTCCTGTACCTGCTACTCCTGTGGTTCCTTTTGGAGAACCTACTGCTGCAGTCGCGCACCCTTTCCCTGCTCCATCACCCTCTGTGTTGCTACAACCTACTCCTGTGCCCGCTCCTGCACCTGCTCATGTCGTTCCTGCCCCACCTGTCCACATCTTACCACCTGAACATATTCATCTGAAGCCAGTAGTACCCGCACCGGTACAAATCCAACCAGCTCCTATCGCTCCTTTTACTCCTCTACTACCTCAAGTTAATC
Organism: Pheosia gnoma; assembly: GCA_905404115.1. Classification (NCBI taxonomy): domain Eukaryota; kingdom Metazoa; phylum Arthropoda; class Insecta; order Lepidoptera; family Notodontidae; genus Pheosia; species Pheosia gnoma. The sequence continues at coordinate 119,497 of FR989909.1, read as the reverse complement.
AGTTCCCATACGTGCTCCGCCCTGGAAACGCTGTTCAGACCTCATTCTTTGCTACATATCCAAGATATCCATTCTTTAACTACCAATCTCCTTTGATCCAGTTGCCTCCACCACCTGTAAATCAGGTGGTTTATGAGCGTCCCCAGTTCCCTGTACCTCTAGTACCCCAAGGTGGGCAGGACGGTATAGTTATTGAGCAGCCTGCCCCTGTGGGAAATACATTACTTCACCCAACCCAAGAGTTTCAGCAACACGCCGTGCACCTACAGCCAACACAGCCAACTCTTCACTTACAACCAAACCAACCTGGAGTACATTTCCAACATATACAACCTGAATTAAATCTTCAACATGTCCATCCCGATGTCCATTTGCAGCCGGATGTGCACCTGCATCAAGGACAATCTGGTGTATTGCATTCTGATGTGCATTTACACGCGGCTCAGCCTGGAGTGTTACAGCCTGATATACATTATCACGCCCAACCTGGCCCTGTCCAACCTGATATACACTTGCATGCAGCTCAACCTGGTATCTTACAACCAGGGCAACCTGATATTCACCTCCATGCTGCACAACCTGGGGTGCTTCAAACAGGCCAGCCTAATATCCACTTCCACTCAACCCAACCTGATCTGCAAGAGGTGAACTTCCATCAAACTGGAGCCCCACAACCTACTCAACCGACATTGCACCTTCAACCCACGCCAACAGTCCCTCACGTAGACCACGACGGTTGGTCTCCAGTGCAGACCCAGCCTCATGATTTAGGCCAAGGCGGTGGCCACTTTGCACATGATGGACAATTCAATAACGATGGGCAACTCGCGCACGATGGCCAATTTGCAAACGACGGGCAATTCGCACACGATGGACAATTTGCACACGACGGACAATTTGCACATGACGGACAATTTGCACACAATGGGCAATTTGGCCAAGGTGGTCAATTTGACAACAACGTTCACCACCAATTCACTCAAGAGCAAGGTACTCAAGTCTACGAACAGCACTCCGGTAACGACCAGTTTAATGATTACCAGAACCAGCTGCAGCATCAAATTCACCAGCAAATAGAACAGGCTCAGTATGAACAGCATCTGAATAACCAGCAACACCAAGTAAATCAAGAGTACGGTGTACCACAACAGGACTACGAACAGCCAAATCAGGACTTTTCACAACACGGTCAAGACTTCTCGCAGCAAGACTTTTCGCAGCAAGACTTTTCACAGCAAAATTTCTCGCAACAGGGCCTGGATTTTAATCAACCAGGCCAAGAGTACGGCGTACCGCAGGGTGCGGAAGGGCGGAGTGCGGAGGGCGACGGCGATGGTCAGCTGTACCACAACCACATCCCACTAGGGTTGCAGCCTCCCCTCGATCGGCCGCTAGAGCATTTCCGGTAGAGTTACAGATATTGAATACATAGTCCGTTGGTAGAGTAATAGCATGATCTTGCACACTGAAGCATTTACGAGCTACCTCGACGCGTGGGTTTAATATGAACGTGTATGCGTTGACGAGTGAAGTTATCCTGTATTATCGATAATGTCACAACACTTTATACCTAGTAGAAATAATGACAGCAATTATGTTGGGCGTTAGTAGTAAATCGCCATCTAAGAAATTGTCACTAACACTTTAGTTCTGAGCTTAGTAGTATGTACGTATTTAGGAACTGTTAAAATTTGTGCATTTGCATAGTGATATTATTGGACCTATCTACATATTGCGGGATAACGTTCTATAGTAAGTCAGTGGATAAACAAAGTTATCCAATCTCAATGGATTGTACTGCTTTGTTTTTTATTTATAATGTTAATGTATTGCCTAATGACGATAAGCTAACTTATTAACATAGCCTTAAGTGAAATTATTTATTTTGATATAATATAAAATATTTTTTACATGAATTTGTTTTACTTTTTTGACATGACCATAATATGTTATTTACCTTCTTCTTACCATGTCAATGGAAGAATTGTTTTCGATATCATAGTAAAAAAATGGCCAGGGCGCGTCGTTCGTGAAATCTCTCAATACATTCTGCGATTTCCAGTGTGCTTGTCGAGCTTGTTAACTACAACACAAACTCTATATGTGTGGCGCTTACCGACAATGCTAACAGAGGGGCTGAACGTTTAATGCAAAATTAATATAACTATAGGCAAATAATGTATTACGCTTCATTATGTTGAAGCAAGGAGTCTTCTAGAGAGCGCTTTTACCGATCCTGCGTTCTACATACATTTACATTATATCCCTTTGTGCAGTATACCTACTACACCTATTATTACACTGAAAATATTACATTTCCCAGCCCACAACGGCCTAGTAGGTACCTATCGTGCTACTTCTTATCACGCAGAAAGTAATACAACAATGTAAATGTTCTAAAAAAATAGTCCAGCCCTAAGTTCTAGTTGTTGGCGGGAGTGACAGCGGTGTGGTAAGCGGACGTGTCCATTAATACCTGCCCGCGGGGTGTGGGCTGCACGTGTGCGCACACGCCACGAGCACGACCACAGGCTTACCCAGTGTAGAGCACAGGGTTCAAAAGATGTTATAACGACTTTCAGTATTGAATGGTTTGTAAATATTTCGGACGTGTCTATAGACTACTGTAAAGGTGATATGTCTCGCAGAAGACCGGGAATATAACCCTCATTGTAAAACATATTTGCATTCAGCGATTTTCATCTTTCATTTTATAAAAGAACACGTCTTACCACCTTTGCGACTCGCACCTGAAGTTTATATAAAATATTGCTCATGTTCGGTAATTAAAAACAAACTCATCATCATATTTGTAAAGTTCCCCATCGTAAATAATAAACTATTTCATCGTACGACGCCGCGTGTGCTTCGCTAGCAAAATAACTGAAATATTTACAAACTAATATAACTTAAAAAGAGTATAGAAAAGCTACAAATGAATAAAGATACGAATGTGTCATAACTGAAGCAGCCCTTGAACAACGCAGCGCCCAGTCCCCGGGCCCGCGCCGGCGGCCGCGCTATGCGACACGTAGTACCTATAGTAATGATCGTGCGAACGGATCTGACGGCGGCCGCTGCACAATATCCTGCCAACACGCGCATTAGAACGGGCTGACACCGTTTGAACAGTCAAATTAAAGTAACTAGTTACCCTGTACACTGCCTGTACTTACGCAACCTTGCCGAACTTAGTTTCTAAGTTGTCACAGAAACTTAACCCTTGTGTCATTAACATAAGTATATAATCTATAGGCTTTTGGAAACTCTTTCTAAGGACAGTAAATAAGGTGGTCGTGGTATATTAGCTTAAAATCAATTTAAAATAAAGTGTCGCTTTAAATAAACTGTGGGAAGTCGATAGAAACCTCCAGCAATATAATATTTCCTCGTTAACAATTTAACCGCAGCCCAACGCACTAAAAGTTAAGCAAGAGTATCATTGACGGAAATCATTTTAAATACATTTTCCTTTTATGTATTTACTAGCAGACATTCTTCGGGCAGTTTTTGCTAATTCATTTCCAAATATGCCATGTATTTGCCATTAAACATGCCTCTCCAACGGTAAATGTCGATAAGCTATGTAGAGTCGACAGCGCTACATCAAAGAATCGTGTAATATTTTCCCTGTGAAACAAATTGCAAGATTTTTTTATCTAGGCGCTCTTGACGCAGCAGTTTCTTAACTCCATGTTACTAGATGTTCCTGCGTCTCCTTGACTTTATGATCATAAACACAAATCTATCGTGGATCGGACCAGCAATCTAGGCATTTGTTTTATAAAACTACGCAATGGGAATTTAATGCCATGAATAAAGTACCTAACCGCAATGGTATTATGTCTTCAGATGACTCATAAGATTGTTGTAGAGTAGAGTCCTATTATCTGGTTCAGACTGAATGTTTACTCGTTGTTACCAACAGTAAATAGTGCAACCATAGTACCCACATGATATAAAACTAGGTATTGATTCCCTGTACGTATTTACAATAGGCAACATGAGTATGCTATGGCGCTGACAATATTATATGGTTACTACAAAAACGTAATGCATCCAAGAAACTCAAATAGGTGCATAACGATACCTGAATTAGTCCTGCTAGGCTTAACTTTTATTTGAACTTTAAATTGTAATAATAGCATTTTGACTCATGCACTAAATATAATTAGCGTATTACCTGCAATGTTCTGAAGCGTTAATAGATATGTATCCGTGCGTATAATATATAGGTATCATAACCCAATACGTCATTGAACTGAATTCAGTTAATTATAAAGCAATGTATTTGCAATATCGATGAGCCAATCAGAGCATCACGAAGGAGGCTACGGAGGTATTGAACCCGCAACATTTGTGTGTCCAAGTCCTACACATCATAGCGTGTACTCAGCTTGCATAACACTCTATGGGAAACAATAATAAATCACGCCATTCAAAGTTACTATACAATGATACACTAATAATGTAATTGAAATGTCTTTCTGTGAGAATTGGCATATTAATCCTCACAAAATAACTATGAGCAACAGCAATAACTCTGACATTTTTATATCTATCCGTAAGGTTTTATAATATTATTCCTTTTATCACTTGCTCTTCATATGATCAATCATAGCTAGCAATTAAAATGAAAATCGCTTATACAAAGCATTTACATATTACTCTAACTTTTATTACAGGCAAAATCAGGATGAACTACTATCCTAGTGCATTTCAATTCAATTCAAAACAATTCCTAGTACTACTAATTGAACTGCGAGGGACCGATTGTGTGCCCTCGCATAACTATTCGCACTAACTTGATAACAATTATACAACATTATGTCCAGTACGTACATTGTATTACTTTTTACCAGATTATAACAAAGGTACTCATGGGATAGAAGGGGATATCAATTAAATATGTATATATACTTTGAAATGTCACTAGTGTAACATTTAACCAAATTTATATTTATTATGTGTGTTTTGAGCTTATTTGTCACCAAGATTGGTTCAACTTTGGAACTTGTTTTAGTGTGTCACATTAATAATGCGAATGTTAACAAACCATCGGCCGCTCTACCTTTATATACCTGATACTAGCTTCTGCCCGCGGCTCTGTCCGCGGTAACTCGTTGAAACATTAGCCTATAGTACTCAGAGATAATGTAGCTTCCTATTAGTGATAGAATTTTCGGAATCGGATCAGTAGATCTGAAGATTACCCCCTACATCCAAACTCACAAAGCAACAAACAAATTAGTACTTAAACCTAGATTACTTATAATCTTACCCAGACCGAAATATAAGATATTATAGCATGAGATATGTCACATGATAATAGTTGTATCTAAGTTATTGACTAGATGGTAACCATAGTGTCCTGGCTATCCTGCTGTGTGCTTACTTCAATTATCATTTAGAACGCGATTTAACTCCAGGATTCATATGTTTATTTATTATTTCTCTTACCATAGCCAATGGAATGAAATTATCCCTTCTCGAATAACTGTGGACCGTAGGTGAAATCCTGAAAGCCAAATCTTGTTCACAACTCTATGTTTTCTCAATTAAATTGAAAATCACAACATTAACCGAGATCGTAAAATAAACAAAACCGACCCCTTAAGGGTTCTATTAGCGCTAAAGATTGCTAGTTTGGAAGCCTGGCAAACAAATCTTTATAAAGAACTTCATATAGAGATTCAAATAATATCAACTTGTGAAACTTATACTAATTATATAAAATAAATTTAAATAAACAAACACAAAGGTTTACAAACGATCATAGGTCACATAGTACCTACACTGGGCAGTGCGCCCGCGCCGGCGAGCGGGGGCTGGCCGCGGGTTTATATAGCTTAGCGGGCCCGGCCAGGGCTAGTGCTGCTCGCGATACCCTCAACACACACGACTTGACAATGAAGACTGCTGTGAGTGTTATATATTTTTAATATATTTACTTTATTACGCTAAATATTATACGTTACATTTTGTTATGAAAGTGATTAAGTAATTGAAGTGCACGAGATATGCTTAATAGATTCAAGCGAGTTTCGTTTTAAGAATATGCTGAAATTAATTAAAGTGTTTTCCTTAAAAAGCTTTTATATGTATATACTCGGCAGTGTAGGGTAGGGGCACAAAGCCATTTACAATGGAACCTCAGGACAGGCAGATGAAGGTTTCTTACGGGTTCTATTTCTTAAAGTAAATCCTTGCCAAAAGAACGCTTATTGTAGAGCGCCCTAAGGTGGCTTTTCTTTTAGATTTTACAAATCCATGTAGACTGGAAGGCCACATCATTCACAGTCGTCTTAGTAGATCCTGCCATATCTCGAAGCATTTCCTCTCGCCACACTATGAGTACCGTGAGATCGACGCGACATGGTTCAAATATTAAAAGTAAACGCATCTAGATAGTTGTACAAAATATTCTAATACCTACGAATTGTATATATATTAAGATAGGTCATTGTGTTCACATTTAGGATATCCATTCCTCATGTAGAGGTACGCCAGTTGCATTCTTCAACCTCATTTGTGAATCTTGTATATTTCATTTCCAGCTTTGCTTCGTTCTGTTGGCCGTGGCGTATGCCGCCGGCGTCGAAGAGAAGAAGAACGAGAAGCGAGGAGTCCTCGGGCTCGGCTACGGGTTGGACCACGGTGGCTACTCCGGTCACGGCTTGGGTTTGTACTCCCATGGAGGCCTAGGCCTCGGCCACGGGTACTACGGGGGCTACGAGGGCTACGGGGGCTACGGAGGCCACGGACTCTACGACCACGGCGTCGTGGCTGCAGCGCCGATCATCTCTCACAGTTATACCGCTCCGGTGCATTATAGCGCGCCACTTGTAGGCCACGGCATCGGTCTAAGCCATGGTATAGGCCATGGTATAGGCCTCGGCCACGGGCTCGCCCTCGGCCACGGATATGGGTGGCATTAAAGTTAAGAGAATGAATGCTAAGTACGTTGTAATTTTCGTGTATGATTGTAATATTTGGATTAAAATGTTCTAAAGGCTAATTCATTGTTTCATTGTTTTATTTTGCGTAAATCAAGCGTACACACTAAAAAAATAATATAGCAGCAATAGTTTCTGGCTGACTGTATACTAGAGTCACGGTGTAAAGCGTAAACTGAGTACGAGGTCGGTTTTATATACAAAATCAATTTTGGTTCCTAATCTAGACGGGGCTGGCTTAGATGTTGATAGACAACCCTGCGTGGTGTGTAATTACCCATATTTGGTTAGGTTATCTATTTATATAATAAAGAGGTAAATTTTGTTGGTCAAAGTCAAAGTCAAATCATTTATTTCGTATAGGCCTACGAAGGCACTTACAAATTGTCATTACATTTTTTTTTTCTTAAGTCTACAACCGGATCGGAACGCGACCTCAACTGAGAAGATCCGGCAAGAAACTCAGCGGGCTTGTCTTTTTTTTAAATTCATTATTTTTACAAAATAAAATATATAAGTAAGCTCCAGTGTGTTGCCATGCGGGGCGCACACACGCTACACTTTAACATTATATATATTGATATTTAAGCGATCAGTCCCAGGCTGCTTTGGTTTGTATGTACACGTGTGTATTTTAGTTTGGATGTACGCGGTGATCTCCGGATCTCTTGATCCGATTTTGAAAATTCTTTCACATATAGAAACCTACACTATCACTGAGTGCTATATTATGTTACATAGAGGTACTACGAGTAAAGCCGCGGGAGAATCTATTAGACATAACTTTGTAATGCTTACACAGGGTTGTCCAGAGACAGGGTTGCCTTATTTTTTGTCTACTGTAGACAAACAATACTGCAAATGTATAACTTATAAATGACCATCTCACCTACTAGTTGAGTAAATTTTATTCAATTAACCAGTATTTAAAATTAACAAGCGAATAATTTGAAGTTAGATGGCGCTGTCGCAACCGGAAGCTTGGCAGGCGCCGGAAGTTTGCGAAATAGTGTTGCAATGTCACCCTTCGTATAGAAACACTACTAGTATTACTAACGGTAATTATTAACTGAGTTTCGTGAATGGTTTAGATACATACGATGTTATGTTGAAGCCTACCGGATATCCTGTAGGCTTGCAAATGAGTAGGATTAACAATACTTACATTAGATTTAAATTAGATAAGTCTCGGTAGCTTTATTATTGATAGGTTTAATTATAAATAAGCAAGTGTAATTATCTTGTGAAGATAACATGATAATGATCATAGCTGAACTTCCGACACAAACAAATATCAAAAATTCGAGTTTGTTTGCTAGTTCCATTAAAACACTGTTATCAAGTGAGCTCTGGTTGTCTCTGGTCTGTTATTAAGCAGAGCGTTTAGTATTTCACACAGACCACACATTTCATCACTCTCTACACTGGCTCGGATTTATCTGTCCCATTAACGTTTCAAACCACTAATAAAATCCTTGTCGATCTAGCATTGCGTTCCATGAGTCAGTTACTTTACTGCACTGGAATGTTGTGGCAATAACGCATTGGTCAGCTTTTGAACCTCAAATGTGTTCGTTTTTATGTAATCCTGTTGTGCTAGTTACCTAGTCTGCAAATGCTTGAAGCATTAATTTGAAATAGTTATACTTGACACAGCAATATCATGTAAAGTTTATTGATTAGGACAAGTATGTATTATTGAGTTGAAATACTAAACTGCCAGGCAGTTCAGTGTACTGAATAAAAGTCGAAGTAGATCTTATTTCGAGTATGTGACCTTTATAGCCTACCAATGGACTCCCTTATATATCTTACACTATTATTGTTAAATCTTATTATATGATAAACTGGTTAGCGCAAGTTCATGTCGATTTCAATATTTTATACTGAATCTTTTTGACATTTAATCCTGGTATTCTTATAAGTGCCCCCCATCACTAAGAATATAATTCCCCCATGAATGTATAAGAGCCACCACGCCTTACATCATAACATGTATTTATATCAACGTATATAATTGCATCAGCTGTGAGCTAAGGGTAGTTAGTTCATAATCATTCTTAGTACTTACATTTTAAATGTGTGATATTCGGACACCCGTACCTACCACCTATATAGTTTAATATAAACTAGATATCCAGTAACTACCAGTACGTCAAATGCAAAGAGAGCCCATCATGCCTCTGCGAACCTGGAAAAGAAGAAACAATACAACACCTGCTGCTGCAATGCCCAAAGTATGGTAAGGACAGATACGAGCTGGAGGCCGTCACAAACAGTCAACTAACGAACACCACCATATGCCACTTACTGGCCAACGAACACTCCAGACCGTACCTGATAAATTACTGTGTCAAAGTAGCAGCAGACGCAATAAAAAGGAACAAGACAAAATAAAAGAGAAACACAGAATATAAAAGGGACAGAATAAAAGAGGAACACAGAAAATGAATTAATTAGAGAAACGATTGATTAGACAAATATACAAATTCTTATGAATCGGCAGTAAAAGAAAACATAAACAAGGGCTTCGATCGCCACGTCGGAGGAAAACTGGCTGACCATGTACAAAACATGGTTAAAAAAAAGAAAAAAAAAAAAAACTACCAGTACGTAACTATTAAGTGGACATTCGACATTCTGCAGTTGAATGAGTCCATTTTTGTGGGGCTGTATCAATATTGACAATAGCTCGATACATCGTACCCGAATGTCTCACACGACTGTGTCTGTATAATAATGATAATATCGCCAGAAGAACACACCAACTATGCTTTCCCACACTAAGCAAAGCTTGTATAATGGGTACCGTACAATGGACTCAGTCCATTCGGTTAGCTCAGTATACAATACTTATTATAGATATTAAACATCCATGACTCGGGTATAAAATTCATGCTCATCACACAAAGTTTGTCCCTACCAGGATTCGAACCCAGGACCCTCGGCGCAGAAATCAGGGTCACTACCAACTGCGCTAATCAGATCCTCGTATGGTTTTCTTTACGATTATGAAAGTACTACTATCCACGTTGTAGACTCGATAAGCTCAGTTAGATATCCCGTTCTCTGTGCTGAGGGTCCCGGTTTCGAATCTTGCTAGGGGTAAACCTTGCATGAGCACAAAGTTTTGTATCCGATACGTATTATTTACTGAAGTCACCCCCACGACATTGCACGGTTCCCATAATAAAGGCATTGCTTAGTATGGGCCGTACAGTCGGTGTGTTCGTTTGGCGATAAAAGAAATTAGGTATATGATCCACAGATTATAGTCAAAATCTCACAACTGCCAACAAACGTAATAAGGAGACTATAAAAAATACACACATACTAAAACTTTGCATATAACTGGGTCTGGATTTACGTATAACTTTACATAGTCCTGGGTTATGGTTTTTCTTGAGGAGTATTGAAACACGTATTTAACATTGCAAAACGCCTGTTACTCTTTTATTAACAAGTGTTACAAGTTAAATATTGCTCTGTTAATTTTCCAAGGCGTCGCGAATTACATAATGTATTGTGGATCCACCCACATTTTGTCTTGTTGTGTGACACACAGTGCATAATTTACGTATGCTATTAAAATTTAAAATCCCAAGGTTGTCTTTGTAGCCTTATAATATGTTTACCCAACCTGCATCTTGATAGATATTATACTGCATTTTAATCAGTAATATGTATTCATAAGTCTGATTTTATGACCGTATGATATTGATACGATATATTATTTATAAATTACCCCACCCAGATACGTCGCTGCATGATTGTAGGTATGAAATCTTACTCATCTGAGGCAAACCGCCCCGCTGCCTCGTACGCTTGAACGCTTTAATGGCCTCGCTGTCAGCTCGCGCGAGCCATCTACCCGAGCAGCGACATATACATATTTTATTCTCCAGTTTAAAAAAAAGAAGAAATGCAGCAACCATTCTTTCCACCATTCCACGCGGACAAGGGCTTTTTGATACATCATCTTATTCGTAGTTATTAGTAGTTCATAATACAATTTCAACGGTGCTAAACGTGGTACCCGCCATAGGCGGGTCACTGGCCGGCTGATAGTTAGTGGTGGGCAAGACAACCTTGGGGTTCTCGGCGGGTTGCGCAAACACAACCTCGCTATATTAATATATTTAAGTATTTATTTAAAAATAACAACTTGCGCAAAAACCTTGCCGATGACGTGTTTAGTGTTCTGTAGCATGAGCAGATGGACATGAAGACAAAGATTAAAGTAAATTGATATTCCCACGATATTCTAATCCTAAACAAGTATTTATGAAGAGATTTCATTCAGCAAGGGGAACTGGTAAGTCGGTCAAGAAATTAGGATGTCACTGAAGGGGCTGAATGTTCCTAGAGGGGCTAACTACAAGTTCGTCGCTTACCCAGAGTTTTGCCAGCAGGACTTGGGTATCGTCGCTATAAGAATGCGATGTCGGAAAACAACTAATGCTAGATGTGTGTGTGTGCTAGATGTGTGTGTGATGTGTTATGTAGTTTTATATTCCAGTTTAATCTGTTAGTTTTACTGATACACAGTTCTTATTGTAAGAACACTTAAGTATTTGGAATTGAAAACATTTAAAAAATATAATTATACATTTTTTAAATAGCCTAGCCTGGCTGGAGATCTTCTCTTTTCCGAAAAATATAACTTACTACTTACACTTACTACAGACAAATTGAATGGTGATAATGTAACCATTCTTATAATTCAATTTTGCTTCATATTCGTATTTTGCTTGTACTGTGATGGGTGGGCCATGCTCGCGTGGTACGATACATCGCTTGATGTGGAAGCCGCGCTGCGTACGATTGCACTCTGCGATCAAGGCTAAATGATTAAATCCGGGTTTTTTCCCGGATATCTCCATATTTGTGGCCATCTTCATATCGCCGGCACAAGGTCTGCGACATAGTTCGAGTTGTGAAACTGTTATAAAGTGAATTATTTTAATGTATATTTATAATGCTTTAAAATACATATAAACATAGCAGTCAGGTATAAATTAATTTTTGTTCGTCGACTAGTGGCAGTGAGTTAGATCACCTGCCAGATCCGAAGGCATTAGGATGGTGGCCAGTACATGCTGGACTGCATTAGCTAGGCAAGAACGATGAAGAAACTAACATGCCATCGCACACATCTTAGTTCGTCTGGGCTTAATAATGTCTGAGATCGTGACAACCGATATCATGTTACTATATGGCTTCGGAACGAAAGCTGATACCAGGGGCTTAACTTGTAACTCTGCACCCCCGAAAGATGAAAATTTCCTTCGATGTTTTCATGAATTATACGCATTTTTTTCAGTATTTTTAAATTGATTTTAGCAGCTGAAATCATATCAGAAGGCTATCTCAACGAGATTTTTAATTAAAAAAAACATGATTACCAAATTATACCTAAAACAACAATGTAAATTAAAACTCAATACGCTCGAGCGCGCTCGCCATTCGCACGAGCCGGGTATGTTGTGTTTGCGTGGTTTACTATACATTGTGCGCTCAAAAACAAAAACATTTGTAACCCATGACTTCCAACATGAAAGGTTTCTATAATTTTATTATAGGACAATATAACCTTTATCCAAAGTTTTGCATTGACAGGGTGAATTATTACGAAGTACGACGTCGGTCATTTAATTTGCATAAACGCGAACACATCCAATCAACCACTTCATAACATGTTACTGCTATTATTTACTAAACGAGATTGAGTTGGTAAATGAAGCGAACTGGTAAATGGAGATCGCTACACATAAACTGTAACTAATTTACTCAACTGCAACTACAGTAGGTATACTTATTGGACATTTATTACTTGCCCTAGGTATGCACATCAAGTCACGGATGTGCGCGAAAGCGTTCCCGTGCCCCCTCCCCCACAAGGCGGGAGAATGGCCACCGTGGGGTTTTAGTCGGTAAAAGACCGACATAACCCAATTGCCTCCCCCTGAGCTTGCGGATATCCATAAGGATCTCTCCACGCAAAAATAAAAAAGGTACCCACATAAAATCCTTTTTTTTAAGCCATTGCGAAAAGTAGTAATTCCCTTAAATAGGCGATCGTCTGTTCGTTACTTGTTCCCCTCTATCATATTTCTTTGTCATCATAATGGGATAGTCTACGAGTTAGCCAAACAAATTCACGTAGTACTCCCAATTCTTAATTATATAAAATGGCAATGATGATCTCAGTGCCTTTGCTCAACCGTATGATTTAACTCACGGTGCGATCAGGACACACCCACTATATAACCTGTAGATACCTGCTTCACTGACCTTTATGCAGCAGTTACGTCATATAATAGTTTAGAATTATTAAAATTATAAGTCCGTTAGCCTGCGTTTGGAATGGATGGTCAGTCATGGCAATTGTCGCTAAGACCTCGTGAAGGATTGAAGTGGCCTAAATAGTAGCACACAGATTCGCCACACTTCACAGCAGGGGTTTGCAAAGTTGAACGAACATCACCCAGATCACTTATCCATATTATGTATACTTAATTATTTTCAGTTACTGCCACACGTGGCAGAAAACTGAGAGTCTCTGGCAATAAATGGAGAAAATAATAATGTAAAACTTGAACTCTACGTCATGATAGGGGGCGAGGCACAAGAGGAGCACCGGTGCGTTCCGTTTGGAGATCCCGGAACCGCTCAGGTATCTATCGAAGATTTCCCCCGGTCAACAAAAAAAAAAGTAATGACGACGCAAAGTAGTTTGTTTCTAACTTCATTTATGTACGACGTAGTATACAATTTAATACCGATAAACGCTTAAAACAATGACCTCAAATATATATAATCGAATTACTTGGTAACATGCCGCGTACTCTATTCTGTGTTAATAAGCACTTCAGCGGAAGGGTTCGGGAGCGATGACCGAGTGCTGATGGGACTGGATCGCCTCAAGTTAATTTTTCATTACAATTTATCGGTACATTATTTCCTTATTGCTCTCGAAGGGTAATCCCATATTGTCATTTTTGCAATCGAATGCTTTTGTAAGGTCAATGCGATTCTTTGTTCTTATGTTCCTTATTATTCTGATTATTATTTAACCATCGCATCACATATATAGATACTAAAATTTGCATTAGCTATTAAATCAATTTGCACTGAATTAAAACAAACACATAACTATTAAACATAATCTCCACTACACATCACCCGTCTAATATACGGGTAATTATTCCACTGAGCTAATGAGTTTAATGATGAGGTGCACAAAACAGCGAATTGAGAGCCGACACTGCTGATGTTTATTGATGAATAGCTTTTGCCCGCCACTTCGTCTACTTTGAGTAGTTAATTTTAATTTAATTTGTTACACAATGTGAGATTGAATCAAATTGAATGGTCTTATTTAATTTCAGAGAGTACCTTAAACATTTTATACACTAAATGATAAAGAGGTAACGTTTGTTAGATTATTCGTTTATGCGTTTGGATGTAGGGAGTAATCTTCGGAACTGCTGTTTTATTTATTTATTTATTAAAAACGGTCTACCAACAATTGTTACAACTATACATTTTTCAGACAAAAGCCCAGGTGGTCTTATAACTAATTGCACAATTACTTACAGGTAAACACCACTAATCCAAACAAACTTAACAATCTAGAAAAAAATTATAAATGTATTTGCTCGTAAATAAAAAGGAAGACAATAAAAGCTAATTCGATATTGCAACCAACAAATGCTTACGAAAACGATACAATGAGACAGAATGAATATCAATACAGCCACTGTATTTATTATAAAGTTTACTTATTGTAGCTACCGGAGAGTTGGAGCCTAGCACAGTTCTACGAAACGGGGGAACAAAGGGGTGCATGGGGGTACGAGGGAAATTCCTAGGCAATCTAAAATTAAAGCAGCTAAGAAGTTGGGGGCAGTCTACTTGATTACGTAGTATTTTATAAAGAAAAACCAGATCAGTAACATTTCGACGGTTCTCCAGTGAATGCATTTTGAAGTGATTTAGTCTATCCAAATAAGAATAATTTCTTCGTGCCATTTTTGAAGAATACGCTAGGTGCCATAAAAATCTGCTGTTCCGAATTAAAGAAAATCTTTCAATATGTTTCATCGAAGTGCCGCGGGCGGAGCCGCGGGCAGAAGCTAGTATAATATAATATCGTAGTAAAATTGATTACTACTTAGTTCGCTAATCACTAAAGTGCAGAACGTAGAGATATACACAAATTGAGCATGGTTTAGGACGCGCGATACCAAGTGACAAATAAATAGAAATAGATTATAATATTATTATACTCTACCTACGTCATCACTCTAAGTTACATTTGCATTGCGGTAGCCGCCGTAGTAATGTTATATTCAATCCTTATTTGTGCGATGACTTTGAATTTAATATTTACATTTAATCAACTTCAGAGCCTAACTTCATATATTAATTCACATAATGTAAGTTTATGCCCCGATCACACGAAGCGTGACCCACCAGCGACATACCACATACCTACGTGGAAAAATTATTGAATTTTAGAATATACGGAATATACGAATTATTACAAGGTTTATTCTGCTTTAAGTGGAATATTATACAGACTCTGATGAAATAATAATGAATGCACTAATAGCCGGGTTGGTCCAACGCTCGCGTTGTAAACAAGGTGTTGCCGTTCGGCCCCGGCTTGTGCGCATCTAAGATTTTTGGGATTTCTCATGTGAACCTCATTTAAAATATCGCTCATCACTTGATGTGCAGCGAAGGCAAGGTATTTCAAAAGACGTCTTAAGTTTGCTAGCCTGCACTGAGCCAGTGTGGGGGCTATGGTCCAAATCCCTCTCACTCTGAGGGTTTGACACAAAGTCTACCACCATCACGTGTTGCGTTACAGTGTTATCTTAGCACCCCTTCGGGAATTACATTGATGATGGCGTTTACTTCAATTTGGCGATTAAACTTAAAAAAATCAGCTTTTAATATTATTAATTTGCACGATCTGCATATTAAACAAATCAACTGATTTCTATAATTAGTAGTGATCAGTCATCCATCGCAGTGAATAGCGTGTGAATGTTGATTAGTGCCGCCCGCAGCCCCCGCCCGTAAATCATATTAAATTGTTAAACAGTCAATCATATCGGTAATTAACCATAATCTTTAACTACTGTTTGAGAGTTGGTAATGTAGGAACTATTTAAAACACAATTACTATTTACGAGTCAAAGAATGCGAGAATGTGAGAGATGACGATCGCTGAAAGAAAGACATCGAAGCCTTTATTTTTTTACTACCATACGTTTAAGAATAACAAAATGTTAAGGATACGTAAAAGTAGGTAGTTTTCAATGAAACATTATCTATAGCTTTTCCAAACAACCGGAGATTTTAACACGTGAGTTTATGTATGAGCGTCGAGCATGGTTGGCAAGTTATTACTTAATTTACGGCCGAACGCTTGTTATTGCTTGGCTGTATGTCTGTTTGTGTGTGTACTGTCGCCTTTTGCGGTTTGTTGTACTATCGTCTTATACGGGCCAAACCCAAATGGTCTTATGTTACATAAATACATCAATCACCTATAAATGAAATAAATCTGGTAGCCTTTGCCTAGAAGAGGAATGTACACCTTCTTGGTATTCGAATGGTCACCAGATGTTTGCTGGCTCATACTGACTGTACTTACAGTTGATTAAAAATCTTTGTATCTCCATGCAGCAGCAACGTATACACATAATACATGTATTATGTGTATATATTACTTATGTAGTATTATTTCGGACCAAGTACGTCTCTACATGTGCAAATGAATGCTCTTACTCAACATTGTCGCACTGCCAAACCTGATATTTACCAACAAGCAAGTTCTAAAAAACTTTTGAATTAACGCGATCAAATTCTTATGAGTGCACTTATGAGTCTTCATCCAATCTAACCTTTTCTATAAAACAAAGGCTAGGCCGAGGTCGCAACTATGCGATATTTTTATAACAAAACTTCATCACAGAGTCAGTGACACGATCATAATATTATCAAATATTCAGCTTGGCAAATAAGGTTGGCATTAAGCACTGCGTCCTGCCTCGACCATGTGACCACGAAGATAAAGTAACATTTGGTATAATTCATTATACATCACTGCACACGGCCATATAATATTCTTAAATTGTATGGAAACACAGAAATGGTAATGAATGATAGAAATGTTGGAGTTCACGTGTGCAGTTTTGCCAAATTGGGAGAGACTCGTCCCGCCCCCGGCTTAATGCCATAGAATAGTAATGATCCTTCGTATTAACATGCAGTTGCTCAAGATGTTATTCCGACTATTAGAACAATCCTAACAAGTCTGTGGTTCGCTCGGTCATCGTTAGGACCTGGGAGTGTTGTGGGTATATAAGGATGGGTATGCGACACAACGCACATTGTACGAACTGAGTGCCGCGTCCTGTGCCAGAGCTAACTAACAAACATGAAGCTTATTGTAAGTTTAATTTCTTAATATTAACTGCATACTGGCTGTTTGTAAAATAATTAACAAGACGCGAGCAACTCGAGATGAATTTATTCTATAAAGAGTCATTTTATAGTTATTACTATTTAGAACTACCAAACCAAACAGTCTGATTATCCTATTGACAGATAATATTAATAAAAATTGCGGGATAGAAAAAAGTGCGGGTCGGATCCCGAGAAATGTAGAGTTCAGTAGCAATTATGCAATTTCGTCCTACTATTAGTGTTCACTACATGAGTCGTAAATTGGTAGTTCATGCTAACTACTACTATCAGCCGAAAGACGTCCACTGCTGGACATAGGCCTCCCCCAATGATTTCCACACATCACGGTCCTCCGCCACTCGCATCCACCGGCTAACTAAGACCCCCTTAAATAGGTTTATTACCAATTCAAGATTTAATATTTTGTAAGTTACTCATTGTTAAAATTATTAAAGGGTAAATATATGACTTCTTTTTCTTCTTATAAACCACAGAACACTAAAACGCATAGATACTTACGATACTGATTTAAACAATCAAAGCACTTACTTATAACAATCATTATGATATGCAATGGAATTGAAAAACGAGTTATTTCCCAATTTTCAGTGTCCTTCGCTTATTTTATCAACTTTCCATGAAAAATGGTATCTGGATGTACTTTATTATTATTTTATACGGCCACACACATTGTATTTAAATAAAGTGTGATATACATTACATTGACACCTTATTAAAACTAAATATAGGAAAACTCATGCTATGTGCCTTTCCTTACTCTGACTCTCTTTCAGAAGGGCATAATAAGTGCATTCAGTATATTAATAATTTAATGCACACGATATCATGTCATAATGACAATATTTTATTTTTTGACACTAACAAGTTTATTAGTGGATTTAAACTTACTCAGGAAGCAATGTTTCTTCCTAAAAAATGTAAAAACATGATTGCTACATTGTTAGCCTATAATATTAACTCTGTTATAAGTAATATAACAAAGCCTAGAATAAGAGACGAGTCAGTATTATCTAGTAATTCTAATAATGCTGTGATAGACTGTTTAAACTACCGAGACTGACAATAGAGATACGTCCTAGTACTCGTATCTCTGGCGTTTCACAAAAATGTACAGATTATAATTATAATAAGAAGGAAGAGAGGCCTGGAACTTTAACATTATTTAATCAGAATATACAAGGATTTGCTTCAAAAACATTAGAAATTGAATTATTTTTAGAAAGAATGCGATATGATATTGTTTGTATTTGCGAACATTGGCTTAAGGAACATGAAATGTTAATAAACTATGAAAATTATTCGGTCGTAAGTTGTTATAGCCGCAAGTCCAGGCTTCATGGTGGTACACTAATATTAATTAGGAAAAATATTAAGTCAAGAGAACGAAAGGAAATAGTTGGGCTCTCGATTGAGCAAGTTATCGAGATTTCTTGTGTTGAGCTGGATAAGCACATCATACTGAGTGTTTACAGACCCCCACACATTCAGAATTTTAATACATTTGAAACTGTAATGGAAGATGTGTTGAAAAAAATCTTTGTTAGTAAGAAGTCGATTATAGTGTGTGGTGACTTTAACATTAATATTTTGGAACATACTTGTTATAGTGATAGACTGTTAGGCCTTTTTAAATCGTTTAATTTGAAAAATGTATTTTTTGAACCGACTAGAATAACTTCAACTTCCGCCACATGCATCGATAATATCTTTTGTAGTTGTAAATACTTAGATCAAGCGGTTGTTAATTATTTACCATCAGATCATAGTGGACAAACGATCGCCATCAATTCTACCTCCACTTTAAAAAATATAAAAATAAAAGGTAGGGTTGTAACAGCTGGGAACTTGCAAAAATATAATAACATTTTGAATAGTAAATTAGGTTCTCCCAGTTGTAACTTTGATCCTAATAGATTTTACTCAGATTTTTTTTCAATTGTACACACTGAGTTTGATAATATTTTCCCACTCAAAACTAAAATTATCAAACCTAAATTTACTTTTAGTGATTGGGCGACACGAGGAATTCGTAAGAGTAGGGAAAAGTTATTTGAACTTTATGAAATAAAAGTCCAGACTAGTGATCCAGCCTTCACTCAGTATGTTTCAAATTATTCGAAAATGTTTCGGAGAGTATGTCAGGCGGCTAAAGCCATATATATTAGTAAAATAATAAAATCTGCCGATGATAAAATAAAGGCCACCTGGAAAATAGTTAACAGTGAAACTGGGAAGACGAAACAGCGCAATACAGATTATACCCTGGAGACTCCACGCGGTCTCATATGCTCAGATACCGAGGTAGCACGGGAGTTTGAAATGTTTTTTACTAACATCCCTGTAAAAACAACAGAATCTCTGAACTGCTCCCCCCGTCTCTCAATTTCACTTCTTAAAAAAAACATAGCTGATTGCCCTGTTAAATTCAAGTTTGACCATATTAGTGGCCGAACTATTGTTAAAGCTTTCAATGATATAAAAATTAAACTAACAGAAGATCTATGGGGAATGTCTGTGAAAGCATGTAGAACTATTATTGATACTGTAGCCCCTTATTTAGCTTTAATTTTTAATAAATGTGTAGATCAGGGAGTCTTTCCGGATTTAATGAAGTACAGTAAAGTAATACCGCTTTTTAAGTCCGGTAATAGTAAAGATCCTAACAACTATAGGCCAGTTTCTATCTTGCCAGTTTTTAGTAAAGTGTTTGAAAAGATAATGCTTACACAAATGTTACATCATTTTAACGCAAATAACATCCTGCACGATCAACAATATGGTTTCACCAAGGGACGTTGCACAACCGACGCCGGTGTAACCCTAATAAAGCATATCTATGATGCATGGGAGAACTCACAGGATGCTATTGGCGTCTTCTGTGATCTTTCAAAGGCATTTGACTGCGTCAATTATGAAGTCCTTTTACTTAAATTAGAGCACTACGGTGTTATAGATAATGCTCTTAATCTTGTAAAATCTTATTTAGGAGACAGACGGCAAAGTGTTCTTATAAATGGTACTAAATCGTTAGGCTCTGCAGTAAAAATGGGTGTTCCGCAAGGATCGATTTTAGGTCCTTTCCTGTTTTTAGTATATATAAATGACCTACCGCATATAATTCAAAATAAGATGAAGATAGTGTTATTCGCTGATGATACCTCCTTGATTTTTAAAGTGGGACGACATGTAAATAATTTTGACGACGTAAATGACGCTATTCTTCAGGTACATAACTGGTTTACTATTAATAACTTAGCGTTAAATAGCAAGAAAACTAAATGTATAAGGTTTTCTTTACCAAATGTCAAAAGTAGTGATTGCGATGTAGTACTGAATAATGAGAAGCTTGAATTTGTTAACGACACGGTTTTCTTAGGGATAACGCTCGACTCTAAGTTACAGTGGGGTCCTCATATCAGAGTCTTAGTGGGACGACTTAGTTCCGCTGCCTACGCTGTTAGGAAAATTCGGCAACTAACCGATGTGAACACCGCAAGAATAGTTTATTTCAGCTACTTCCATAGTGTTATGTCCTATGGAATACTATTGTGGGGGAGAGCAGCTGACATCGAATCGGTTTTCATTTTACAAAAGCGGGCTATTAGGGCCATCTATAATTTGGGCAGTCGCGAATCCCTAAGAGAATTATTTAAGGAAACTAATATTTTGACAGTACCATGCCAATATATTTATGAAAACATTATGTATGTTAGGAAAAATTTATTTCTCTTTAAAAGGCTCGGTGATCAACATCGTTATAATACAAGAAATAGAAACAAATTAGATCAACCACACTTTCGACTAGCAAGGATTCACACATCTTTCATGGGGTATTGTGTTAAATTTTATAATAAAATACACTCTGACATTACCGAACTTAGTGAAAATAAATTCAAAGCGTGCATAAAACGTACGCTGTGTAAGAAGGCATACTATACACTAGATGCTTATCTTAAGGATAAAAATGCTTGGTTGGATGCTGGTCCGGCTCCTCAGGAATATAAATGACCTTGTTTGAGCAGACTATTAAGATTTTGTATTTATCTTCTTCCTTCTTATTTTCATTTACATAAGTAATTTGTAAATGTGGGAACCATGTAGCCATTAACTGTAATTTTATACTTAGTTAGTACTTTTTGTTTTTTTTTTTGACCTGCTGCTAAAGTTTGATTAGCCGTTCCTACATTGTTCTCACATACCTATAACAATGTATTGCTCAAAAATGTAAAAGATCTATTTTAAAAAAAGAGCAACCATGGAGTTTCTTGCCCGTTCTTCTCCATAGGAACGGCATTCCGAACGGGTGGTAAAGCAGTACCATAATATTTTTGTAACTTGACGATTCATAAGTACTGTACAATAATGGTCTACGTGAATAAAAAATATTCTGATTCTGATTCTGATTCATTGAGTAGGTAATATTATATCTATGGTCAAAAGTCATTTGGACCAATTCCAGAAGCGCATTTTTGGCGGCAAACATATGCAATGGCCATATTGTTTATTATATTATGACATCGTGTTACTTACCGACATCTTGAGTACTTCGTGTGTGGCCGTTTCACGGCCTGCGCGTATTTAGGCTGATGCATTGCCCAAATGCAACGGCCATAATAATAATTTTGGGTAGAAGACGCGACGTTACGTACGGCTAGCGGTTGCGACGCAAACACATTATTTTATTTAACGTAACATAATAATCACATAACTAACGCTTTTACGCATTGCGAAATACTTTAAAATAAAATACAACTTCCATTTGTTACGTTTTGCTTGAAATCTTGAAATTCTACTTATAATATTAAGTACTAAATTAGCCTTGTTTTTTATCTGACTTCATTTTCATATACACAGCGGTTCTTAACTCTTCCTTTACATAAGATTTAAATTTGTAATTACTCCTGTAAGTATTTTTAATGATACGTCCCGGATGTACTAATACATGTACTTACGCTGGGTGAACCCGTACGTGTATAGGGGAAGACAGATCTTATCGTCCGGCTCCTCAGGAATATAAATGATATTGTTCGATCAGACTATTTAGTTTTTGTTTTTCTCCTCTTCCTTCTTAGTTTCATTTACACAAGTAATTTTTAAATGTGGGAACCATGTAGCTATTAACTTGTAATGATATACTTAGAGTTAGTACTTTTTTTGACCAGCTCCAAAAGTCTGCCTAGCCGTTCCTACATTGTTCTCACAAACCCACAACCATTTACTGCTCAAAAATCTATCGGATCTTTTTAAAAAGGGCAATCATAGAGTTTCTTGCCCGTTCTTCTCGATAGAAACGGCATTCAGAAGGGGTAGTAATGTTTTAGCTTAGCAGTTTGTAATTATTTTAACGATTCATAAGTACTGCACTAAATGGTTTACATGAAAAAATATATTCTGATTCTATCTGACGGGTACGACCGTGTATACACTATGGCTTAATTGCATTAAAGTCTTAAATATTATAATTACAAATCTTACATGTAAAAAATACTGACCTAGTTTAAATTCTCACGGTTGACCAATTTTAAGATGACGCATCGCTGCGCTCTCGATACATTTTCGATGTTTCCAGCCAATCCATTTAGCTTAAGTTACTGTCAAATATAATAAATAATTGTTTTGCAAATGAACGGAATACTCTATATCTCATCAATAACCAGTTTTTTAGCGCAACTAACGATAGGTAGGTATACAACTTTGACTCGCGGCTTCGCCAGCGAAACCATTTAATTCTGCAGTCGACCCCCAATTATCATAGCATGGTGATAGCTTATCTTTTGAATGTAACTATAACTGATAACTAGATTGTAACTATAAGCTCGCTCAAGTTGGTCCAACAATTATAACGTGATGCTCGAATGGATATACACAGGATGATTTAAATAAAACTTATTTGGATTTAGACACGTCCAAAGCACTAGGCTTTTGCATTATTTTTTTAAAATATTCAAGGTACGGACACCGCCCATTGACTTTTTAATAAGTGTATAGGGAGATAGTCAGATATATTTACAGGCGATACACATTTGTAATAAATGGAAATTTATTTCAGTTCTACGATATTAGTAAAAGTAACTCTAAACTGTACCACAAACTACTATTTTAGAACGAACGTATACTTGCATTTTTCTATTTACGCTCTTACTGTGAACTAACATTGTTTAAGGTTATACAGACTGGAACTAGTGTGTCGTCGGTCAGGGTTGTATTATTTATTTTACGAGGACACAGCATATGCACTGCGCGTTGAAATCTTTTTAATGAAGTGCAAATATTTCCGCAATTTGAACACTATTATTATGAGAATTCACGTTTTACAATGTTTTTTCACAATTTATTGCGGGTTTTGCGGAGAATTGCATATTAATTAGGATCCTGACACTCATGACAGTTAGTTTCTTGACTGACATCTAAGAGGAGTTCAGTTTTGTTGACTTTTTAACTATTGATCAACTTGTTTGGTTTATAATTGGAAAAGTTGATAAGCCGAGGGTCAGTGGGTCCCTCTTCCCCATGCGTTTAATGGTTTTTTTTCGCTTGCTTTCGCTTATAATTATATTTATATATTTCTTATTTTATTATAATTTCAGATCACCATACTGGCTTTGGCTACATTCGTAACGATGGCAACGGCCGGTTACATTGGCGGTGGCTGGTCCTCACCCGTCTACTACTCACGCTCCTACGCACCCTCCTACTCGGGGTGGAGTGGCTACGGGGGCTACGGGGGAGGCTACGGGGGCGGCTATGGGGGTGGCTACGGGGGTTGGCGTAGCGGCTACAGCGGATGGGGTGGTTACGGGGGCAACTCCGGGTGGCGCAAGGGATGGAGCGGTGGATGGTGGTAGCACGTATTTTATTTTCTGAAAATTTTAAAATTAAACCTCTTGAGTACAAAACTGTATACAATTTTTTTTTAATAAGGAATAAATATTCGGTGCTGCAATTGAAATTATTTATCAATGCTTACTGAAAGTATTTACGAAATAAATATGTTATTATGTTGATATTTGGTATCATTTGATGAATGTCGACAAACATCAGAAAAAGAAATGGTAACATACTGCAATATATTAAGCCTTTGTGATCTAGTTTCACAGCTAGATCTGGATTTTATATCCGTGTTGGCCAACCGTCTCTTATGCCATCACCCGCCTCGCCGGTCAGTTGTGCTGCGCGCGCGCAGGCTAAACCTGTATTCAGCGGATAATTCCATTTCGTCATTATACCCATTTGCATGAAATTAATAAAACATCAACATGTAACATTTTAACTAGTTCGTTCAGTGAATCAATCACTGAAGGGTCACTCGTGCGGTTCCAGGTTTCATCAGCGGGTTGAAGTAGTTGTAACTGAGATTTTTCACTCATAAAATGTCCGGGATACATCGTGCCTGAAGAACGGTGACCGGCTAACCGTATGGTACATTCTACCTATTAATACTTAAATAAATTGTTACACATCAACCCTACCTCGAACGACAACAACATTTAATTGAGTTAATGTATAATACTAGTGCCAGCTAAATGGGTACTAAGTGGATTACGACATCGTACATATGTCGTAGACTGACTCTATTTTCGAAACAAGTAACCAGTTCGACGAATTAGATACTTATTTTTATTTATTTATTTAATACTAGTGGTGTTCGCGACTTCAGTACATTTGGTGCTCGGGTGCATTCAATACCCTTGCGCCCTCTAGTAGGCACGCGATCAATATGGAATAATGAAAGCTATATTTTTCCCAGTGATCCAAAATTCAGGTGCAAATAGTGCAATTATAATTTATGTTGGAAAGCAACTGCCCGTTTACTTCGCTTGCGTTACGCTTTCGTGGACTTGCGGGGTTGACTCTAGAGTATATTTTTTTTAGGAACACGCCTTACAAGAATGAAAAAGCACCACTCTGTCGTTAATCCAAAAATATTTAAGTAAGTAATACATTTAGTTTTTGAAGGAAATGCTCGGACGCGCCTTGCTACCGCCAGCCAGCGTCGGCTGCAATACAGGCCCAGGGTCCTTGAGAGCGCCGTGAGCGACACAGACTCTTTGGAGGCGTCGCGAGCGACGCGGGCGCTCGGCGCCGCATGCCCTGCACTATAGGTAGAGCGGGCACTGGTTCGTTTAATGTTTGGGTTATTTTAGGTTCTAGAATAACCACAAAAAATAGCCACTCTCAGACATCAATAGATTTCCCTGAGATAGCCAAACACTGTATCTCGAAATCCATTCTAGTGGATGAACACATGCAAGAGTTTCAGATTTCCCTCGACGGTTACTACATGCCAGAGTTCCAGATATCCCACTAGAGATATCTGAAATATAATATTCTTATCCCGGGAAAATAAGGGTTTCTTCGGTATCGTCAAAAAACTAAAAACCACGAGTACCATGTTGCGAACACACCTATATAAAAATATTTCAACAAAATGCAATGATTAATGGTATTAAAACATTTCCTGTGTGCATCTACCAAATGTAATAAATCAACATAAATATAATTTGAACCGGTTAACCTTTATTGGTACCCGCCACTAATCACTTACAACAGCGTCGAGCCAGCCCGGGGACAGGTGTTTGCTAATATCACTGATTTATCTGTCTTAACAATTAACAATAATGTTGTCTGTATGAGAAAATCAAGTAGAGTTTATTAGATTTGCATCTTGTAGTCCAGAAAGCCTTATACGTTTTTCTTAAGACATTGAGTCGTCCGAGTACGAGTGACACCTCTTAACTGCGCAAGAGCGTTCGCTGACTGTGTAGTGTAAAGTACTGTGTCGTACGAAAATTATCCCAAAGTGCGCTCGGCCTTACACTACCTGTACATACATCTATCTCAGGCACAGTGTCAATATGAGAAAAACATCAATTAGCACCTAAATTAAACCTCTTAAATATATTGAATCCGCTGAGAAATCGTTAATTAATTTCGGAACATTGAAGAAGCCGTCAATTATAAATTATAATTTGTTACCAATCATATTATTATTAAACAGAGCCGAGGTCGAACTAAAAATACTGTGACATTCACGAGAGACACAGTCATGAGAATTTCCACGAGCTTTAGTAATTTATGGAAATGGAATCGGTGCAAACCATGGGGTTCATGGTGTGAACTGGTCAATGGCATTTAGTTAAAATTAATAAATCCTATTTAAGTACCTACCATCACTAGTATAAAATTAGGCATATATTTTTAAATCTCATGTATGTCTATCCATGGTATCAAATATACGACTAAATAGCATTCGAAGACACGTTCGTTAAGAAATCTCGTCACTCGATATTTACTAATCTATGCTGAACTATAATGTGTTTCCCTCGCAACAATGCGCTAATACAATAAGCAAATAAGCAATAACATAGGCATTTATCTCATTAACATTCCATTATCTGTATCCTTTCATATACAAAACGTGTATAAACAGTCATAAGCACATATTTGCTATTACATAACATTTCTGGGAGTGCTTATAAGGCTGCTATACACGAGTGGAAAAATACGTTTACGTTTTCCATTCAGCTAAAGATAAAAATATTAAGAACTAACTGTTATTGGCTTTACTTAATCTATTTGAAAACAGGGATCAATTAAACTCAGTAAACTTTTGTTACCAGTTCGCAAATAAAACCGGAATGGATAGTTTATTAATCGACTCTATTTAATACCAATATAATATTACCAGCACTTTTGTAATGTCCCACTGCTGGGCACGGGCCTCCCCTCAATGCGAGGGGGATTAGGCCATAGTCCACCACGCTGGCCCAGTGCGGGTTGGCAGACTTCACATATCTTTCGAGGGGTTCTCTCAGACATGCAGGTTTCCTCACGATGTTTTCCTTCACCGTTTAGCAAGTGATAATCGTGGTTGAAAAGAGATTCACACATGAAATTCAGAAATCCCAGACGTGCGAGCCGGGTTTGAACCTGCGATCCTCGTTACCGAGGCAAGCGTTCTACCAACTTGGCCATCACTGCTATATTTAATACCAAAATCACAATAAATTCTCATTGCGGATTTTATTCTCTATATTTCAGTGGAATATTGTCAACTGCACTTACATAACGCCATGTTAATATATCTCAGGCGGTATAGATAGCTTCACATATCTTGTTTATCCACTTTTAAGTCGTAAATCATATGTGTATAGTGTGAAATCGCCTGTAGCAGTTGATGTCATGTTAAGTCCCGAAGCGCTCACACGCCGCGTGCGTCTGCGCAGCTCACTGTCAAGGCCGCGGTGACGCGCGGCGCGGGCGCGCTGACACGCTGCAGGGAAACAGGGCAACGGAGAAAGGTGCCGCACCATATACGGCATACCATCGGGAACAAGTTTATGGAGGCGAGAGACCACATTATGACCTCGCACTGCTCTTTCATTATCAATGATCTCCTTACCCTTTAATTAAAAGTAGGTACATATTAAAGGGTAAGGAGACCTACGAGGAATGCTTTCTACACGGTTCTTTAATCTTTAATACAAATAAAAATATCAGTAGGTATCAGTTTTATAAAAATATTTTATTCTCTATCAGTTAAATAAAATATATGTCTATTATTTATGAAGTTTGAGAAATTTATTCACAAGTAATTCTATATGGTCACTACCCTGTATATTAAGAAAGGTGGTCATCATCATCGGTTAAGTGATTCACAGATGATAAGTAATATGAAAATAACCAAGGATCGTTAGGCCACTAATGTTTATTCGTTCTATGGAATAAAAACTATATATATTGCAAATTCTTCCATTAATTTAAATCAATGTGACATAATAGGTATAAAATGCCTATTAATAAAACCGATATTTCTTAAATTTAACGATAGCGCTGAATCTCAATTAACAAAATAGTCAGATATCTAGTTTATATAAGCTAACCGTATCCCGCGACTGCGTGCGCGCATAAATTTTTTTTCTTAGCGAATAGCTAACGGAGACTTATAGGAATACGAGTTCTAAATTATTTCAGCTCTGGAGATCTTTGTGTGAGTGTATTAGTCAGTCATACAGAGGGTATTCATTTTTATACTTTTATACTTTCGTAGGTGAGGACAGATAAGTATATATTTGTCTTTGGCATCGCATAGAAAGATTCCCGCACACGCAATAATGTTACTTATACATAAGTACTTAATTATGATATTAAAACGGAACTTTATTGGCAATCGTATCCGCATAACACAGCAAGCTACATATGAGTGTGCACGCGCATGTGCGCTCGTATTGACTGCGAGCAAACATCTTGAAGTCAGCCAAAGGTCAAATATTTGAACTTTAACGAGCAAATTACACCACTTTAGGCCTCTACTTAAACCAATTGCGAAAAATAATAAAAGAAACCTTAATCGATTATTGCGATATTTTGTAATATTAAATTGTTTTTTTTAAATAAGAATAGCACGATAAAATAGGATTACAGTTGCATAAATACCTGTTTAAAAATAAAGGATAACCAAAATGTAAATAGCACCCTGCGGTGCTTGCGAAATGTGAAGAGTGGTCTTTTCAGGAATTATTTCTTGCAAAACGACACTTTCCTTTAAGCTGATAAACTAGCTGCTAAGCGTGCAGTGCTTTGCCGTGAGTCAAAGGCTGCAGGAATCGCCACAACAGCGTCATCTTACTGCTAGCAGTGTTTCACCTTCACGCTCAAACCTTATAAGATCTACTCATATAATAACACTGTTACTTGGATGTGTGTTTATAAACTAATTGTTTTAAAAAAATATAGCACATTTTCAATGGACCTTTTTAATATATAGAATCATTCCAAGTATTTCTATATTTTGTTTCGGTCAGTCTGGCAAAGCTGATGGACGAATTTTAATTTAGCTTCTCATTGAAATAGCTCATTATACGATCAAGATCTAGGGTAATTTTGAAATAAAAACAATGAAAAATGGATGGTGTTTCCCTTAAGTCTACGGATACGAAGTCGCGGGCGCTGCTTGTATGTATTTTTAAACCACAGACGGTTGGTATTCGCTGATAATGATCAACATATATACATAATCATTTAGATTAACATTAGAATGTTTGTCAAAAATAATTTCACCGAAACGAGCGCTACGTTATATGAACAACATGTTAATGTAACATTAGTATTCATGTTTTTCGGTTTTCGTCGGCTTGGTTTTACCCGACTTAACAAACACGCAGTGACTCGGCCTTGTCTAGGCATTGCTGCTATTAATCTTGTATCATCATTCGATGACCCTAACACGGTTCGGAGAGATCGAACTCACACCGAAGCGCTAAACCACGCAATAGCCGTAAATATGGATGAGTTGTAAACTCTGGCGATACTTACAAGTGTGGGAATGAAACGTAATGGTCAGATAATTGGGTGCAGCACGTATCGGTAAAAATGCAAGTCAAATTATCAATGTAGAGCTGCACTCATCGGTTTGTATGATGGCCAAATCATCAAGACTGATCGCGAGTACTGTAAAGTGTCTATAATAATGTCGGTGTATGAGATCACTTTTGAGAGCCAAATTACAATAAGTTTAACGGATTTTGTGGCTATTTGGGAGGACTCCTTCCATTTTCCATTACACTTTATCAAATTTTATAAGAATCCGCCCAGTACATTTTGGGATAAAGTCTTGGCTTGATCTCGCGAGAACCTATTAGTTTGCTAAAAATAGTGTCCCCCTACTATTTCTTTGCGAAAATATTAACCTTGCAAACACGACCAAGCTACAGTCGTATAATACGTATACAGATTGATTCAGAAAGGGTATACTAAGCCTTGAATCTGCGTCGCTTTAGCTCATTGTTAATCATTATATAATGTCAGAATTTTGACATGTCAACTTAAAAAGAATAATTTGCTCTCAAAAAAGGATAACCGTATGTATTGAATTAATTGAAATTCGAACGTCACATAATGATTAACGATACGCTAAAGCAGCGCAGATTCTAGAACTAGTATACCCGTTCTGAATCACCCTGTAGATGTAGATAGTTATATAATACACTATCTACTTTTCAAATCACTGTTTGTTGTGTGTTTGTGTCAATAAATAATGTTTACCTTCAAGAAAACCTAGGTATAGGTAATCATTTCATTAACTCCACGGTGATCTAGTCTATAATATTAAAAACACTTAATATTTTTTAATATTATGTATTTCTAAACATCCATATTAACATGTTAGCACTTGTCGTGTTCAATAATATATTTAGCCTGAAACTGGTCTGTCTGGTCTGTGTCACAAGTCAAGGCCATGTGTGTTGATCTTCATAACGCGATTTCGATAATAGCTCCTATACCCGGATCACTGTGACAACATCTTTGTGACAATTTAGTATGTAATAAGCATACACTAGGAGCGAAATAATGAAAACTATATTATCGTTAAGAGTAAATATTTAATAGCTGATAAAAGTAACGTCAATTTGTTTGAAATTGATATAAACTTTATGATACTTGTTTAAGAGCGAGAGAGAGTATTGGCTATTAAAATTGAAACGAAAACGACACGTTGCCGTGACCTGAGTATTTAAGTATACTAGTGACAATGATAGATCATCCCAGGCGCACTGAGCCTACTTAGTTTACTCCACTAATACTCGTTAACCGACGCCGTTAATGGTTGTGTTATATTATTACGACATCGGTAACGCCCGAGCCCCACCTGCGTCTAATGCCGTTTATTAACGCGTTAATCGACACAATATACCACATTTTATGAGGAGTAACGCGCAAATTAACGGCATTAGGCGCAGATGTAGAAGGAGCATAATACATACTTGAGTATAAACTATTATGTACAGAACGTAGGGAGTACCGCAGATATTCAGTACTTTATTGTTGTCTAAATATTTGACTATGAGCTATTGCCTAATTATCTTCCCTTTCTTTCCTTCCTCCTTCCTTCCTCCCTTTATTTCCTTCTTATATTTTGTTTAAAAGTCCAAACAGCTAGCTGGTGGCATAGCAATTTAAATTCTATTTCAGTACAACACACACACTACACACTTTACGTAGTTAACCTAAAATCCTTTCTGTGAGCAACGGAGGAAGTTGGGTGTAGTCCGACACTTGAACAAATACTTTTATAACGTTCGTTTTAACGATGTTAGCTGGGTGTCGTCATCTCGCGATTACGAATGATACCTTGTGCTGCATCAACACCAACTCGGCAGACCGGTGCACATTTGAAGGCTCCTGGTAACACACATATTTGAAAATTAATATAAACATCAAATTATAATTAAGATAGAAGTAGAAATGAATAAGCTTAACCTCCAGCACAATCTTTTTCACGTACCGTTTCGGTAACGTAATGTTCTCCATCCCTCTCCCACCCCGGGTTTCATAAATATGTCTGACAGTGACAGCATGTTTCCTGGATGACGTAAGGATTACTTTAGATGTTCCTGCTTACCCTGCTGAACAGAAATATATTCCTGCATAGAAATAGAGAGAATATAAGAACCGCCTATTTTTGGGTAGTGCTAGTGAAAGCTTTAATTTAAATAAATAGAGTAACAACGAGTTTATTGTAAATTGTACCAGCATTCAGCCACAATTTAAACAAGTCCATGGTTCGGCTCTACAGTCTGATACTTTAACGTTCAAATACATTTCTTGGGCGCTGGCTACGACTACTTTATATGAGATGAAACGATTATGATCATCTCCAGCTAAAGGAGCTTAAACCTTTTTCTAGAAGCGTAAGCGTTTACTTCAAAGTGTTATTAAATTGTATATAAATGTCTATCACTGCAGTGTGTAAGAAATTATACATTAACACGGTCATGTGCTACTCCAACTAGTCCCGAACACAATAAGAGAAGCTTAATATTGTCCCTGGATGGCATAATGTTGTGTACAACTTTTATCTCCTGAACGTCCATAATCAGATGTAATTGATGAGCAATCTAGTGTTCGATATAAAAGCGCAAATCTGAAAACTACTCATTTAAAGCAAGTTTATTATTCCAATGTCTGATCATCGGTTAAGTGATTATTTATACATTTATAATTTTTAGGTACCTGCAACCTCTAGAAGCGGTTTCAAATGACGTCACATCTCTATGATTAGCCGCCACGATCAAAGCACGTTCATCAAATATTCTCCTCGACGCTCGTATATAATGTGTCGGGAGCGTCCCGGCGGCTTCACTCCACGACCGACCCTACACCACAGACCATGAGGACCATTGTAAGTATTAGTACATATACCGTTTATAGTTATAATATTGTTCAATATAACGTTACATAAAAGACAAATAAATTGCTACTCAAACAGATGTTAACCTTGTGATTTGAACATAATTTCAGCAGAAATTCTCATACTTTTGCAAAAAAGTCTAATTTCCTATAATAAAATAAAATATGTTACGGTGACTTCTTTTTGAAGTAAATCCTTCAATATATTTCCTAGTTATATATAGTGATTACTTTGCACATCGAAATCTATTTTTTTTTGTGAATTATTTTATAAAACAAATGATTTAATCGTATATCATTCAAAGAATCCACTAACTCAGAAACATTACTTGCAGGCTCTAGTGTGCGCCCTCGTGGCCCTGGTGTCCGCCGGCAAGGACGCCGCCGATCGCGGCAAACGCAGCTTCTACCACGGACTCGGCAACCTCTACTCTGGACACGGCAGCAGCTATGGCAGTGGGTACGGCAGCGGATACGCCAGTGGCTATGGCGGATACAACAGCGGACTTAGTGGATACAGCA
Organism: Pheosia gnoma; assembly: GCA_905404115.1. NCBI lineage: Eukaryota > Metazoa > Arthropoda > Insecta > Lepidoptera > Notodontidae > Pheosia > Pheosia gnoma. Next base: position 86,324 of record FR989909.1, on the reverse strand, counting down.
GCGGGCTTGGTGGATACAGTTACTCTGCCCCCTCGGTGTCTTCCTACTCCGCTCCCCTCGGCTATTCTGCCCCATCAGTGAGCTATTCTGCCCCATCTGTGAGCTATTCTGCCCCCTCAGTAAGTTACTCCGCTCCCTCCTATTCTGCCCCCGCGATCGACTACTCCGCTCACAGTTTCTCAGTCCCGGAAACTAAAGTCGTCGACGTCAAGAAAGTGGTGAATGTACCTAAAGTTGTGGAGGTGCCCCAAATTGTAAAAGTACGCAAGGTTGTCAGCGTACCGCAGGTGATCACTGTTAACAAAGTTGTTCCCACGTACAACAGCGGATACTCTAGCGATTTGTCGAAAGGATACACCGGTGGCTACACTGGTGGGTACACAGGAGGCTACACTGGTGGATACTCGGGCGACTACAGTAGCGGATATGGCAGCGGATTCGGCAGCGGATACGGCAGCGGATACGGCAGCGGATACGGCAGCGGATACGGCAGCGGATACGGCAGCGGATACGGCAGTGGATACGGAAACCTCGGATACGGTAGCAGCGCACACGGAAGTGCTTACTCCACTGGATACGGGCACGCCAACAACGGTTGGTGGTAAAATGTCTAGTCAGACGAAACGTATTATTGATGTTTTGTCGTCGATAAAATATATTTTTTAAACTATTTGTGACTCAATTTTATTTCGAACTAGCTGTCCCGGCGAACTTCGAACCGCCTCAGAATCAAATGTGATTATTTCCATATTTTATCATATAGTTATTATGCTATTCGGGCAGACAAATAAAAAATCAAAATCATAAATATAGGCGCACCTGTTCTTGGGTCAAAATGGTATAACTAACACTACTATATAATAAAACGAAGACGTGTTATATATATAAAGATTACACTTATTATCTAGGAACATACACGGGTAGTTTTGGGATGACAAAAAACTCTAAAGCCTTGACATAGTGTTAATACTACAAAAATATGTATTATGGCGTTGGTATTATTACTTGAAATGCAAACAGAATTCAATCTAGTTACACCTGTTAATTACGTCGTCCTTGAACAAGCAATATTTTTCTTAGGGGATGTGGAAACTTTGCGGGCCCTGAGCTGAAAACCTAAAATAATATTATAGAGTGATCAATACTACAATTTACTAGGTTGTCTAACAAGAATCGTATACCACATCAAATGCTATACCTATACGAATACATTAACATATAATAAACAATTATATCTAAAGAATTTTGGAGGGATTCATTTGGTTAACAAATATTATTAGCTTTGACGAGGTAAATACGTTATCGACGTGATTCGATTTTAGATAGATGAGACAATGTTCATAGAGTGTCATATAAGTTCTCCCAACGATCTAAAACAATTATTAAAATGTACATACAAGCACAACTGATATATACATATACCGGAAAATAAATGAAAATATAAAAACATTATTGCAGCTAAAAATTCTGGAACCCTTCTTTATCTTATACCAAATCTCGGGCGCTGGGACCCCAAAATCTTGACTCCAAACGCAATATTGATTTCTTATATTTACGCGAGTACTACACATTGAAATAAAACTAATTATAAGGTTTTTATCGCATTTGCAATAACTCAAGACACTGTGAGCACTTGCTGCGTTGATCGAATTGCAAACTATAACTAAATATGAGGATCACCCAGTTCAAACTATGACACTAGAACGTCTAACACCTCAGTCCTCCCTTGACCATGGTTGTTGTAAAGCCGCCGAAACATTGGGAACGTAAAAACATAAAATTATGTGTTTACGATCCCGACGTTTCGGCTGCTTTTCATCAATGATTATATTATTTGTTTACTTTATAATTATATATATATATATGTAAGTTTACAAAATACCGAAAATAATAATGTATCCCATTTACTCTGTAATTAAATTAGGCTTAAAATATTTCCTCAGTATACTCGTACTCGACTGAAAAATATCGATGAAAATAAAATGTATTAATTTAGGAATAAGTAGTAATTTATTTATTTATTTATTTATTTGATGGAAGACCAACAGCTAAAAGTAACAATAATAGATACGGGTACAGCATCTGAGAGCCAATTACAGGTCTCCACGTATAGATATAGGGTAACTTGTTGACGTGTGAACTTACATTAAACATTGAAAAATAATCTTAATGGCACTGAACTACGGTAACGCACGGTAAGTAACTTCTGAAAAATAATAAGAAAATAAAATAACAGCAAAACTGCGGTTAAGTCCTACTGGAAAAAATCAAGGCTTAGACACCGCTTCGCTGAATTAATACTGCAAGTGAATATATCCAGATTGTGCTGTTTGCATATCCTATTAACATATCTGCTTGCTCGCACAGTGTATGAGTTCTGCCTATAATTTGTTGTAGCGTGAGGAATGCGTATGGGTGGGTTCGATCTGATAGATTTTTGAGGAACATTAAAAAGGAATTTACTTAGAAGCTCGGGGGAATCAACGTCGTTTGATAGTATTTTTAAGAAGAATAGGAAGTCAGCAATTTCACGTCGATCCACCAGGGGTAAAAGGTGAAAGTTCTTACAAAGATCATTATATTTAGATGAGTGATATGGGATTTTTTGTCGATAGCATAGGTATCTAATAAATCGCTTTTGTATACCCTCAATTCGGTCTATGTATTTATTATAGCAGGGGTTCCAGATCTGTGAAGCGTATTCTAGGTGGCTTCTGACAAATGTACAATATAATATTTTCATGGTCTTAACTTCGTTAAAACACTTAGACATGCGCATGATAAATCCAAGAGCTTTAGAGGCTCTATTGACAATGTTGTCGATGTGGACGTCGAATAGTAGTTTGGAATCATGATGTACGCCCAGGTCGCGGACGACATAACTTCTAGGAAGAGTTTGACCCTGCAGGGTGTATGTAGTTGATAGAAAGTTAACCTTACGAGTATAGGAGACAACAGTACATTTAGAAGGATTAAGGTCGAGTTTGTTAGCGCTGCAGTAATCCTCTAAGCGACTCAGGTCGTGCTGAAGGGCAGTCATATCATCGGGCGACGATATGACGGTATAGATTTTCATATCGTCAGCGAAGCAAAGGAGATTGGAATTTTCAAAGCATGAGTCGATGTCACTCACATAGGCCACAAAAAGCAAAGGCCCGAGCAAAGAGCCTTGAGGCACTCCACTGGGTATGGGAACCCAACTAGAAATGTAGTTGTTTACCACTACAGCTTGCGTCCTATTGTGTATATAGGATGAAAACCACCTAAGCAAGTCTCCACGTATACCCATATGATGTTCTAGCTTAAACAACAGAGTATTATGTTCTATTCGGTCGCAATAATCATTAAGCAATCATCCAACCTTTGATGATATAATTTTTTTTTATAAGATTTTAATCAGAACGCCTCTTCTTGCTCAAATTCGTTCAAACGTCATAAGATTTTTGATATTTAGATAAAAGCCATCGTTAAGTTCGCTCGTTCGTTAAATATCGATGTAATTAAAGTATCTACTCAATGAAGGCGTAGATTACGTAAAACGTCGAAGAGTTGTTACAAATTTAATTAAAACTTGTTTTAAACTAACGTATAGTGAACTTATCTAGCACACAGTGAAATCTATCAATATTGGCAGTAACATTATAACGCTATGGTCTCAAGGTGGAAAATTGCGGCTTGTTGCAGATTGAGCAACAGCTAGCTTGCTCTTAGTTACCACACGCCTGCTTGGATGTGTTCCGGGAGTGTGTAATGACCTGCGCGGGCGCTGGTCAACCGTCGCGCGGAACCTGTTTCATAGGAGAGCATTAGAAATGGGTTATTGGTTATAAACACTAGATATTGAGATTTGAATTGATAGCTCCAATTTATTGTTGCAACATAACGTGAGATACGAATCGTCAAAACTAAACACTGGATAGGTACATCAAAATACCAAATGTTTACGATTGTAATGGGTTGGTTGTTGTAGAGCCAGACACATAAATGAATAGTTTATTGTGTTTCTAATTATAATGAATTTGCAGCGCTGGCGCGGGCGCAAGGTGCACGGACGCCCAAACTTTCCGCTCGCCCCCGCCGCCGCCGCCGCCGCAGCCGCCGCCCCACCGCAACGCCCAAATGCAAGTGACGGGGCGCGTTACGTCACACATAAATGACATTTTATCACTTTTTAAGTTATTGGAAGTAAAGTACTTTTAATAATAACCCGTATAATCATTGTTAGAAATTAAATGAAATCACATTACGTCAGATAGGTTAGTATACAATATTTTAATGGTAGGTAGATATGCAGCTTTGTTATACCGAGTTAAGATTATAGATGAAGAAAATAATTACAAGTTATGTATGATGACGATGGTTTTAATAAATGCATCACGAGATGTTAAAGAAAGTCACCCACTGTGCTGTGCGGTTCTTTCCCGAGTGAATTCGACCTGATGGGTAATGACAGTTAGGTGGGTGGAATGTGCAATCGTATCAAGACACCTGTAAACTAGATTCGCAATCATATTAGTATCACTTTATTGTGTAAGTACTGTTCAATGTTGAGATTATGTGGCCTTTGACTTGGGTACTTATGGTTCATTTTAACTACCCACTTAGGCCAATACTACCCAAGCCACATTGTTTACTCACACTCATAATTAACAATGAATAAATATACTGATTTCTTATATTTACGCGAATACCATACGTTGAAATAAAACTTATTTTAAGGATTTATTGAAATAACAGAAACATCCTAATTTCAATAGGGAAGATGGCTGGGTACTACCACCTACTTGGGATCCAGTCATTAATAAAATTAAATCCAAAACCAAGCGCACCATTTCAAGACCTCAAGACACAGTGAGCACTTTCTGCATAGATTGGACCGCAAACAACAACAAAAAATCAGGGAACCCAAGTTCAAACTAAAGAAGTTCAAACAAAAGAAGCCGAAACGACGGGAACGTAAAAATAGAAAATATACGCCATAAAATCGATAAATAATAAAAACATGAACCCTTTCGGGGAATACGTGGATGGTGCGTGTATGAATATGATTCCTTCCTGAAATTCTTTGTTGTAAAGATTTACATTATATAATACTTACGATTCACTAGTAATATAATGCAAGTTACTTTTGCCAACTCGACCGTGCCAAGCAGAGAAGGATAACATGAATTTTTATTACATGTAATAACTAATCTATCAATGTCTCAATTAAAAAAATATAGGGCAATATTTTTTTCTATATTTCCTTTAGGTTAAATATTGATCTACAATTATTGCACCCTGTCGAGCGCATCGGTGCGCCTGCGCAAGGACGCGGTTGCGAAACGCGCCGTCTGCGCACCGTATATATACGGTAGGAAGCTCACTCACGGCATCACACACCGACCGCTCACAAACCAACAACATGAAAGCTTTTGTGAGTACCAACCTTTTGGAATAAGGATAGTTTAAAAAGTGCTAGTTCCTCCTCGACCCTCGATGGTCACCGGGTTGTTTGGCTGTTCAGTGTTCCAAACAGGAGACCGGGGTCAATAATTATATCGCTGAGTTCCTAATCCCTAAAGCCCTAAAATGTTTTGCAATAATAAGCCAGTTCTGGGGTACATGAGAATTTTTGGTTCTAGTAATGTCCTCAACATTGAAACGTACACTTCAACATTCAGTTTCAGCTGAAAAGATATTTTTTGCAACTGAAAGTAGTATTTATAGGAAGTTGTATTAATACCGGGTATACTCATTACGCAATAACATCGAACCTGAATTTCCTATGGGGTAGGTAGAGGTGCCCTGCAGGGTGCCCACATTTAGCCAACAGTATGTGGCACCAACGACATAGGGGGCGAGCCTATTGCCATACCATGCTTAGCTTCTCGCGTAAAATTTAAAGAGTGAATGTTTTTTTACAATAAATTAATAGTACCAATATTTATTCCTCCAGGTAATCTTCGCTCTTGTGGCACTGGCCGCGGCTGAAAAGTCGGAGGAGAAGTCCAGCGCTGTGCGTGAGAAGCGCGGCTACTTAGGGGGAAGCATTGGAGGCTACAGTGGAGGCTACGGGGGTGGTTACGGCGGTGGTTACGGCGGTGGTTACGGCGGTGGCTACGGCGGTGGTTACGGCGGTGGTTACGGCGGTGGCTACGGGGGTGGTTACGGCGGAGGCTATGGTGGAGCCTCGGTGGTAGCCGTAAACAAGGTCGTCAGCGTACCCAAAGTGGTCGAAGTCCCGCAACTCATTAAAGTCCGCAAGGTTGTCTCCGTGCCCCAGGTTGTCACCGTCAAGAAAGTCGTGCCAACCTACTCTGGTGGTTACGATGGCGGGTACGGCGGCTACTCCGGTGGCTACTCCAACGGCTACTCGGGTGGATACACCGGTGGATACTCAAACGGCTACACCGGTGGCTACTCCGGTGGTTACGGCAACAGCGGATGGTGGTGAACTGTCTAGTCAACATGAACAATTTATGTGATTATTTTTTTTAAGTTTTTTTTGTGTTTTTTAAATATAATTTTAATTTTTAAACAATTTTATGATTTTCTCTTACCTTACACCCAATATATTGAACCTGTGGCGTAGGAAATAATGAACTTGAAAAAAAAACATTACCCAATAGTGGTTTATGAGATCTATACCTTTATTTATTATTTTTTATTTATTAGTTCCTACATTGTTCTCACATACCTATAACAATGTATTGCTCAAAAATGTAAAAGATCTTTAAAAAAAAAAGAGCAACCATGGAGTTTCTTGCCCGTTCTTCTCCATAGGAACGGCATTCCGAACGGGTGGTAAAGTAGTAGCATAATATTTTGTAACTTTTGTCGATTCATAAGTACTGTACTTAATGGTCTAGGTGAATAAAAAAAATATTCTGATTCTGATATAATTTCAAATATAATTCACTATTTACAACACAACTGCCCCAATGAACTAAAACTCGTAGGAATCGTATCTGGACATCCATCGCAGCTCTTACAACACTCTTGCAGTGACCGCTCCGAGCTAATCCGGCAATAAATCTTTATGACTAGTGCCGCTCGACACACATATCTTAAATCCTTTCGTCCTCGAACTAACACTCGTAAACATAAACACGAACGTGCTGGTATCTGATCTATTACGTAAAAAATAGGTTACTATGTTAAAAATGTAACGTGACGACACACTACATCTTTGTACCCGAAGTATTGTGACTTGACAAGTTGACATTATATAGCTCAGCAGCCATCTGCCGTTTTAAAATTATGGTATTCAAAGTGACAGGTCACACTGTTGGTTTGCTAGATAGGCTGAAATTGTGGCCAATAAATGGATAAAAATAAAAACACTTACATGATTAGCTACAAAATCAGATTGTTTTATAAATTATATCTCTATAAGTATTTCCGAAAATAGAATAGGTTAAATTGTAAACCTTCATAAGTACGATGACTACAGCTGCGTCTGGTAAGTTGAGCGTACGCCGATTGTCTGAGTGGCCGCAGGTTCGATTTTCGAAAATGATATTTTCTGAGTGTTACTGAGTAAGCACCCAGCCTATTTTTAACCGACTTCAAAAAAAGGAGGAGGTTCTCAATTCGGTTGTATTTTTAGAACGAAGTTCCTTATCGCGCGTTACGAAAGGGGGCTAGACGGAAAAAATTCAGACGAAAAATTAAGATGAAAAATTGTAACGACCAATTGTAAGCATTTTTATAAACGAAAGTATAGTTTAGTATATAAAACCCAAAAACATAACGATATCTCGTTCAAAAACATGCTAGCGACATCTATCGCTGACAAAAATAAACATAAATAAACGAAAGTATAGTTTACTATATAAAACCCAAAAACATAAAAACATGCCAGTTTGCTATCTTTGTCGTTTGCATTGATGCATGCAAAATTATTGATTTTTGTACATAATAAAAAATAATAAAGGAACTTCGTTCCATCCGGGTGTCCCTTGACACCTCTCAAGTTTTTTTATGTATACTTAGTAACAAGATGCGCGGACCAATTTGTAGGTATAGTCTTTGGCGTGGACCGGCAATACTCTACTCAGCTGTTTGTTTGGCACCGACTTCTCATTCATGAAATATTTGATTTAGGTAGACAAGGTAGTTTTCAAGATTAGATTATTTTTTGCACTTTAGTTTTTTGACGACGGTTTTTTTTGTTAAAAAGTTTATTACTATACCCATAATTCCAGCTTTGTTAGGTTTGGGGCCATACAACTGGTGTGTATGTAATTAAAAAGTAGGATATACTTACAACATTTTAAATAACAAATATGAGATGTAATTACATCTGCCATTGCACGTGCTTATCTTTATAAGTGCATTTATGATGACGACAATTACATCCTTATATGTAACATTGAATCTTGAAAGGGTAACGCGGTCTTTCACTTATCTGAAGCATTTTATTCAATACTGTAGGCCAATAAAGGTTTCGTACTGAACGCAGTAATTTCGTTATTACGATGTTGACCCCGTGTGGGAATCGATCCCGCAATAATTGGTGGTTTGATATTTAAACCGATAGCTTAACAAACCAAATATTACATACAAATGCAACGCTGTGTAGGCGATGCCCCTGCCTGAAGCCATACAATGCATGCCGTTGCTTTTACACTTGTAGTAACAATATCGCCAGACGAATACATCAACTGTACGCTACCCAACGCAGCTACACTTATAAAGTCAAAGTCAAAGTCAAATCATTTATTTCGTATAGGCCTACGGGGGCACTTACAAATTGTCATTACATTTTTTTTTTCTTAAGTCTACAACCGGATCGGAACGCGACCTCAACTGAGAAGATCCGGCAAGAAACTCAGCGGGCTTGTCTTTTTTTTTAAATTCATTATTTTTACAATATAAAAGTAAGCTCCAGTGTGTTGCCATGCGGGGCGCACACACGCTACACTTTAACATTATATATATTGATATTTAAGCGATCAGTCCCAGGCTGCTTTATCATCCAAATTATCCAAGATCCTGTAATAACCCTTACGACAAAGATTACTTTTTACAGTTGTTTTAAACTTATTAATGGGCAATAATATATCATGGATAACTTACATAGGACTAGGGGAGATTCCAGTTTATAAATACTTATACAGATATTGAACCTCCATAACTCTGGTACAAACATTCGTGCTCATCACACAAAGATTGCCCCTATTGAGATTCGAACGCAGGACCACTAGAGTCACTAGCACAAGCAACTCGGGTCGGCAACGTCAATAAAATACATTTTTAGAATAGGTAGGGATCGGCCTGATTCGTATGTAGATATTAATACGTACTCGTATTTGCATGGCGTCCGGTTGACGCATCGACGCGGGGAGCCGTAACCTTCAGTAATGCATGTCGAGAATCATTTGAGATCGTGTGAGAATCCGACCTATGAGAAGACTTCCCAAGACTTGTATTTTGTGCATGTTTAAACATAGTGTAGAAAACTACTCGCCTTACGACAGCCGTGAGAAGTTCGCGGAACTGCCTGGCGGGCGTGGTGGGCTATGGCGAGTGGGGGTTTGCGCTAAATATTTGCAATAGGCATGCGTCGAGCCGCTACGCCCAAAGAGTCGCAGCACTAAAATCGTATTCCTCATCGCTTCCACAGGTAATAGGCAACATGCAGTAAGGAAATGCAGCCAGCATTCTTGCTAATAATCCATATGGGCATGGTTTATTTGATAATAGGCTGTGCCCGTAACTCTATTCGCGTGGCTAACCGACCAGTAGGAGACCATCTATTGCATGGGACATAAAGTACCTATCCTATATGTATATTTTATCCTATCAAATGATATAGTTACAATCGTATATTAATAGATATTAGTTCGTGTTCTTATTTTTTGAATTTAATAAGTAATTGTACAATTTTCTGAGTGCTGCTTTCCACATATAGCATTTGAAGGAAACCTAAACAGGTTGTACCTATATTTTATAGCACTACATTACTTCATAGTTATGGTTTAAAAACAACATTAGTCCGATTACACCACGTAGGTACACCTTGTTCGTTGTAACTTTGTTATGAAGTAGGTACTTAAGAAACTTCGAAATAATGGCTCCAGATTGTGTTTTCGCTGCGTTCCACTATTTTCAATATAATAACAAAACTAAAAACTGGAAAGCCAAAAACAAGTCCAGTAGTCGGTAGTTTAATAGTTGGCGCCCACTATTGGGAAGATTTGAACCGGTCAAGATTTTTACTTCGGATCCCTGTTCGGATCCCCGGACTGTTGAACTATTGCCTAGTTGTCTTGTGTTTTTCTTTTCTTTTCAGTTTTTATTAATGTTCACCTTTTACGCAGTCAGGTGTGAATTCTTTAAATTAACTGTTTTTATTGAGTTAACTTTTAAGTTAGGATTAGATGGAAGTATATTGAATTATTTATGATATGTTTTTGCATATTAATAAAACATATTATGCAGTTATATAAGAACTTTATCGCAGCTTTATTATAAGTTTTTAAAATTTAAGTGAGAGTGGTTGCTAAATAACTTGAAATCGTTATAGATCCTTAATGGTAATTTTAAATGAAAAATTATAAAAGAAAGAGTGTCAAATATACCTATTCAATAATACCCTACTGAGCATAGTTAATCTACTTATTTTTTTAGTTTTCACAATATGGCATCTGGTTGCGGCCATATCGAATCTTGATTAGTGTCATGTCTTTAGTGACACTTGCAAGATTAAGACAAATCGATTGAAGTAAGAATCATCAAAATCGGCCCACGCGTTTGGTCTCTAGAGCGTTACAAAGGAACATTTATATATAGGCTGATAAACACATTACCCTCCGCAGTTGCGTAAGTAGATATTCCGCGTAAACTTTGCATAATTTTATTACTTTAAAGATATTAATTAACGTGTGATAATGCGTTTACTATAAAATGAGTACTTTATTGCAGAGACATTGAAATTATTTACAAGCATTAGAAAGCTTATGTCTTAGAATAGGCCATGTAATACAATATTATTTGATTTAATTTTCAATTGAACATATATATAAAAATACGTATTAATATAACAAATAAACCCAGCAATAGCACATCGTTCTAAACCATGCAACTCTCTCAACAAGTCGTATCTCGTGATCTGGACCTATTGGTTTCAGTCCAAAACAGTCAAATCATATATTCATCATAAAATTATACTGCTTAAGGATCTCAGCCACCATAAAGAAAAATGAGCTATTTCTTTTATACGTTGTTGATGTATGGGTAAAGGGTACATCACCCGTTGGATACAAAAATGACTGCCAGGAAGAATTTTGCGTATAATATGTTGCATTTGAAGGCAACGCATTACGAAGGCGGGCGAGGTTGCGCCACGCGCGGCGCGCGCAGTATATATGCCGCGCCGAGACCCCACACCGCATCACTCGCCACCCGCTCACAACACAAACAGACAACATGAAAGCTTTTGTGAGTATCACCACACTGTATTTTGGCATACTCTATATAATCATAATTTATGAACCAAGCTCCAAATTACTAAAATTGTCTAGTTTGGAGCTCACTGATATATCTGGTCAACAAAACTATTCTTATTTATGCTCTTAAATTTTGGGTCTCTTAAAGGGTTAATCTTACCTTACCAATGTGACTTTAAGTTGTCTTATGTGACCTGACATGCCCTGTGCGATAAAAGTAGCACTGCTCTGCTACAGGCTGGTCGACACCGTTGATTTTTAGAGCCTACTTGATCCTTGGAGCCAGTTTTCATCCTATTTTTGTTTAATCTTTATTGTTATGAGGTCCCATTGTATCCTTAAATTATAATTCGTTTCGTTTCTCCTCACAGGTGGTATTCTTCGCCCTGATGGCTCTGGCGGCTGCCGGCAAGCCTGCGGATGAGCCCAGCAATGTGCGTGAGAAGCGCGGTTACCTCGGTGGCAGCATTGGCGGATACGGTGGATACGGTGGATACGGTGGATACGGTGGATACGGTGGATACGGTGGATACAGTGGATCCGCAGGATATGGAGGATACGGCGGCTACGATGGTGGCTATGTATCTGCCCCCGCCGCTAGCGTGGTAGCGGTGAACAAGGTTGTCAGCGTACCCAAAGTGGTCGAAGTCCCGCAAGTCATTAACGTCCGCAAGGTTGTCTCCGTGCCCCAGGTTGTCACCGTCAAGAAAGTCGTGCCAACCTACTCTGGTGGTTACGACGGCGGGTATGGCGGCTACTCCGGCGGCTACTCCAACGGCTACTCCGGTGGATACTCCGGTGGCTACACCGGTGGCTACTCTGCTGGCTACGGCAACAGCGGATGGTGGTGAACTGTCTAGTCAATGTTCACGTGCAATATGTTATTCATGTAAATTAAATAAATTATAGTTTTACTTTTATTCCTGTTTTTTATTATTTGTAATCGTAATACATATTATTCAACCTAATTATTTGATTGATAGTTAATATCGTAATTTCTATCAATGCAATTATAACACACACACGCACACACAAACACACACACCCACGCAAACTACGCCACAGCTTACAAAATATTATGAGCAAATGTAGAGCAGTATCCGAAACTATAAACAAAATGGTCTATAAATCAGGTCGAAGGCATCCATCAAAACACACTTTGCATATTCAAGTAATAACGACAACACGTTTGTGTAAGAAATGTGGACTAGTTAAAGAAGCATCGCGTACGAACAGCGAATCTATCGTCGAGCGTGGTTCGCGGCGACGGCGAGGGCGGCGCGGGTGACATGCTGTCGTTTTGAAAAAATAATAATTTAAATAGTATTTTGATTATTTATTGTTATATCGTATTTGATGGTATAGTTAAATAAAGTGTAACAAAAAAATGTGTAAAATATTAAGAGGATTCGAACGAGTAGGTCTGCACGTCAAGTGCGAGCTAACCGTATACTTTATAGTCTACCGTATTTAGACATTTTGTATGGAGAATTGAAAAGCGCCTCTAGCGGACGGTATTTAAAACTTTCAATTCTCCATACAAAATGTGTGAATACGGCAGACTATAAAGTATACGGTTGGCTTACGAATAATATTGAACTTGACGTACTGATCACTTTGCTTTATAAAATAAATGTGTAAATGAAGTTTGAATTTTCATAAAGAAGGCGACCCAGTAGCGTTTTACCGTGCACTTAGTATGTGGTGCTATTCTATAATTTCTAATAATCGTATTTATATCTGTAGGAATGTTATCTTTATAACCTACTGATGTACTTGTTAAAATATTTTACACTATTAAAGGTACACCTTATATTAGCATAGCATAATTAGGATTATAGGTCAGTAAAGACCTGACTGACCGTAATACAAATGTTTCGCGAACTTTATATCGACCCAGGGAGTCCACCTGTGTCGCGAGTAAAAAAGCTAGTGAGGAATATCAAAGCAAACATTAACTTGAGTTTAGACGAGTAGCGACTCGTATGAACATTTAAATGATAAAGAAAACTGTAAAGTATAGGTATAGATACGCCCTGATTAGCGCAGTTGGTAGTGACCCAGCTTTCTGTGCCGAGGAACCCGGATTCGAATCCTGGTAGGGACAAATTTTGTGTGATGAACACGAATGTTTGTACCCGAGTCATGAATGTTTAATATCTATACAGGTAATATACACTGGGTTCGCCCCCAGTCCTATAGTACGGTACCCATAATACAAGCGTTGTTTAGTGTGGGACCGTATATAGTTGGTGTTTTCGTCTGGCGATATCTATATATTTAAAAGAATATCTGGGCCTTTCAGACAGGTGATCCAACTTCATGTCGGTCCATGTATGTGAAAAAGTTTTATCACCTACTGTGTGTTTAATGATTGAACAATCGACGAGTTGGCATTTCCTCGTTATCGGGTGACCACTGTAATGTATCGCGCCTCGCGCTCCGGCTGCCGGGTTACACAACCCGCCGCATTATTATTTATCTTCAAATAAGTGCCAGTTAACGTGCATTTAGATTAAAAAACTTTAATGCCAATCCGTTTAAGTAAGTATCAATTGTAGGGCCAAGGGCGCACATAAATTCATTTTACATTTATTTCCTTAGCTCTACAACCGGATTACAACGCGACCTCTAGTCAGAAGATCCTGCATGTCTCAGGGGGATTGTCTTTATTTACAGTATTTTTTCCATTAATCAGTTGTGTTTAAAATAATTGTGCGTAGTATCTTGCAATGATTTTGAACATGAATAAATGTCATAACCGCCGCCGTAGATTAGACATCAACGCGCTCAGTCAGAGGTGACAGAATTAACTATTTGAGAAATTAAGTGGAACGCTATGTTTTAATCGTGATTTATTTGTAGATTATGCTCTAAAGGCCACATGAATGCTTGGAAAGTAACATTTATATAAGTTAATCTTTTTATAAGTTCGTTTTTTTATTTGAAATGTATCAAATTATAGAATTACTAAAAACATAGTATTTTTTTTTATTATTAGCTTTTTCCTATACATGCACCGCCGACCGATACCATATCATACGCTGCCCAGTATATTGAGGGTCACCACAGACGCGCCGTCTTAATGCTGCCTTTTCATCCACCGTTGCATCTGCTGTTACAGCCAATAAACTCTATGCCGCCACCCCGGATGCCTCCCTACACATGCTCGTTGCACGTGTTTTTTACGTAGGAGCCAGGGCCAGGCGTAGAGTATCACCTGTTAAAAAAAGATGATCAATGCTAATAATCGTTTCCAATATAATCGATGTAAAAATTTCAAATTTCAAGAAGTCTTATATACGCCGAATATTGCAATTAAGTATAATATTTCTAGTGTACGACTCACAGCTACTTGCTCCTACTGTATAACTTGTTTAATACCTGAGGCTAGTTGGTACTCAATCATAGATATAGCAAACGCGGTCGCCAGAACTAAGCAAGCAGATGCCAGCAACGATGGGTGTTAGCAAACTGTAAAAGAAGTAGAATAAACAAATAAATTATATGTACTGAAGTAAAATAAGTATGCAATAAATACGTTCGAAGAAATAGTTCTAGTTTCTTGTTTTGAGAGCGGCAGAATGGATAAGTTGTGCTGCGACAGTAACAGGGTATAGTTACGTAGTGTGTGCGCGTGAGTGCAGCGCCGCAACGCGATCCTTGACTTACAGTTTCAAAATACTATTCGAATTTATTATTCTATTATTAATAGTATTTTTAATTCATCCTTTCACTTCGTCTATATAGATTTGTGGATGATCTGATAAGTCAATATTATAAAGATTTTCCTAGATTATCTTATTATATAATTATCTAGTTTATTTCATATTTTAAACATTTATTGAAAGCTAAAATTTTATTACATACATATTATGTATTGTTGAATGGTTTAAACACATTCCTAGTGCATCATGAACTGCTACGGTTTTCAAATTGATATTATGCTACCTGTGCTAGCGACATCGGTAGCGTGGACTTTAGTTTCTGTGCCATCCCGAGGGAACCGTTCTCTTCCATTTCTCAGGACACATATCATCCTATTATTTATTAAAATCCACGCATTGGAACTAACGATACAGTTTGTTTGGCTATTCACGAAATTCCATATAAAATTATCCTGTATGTTTGATCAAAATTCGTCCTGTAGTTTGCCCGTGATGAGCGAATAGTCAGACAGAAAGATAGACCGACAGATAATCGAAAAATTGCAGTTTCGGCCTGCGTGTCGAATATAATGTCCCCTAGGGTTTTTTGTGTATAATTGTTTTACATTGACACGTCACAACATTGAAGTCACGTGTAGATTCACACATAAATTCAAATTTCACATCGATGCAGTATGTGCCAACATGAATCGCCATTGTAATGGACCACCAACCACAAACTTCCAGCATTAATGAATAACGTGCGGTGATCGCAGGTTAGTACGAACCATTTAAGCTATTGCTGACCTTTGAGATACTTCTTATAATCGATTAAAGCAATTGTAACACGCTGCCCTTTGCCGGGCGGCTGTCGCGAACTCACAAGAATCCATGAGCGCAGTTATATTTCCACATGCTATTACTTTTTACGACGACTCTATATAGGCTTATAATTTGATTAAACCAAATTAATACGCTTCGTAATGAATTAATTGTATAAAATCGTGACTCAGGGGCGGTAATTATTATAATTGTGATTGGTGTTATGGAGTGCTATGCGAATAACTGCGCTCCTCGTAAACTTAACAAAAAATCGTGCACTCATAATACTACATGTTTTTATTAATAATTTTATGCAAAGTATACCAGGAAACGGTACATACCATTAATAAATACTACTGAGGTTTATAATGACATTATAAGTAGATCCAGATCAAGTCATATAATAGGAAATAAGATAAATACATACTCAAATGTAAGTAGATAATTACCGAACTAGATATAACAGGCGCACGGAAATGCTCAGAATTGAGTCTTGAATTTATATTTACAATCTGCGCCCGCGACTTCGAACGTGTGAACTTTAGATAGGTCTATCCTGGGAAAGCCTTTCATTTCCCGGTAGCTATTTTTGTGGTAAATGTTGATTGTGTTGTAATCTATCATTTATCATTTTTAACCAGGTTCGAATCCTGGTAGGGGCATACTTCAGTGGGATGTGGACGCGTGTTTGCAACCAAATCATGGATACTTAATTTCTATATGAGTATTATATTATAGGTAACCTCACCAGTTGTCGTCGTTCCACGGCATTTATGGTATTCATAATTCATCCGTTGCTTAGTTTGGGACCGTACAGTTGGTGTATTGGTCTGGCGATTTTTTTTTATTTTGAATACAGTCTCTTGCCTGTACCATGTGTTCCTTTAGATTTCCCCGGATAAAAACCCTTTTTGTCAATCTGAATTATTAGCTATCTTCCAAGATTCATCAAAATACTTTCAGCAGTTTTCCGATGGTATGTTAACAGAGAGGCAGGCAAATAATGTGAATATAGCGGATTCTGCGCCCGTATAAAATATATAACAGACATACACACACAACCAACTTACAGTGTTGGTAGATGATCGCTCTCTTACGTTATTAAACAATTATTTATACGCTTCATCAATCAATGCACCATTCATCGATCAGAGCCATTCAGTAATCTAATCGGATAGTAACACTTGCAATGAAATGTGAGTAACCTATCACATAAGCGAGTGAATGAATAACCAAGATTAATTGGTGGAGTGACCGCTCGCTTCCTGCTGCCACGACCATGTCCGGTTACTGCTGAATTAAAAGAAAATGTTGTGAAAACCTGCGCTAATTAACTAACTTTGTACAAAATTGTTGTAATTAAATAAAACATTACCACATTCGATACGTCACACACAAATTAGATTAAACCCATTAAAACCGAGGAAAATGTCTAGTGTTTCTTTTGCTTCACATTTGAGGCTTAACCATTTTTGTTAAACCTTATATAATGATTTAATATTTTGTCAGATAACATGTAGGTCTATATAACACTTGTAAGTTATTATGTGGTCCTTAAATAAACATGCATAAACTAACTTTCCTGGGCCCAGGCGACCTGGGTGAGAAAATGAAATACCTTTATTTTATTTTTGTGAATTATTCACTTGTTTTTCTGCTAGCCGGGGCAGAGACAAATTCAAAAACCAAAGATCATAAAATACGGCCCAGCCGTTCTTGAGTTAAAAATGGTCTAACTAACGCGACTTTGTTTTAAATGGAGATAAGGTTAGTTCCAATGCAACTATAAGCAACATTCGAAGTGCATGTGAACACAGTCGTTATCTATTCGACCTTATAGATTTTTCTAAACAATATAAAAATGAGTTACCTTTGACTATTTCAGACATTAGTTAACAAAACATCGAGATAAAAGACCGCTCGCTTCTAATGTCATTTAAATGTTGAATTAAGATCTTTTATTTAAACAAACATTCTGAATTTGGTGAACAGTAATTCTTATAATGAATTGCATATAAGTAGCCTGCATAAGTAGCCTGCATAAGTAGCCTGCATAAGGCCAAACCGCACGAATCAATTGATTATAATAAAAACATGAGTTTTCGTAATGTATAAAATTATAATATAGTATTTGGCAATGTATTCTGGGGCAGTGCGCCTATACGTATATAACATGGCACCTAGTGATGAGCAAGCATTCCATCCACCGCGCCACGTCCGCTTACGCTACAACACCATGAAGACTTTCGTGAGCATTATTGATTATTACAACACATATAACAAATCCGATTAGACTGTATCGTATTAAATATCTACAACTTCATTCCAGGCTTTTGTAGTTCTTTTGGCCACCGCGGCGCTCGCCGCCCCTGAAGGCAAGCGTTCCAAGCGAGGCTACCTCTATAACGGTCTCGGTTACGACAGCCTTGGCTTGTCCTCGCCCTACGGCCTCGATTATGGCCTGGACTACGGCACGGGCTTCAGCCCTGCATTAAGCTACGGAGCTAGCTATGGGCTCGGCTACGGATCTGGCTACGGCTATGGGCTAGGCTACGGATCCAGCTACGGCTATGGTTCCCCGCTTATTGACCACGCGCCCGCGGTCGTAGCCGCTCCCCTCCTGGCCAGCCACGCCGTGGCTGCCCCGGCGGTGCTTGCCGCTCCTGCCTACGCCGCGACGCCGGCTTTGGTAGCTGTTAAGAAGATTGTTGAAGTTCCTAAAGTAAGTGGACGTTCTTACTGTACCCATAATCAAAATAAACGTGAGGGTTTATATTCTGGCAGGTGTTCGCGCACCACCTTTATCTCCTTCACCTTATATTATGGTATCAATATTTTTTTTCATCCTTGTCTCCAGGTGGTAGCTGTGAAGAAGCTGGTGACCGTCCCCAAAGTGGTGTCGGTCCCACACGTGGGCGTCGCGTACGCGCCCGCCTACTCCACGGCCTGGTGAGCCGCCGCGCTGAAGCCTGTCCGCTATGCTGATACAGACTCGCCTGGTTCTTTCACATTGTTATTATGATTTATTTAACGTTTAATATATTTTGTTGACTATTTTATAGTAGTTTTTCATTTCATTATTGCTTTGCACCATTTATAAATCAAGAACGGGAGCGATTTTTATTACCTTTGAGTTTTTGAATTTATCTCTGCCCCGAATAGCAGAATACCTATTAAAAAATAGGAGGAAACATTCTATTAATTTAGGGGATATATTTCACACGTGACACAGTAATAAAACCGGTTCCAAAGTTTTGCATTACATTATAATATGGACACATATTTTTTTGCGCAAGAGCGATCTGAAAACATGGCAACGAAGTGGATTGACAAGTCGGCAGTTGTAGATCATCGATCGCGTGCATTTGCAATCTTATAAGTGGACGCTGGACGACGCGCGCGGCGGAAACTATGTATCTGGCACAAGTTCACGCGCAACCATCGCGGTTGAATACGATCTGCCCTTGCGCAACCGACACTCGTCAGCATGCACGACGAAAACACCCAATATAAAAAAAAAAACAATTAAAAAAAACCATCATGATTCCACACAATAGACATAGGCTGTAAACGTACAACACTCCGCTCTTTGCATCAGTGGTTAAAGAAGTACTTGGAGCACTTGTATTTCGCCTAATTAAGACTCTTGTCGGTGTAGCTCTTATCAACTACACTGATAAAAAATATTGCTTATCATTTACAAAAACTTTTGCCTACTAGTTACACAAATATTTTGACATACAAAATATGTATTACGAGTAATAAAACTAGATTTGTTACTCGTAACACATTCATCTTTAAATTTAATCAAAGTTCAGTTAATTTTAAAAGATTTTAAGTTATTTTGGAAATAAAAAGTTCGGCTTATTAGATGTTTCAGTGTATCTCGATCTCAGTGTAGCCCTTTCATATATCTCATACGACATGACACAGACCTATACTATCAAATTAGCTTTGTGTTCTACTCGTTTACTAGTATTTTTTTAAATAAATTAAATGAAGTTACTGCGACCGTGCGGCGACTTGTTGCGATACATTAAATTGTTAAACGGAAATTGCGTGCACAGCGGTGAGTGAACAAATCCAACTCTTGCTAATTTTGTGTGAAAAAAAAAAAATTAGAACTAAGAATTCGAGTTTAATAATTGAATGAATAATGTGGTGTAGTGTCGCTGCGCCGGCGCACACCAGCCATGCGGAAGGAAGCGCGCCTCCCTGTCAACTGTGAACGCGATCATCGTGTGCTACAATATATCGAGTTGCTGATACTCAGTACATAATTAATCGATTGAGTTTACCTAATAAAATAGTTTGTTATTCTACTTCAAAAACTATACATTTTCTGTCTGCCCTGGTATGAAGACTTACATCTGTGGTCCAGGAAGCACCTATTGTTGTGTGCTCCGTGGGTGAGACCTACATTATGTACAAAAAAAACGGATATTAATTGCATCAGTATTTAATAGAAAATCTACACCTCCGGATAAGTAAACAGCACGACTATGTAAAAACCTGCAGGTAGGTTGAAATTAGACGTATTAGCAGCTCTATATGGATGCGTTAGTTACATCCTGCTGAAGCTGAAGTGCGGCTATGCGTACGCGCTGGACGCCAGTTGCGCGCCCGACACACGCTGCAAACACACGCCTGACATGGACCCCATGGTAAGTGCCTACATTATTGTACTATGAAATTGTTTAAAAGTATTATGCATGTATTGCCTGCAAAGCAATGTCCGTCATAATTTAGAGGTACTAAATTATGACGGTTAATGAGATAAGGCTACGTTTAGTAGATAAAACCATATTTGATCATACTAACATATCCAGGGCTAATTCAAACAAAACGAGGTTACTTTGAAATATATTATTATTTCAGACAATACTCCTACTGCTATCGCTATGCGCGTGGTCGCACAGCGAGCCGCTCAACGATGCGCTACGCCGCCGCAGCGACGGCTACGGTGCCTACGCCGGATACCACAACCAGGACTACGAGCCCTACGTGTTCGAAGCTGTTCCGCTGCACGCGCCCTTCCCGGTGCTACGAGTGCTGTCCCCCGTGCCGCTCAGTGCGCCCGCGAAGCCCAAAGCCCATCGCCACTCCGCCTCCTTCCAACACCCGGTGTATGCACGTGCTCCATTTGACACTGAGTATGTCTCCGCCAATACGGAGTACGAATATATCTACGGGGAGCCAAACAATGTTGAGAATCAGAAAAATTATTACGAGCCATTTTATATGAATTCGCGGTACCAGCCCGCCGGTATGGCAACGAGTCCAGATGAGACTATCCTATACGCGAGGCCCTCCCCGCAGGGCGGGTATATGTACCGCAAGCGCAGAGGCAGCTCGAAGAATCCTCCGAAGAAGAATCCTCATTCGCCGTCACCAATAATCTTTAGGGTGCGCAAATATAAGATTGTCAAGGACGATCGGTAGACGCGCCGTTGTTCAGTGTTAAGTACCTAACTAGTAATCAATAGTGTAAAACACTTGGCTGTAGGCCATTGTCTTCTCAAATACTACTCATGTTTTCATCAATCAAGTGAAGGCTTGCTTACCTACTAGTTTAGTACAGTATTGTAAAAACTATTCGAGAAAATACAGCGTCGTGTTCTGTCGTCTTGCAATACACTTTTAGTGCTTACCTAGTAGGAATTACATTGATCATCATTTTGTAAATAGATACATATTCTGGAACAGTTTTTCATTTAGTTGTTGTGCTCAAATTGTACGAAAATGTAATGGTAGGTGCCTAATGTTTTGAAAACTGCGTATAATTTATACAAGAGAATGGATATACCTACACTATTGCAGAACAGTTTTTTCAGCACCTAAGTACCTACGCGAGGTAAGTTATATTAGAACCAATCTTTGTACCGATTGTTGTTCGCTAATTATCTACATACATATATAATTTTAAAGACACCCTATAACGTTGTTACAACATTGTGTTAGTGTAAATAATAATGTTACATAGCTGCTGACTAATTTAGACTAGTTACATTTTAGTTTCTACTTAGTACATTATGTAATTTGAAAGTTACCTACTGTGTTTTTTTTTATTAAAAACCTTCTAGATATTCAATAGGTTAAGTTTTTAGAATATCATTAAACCTGCAGCTTGGAAATGGAAAGTAAGTATTAAAGTATTAATAGGTCCTTTCTACTCTAAAATTTTGAGAGTTAGTAATTACCTATGTTATAATTTCTAAAACATGTGTTTCCTTGAATTGCATGGTGTGTTATTGGTGGATTATTCATCTATGTACCTATGTGTTCTGAATCGTGCACAAGCGTAGGTAGTCGACACAAAGTGGTTAATCGAGACCACAGAACAATTAGGTAAGAAGTATACCTACTCGATAGTTTCTATTTTTTATACTCCTCGGAATTACGGCGAGTGTGCTCGGTATGTGCCAGGGGCTCAGCTTTGCTCACATTGGTATCCAATACCATCGGCGAAAAGTAGATGCACTGCTGTGTATCTCTGCCTAGCCCTTTGGAAAAACAGTCACATAGCACAGCTGTGACGGTGATTACTTTTCAATTTCTGCCAAGAGGTACGCAGTAATTCGACAATAAAGTACCACTCTACTATGTGGTGATTATTGATTAAGTTAGTATTATTATTAGGCCTAGCTCCTAGCCAGAAAGGGTAGTATAATTATTGATTATTCTTCCGAAGGCATTTTAATCGACACTGGCTTTATGCACAGTTTTATTCTCTCATCTCTCTCATCATCGAGTATAGCATAGGTAAGGCCCATTAGAATTAGAAACCCTTTCCTAAGTTCTTGATTCTGCCAAGTCTCTAAGGGTATGGCTACATCTGCGCCTAGTGCCGTTAACTATCACGTTAATCGACATAACATTTTATATAAATTAACGGCACTAGGCACAGGCGCTTTAGAAACGTTAGGAACTTAAATGGAGCTAGGATACAGCTTCAAACAGAGCTACTGCTTCAGCTGAAAATATTGACAACAAAAAAGTAATTGGCTGACAGTGAGTGACAAGTGACGTGACGCCGATAACAGTGAGCATAGCGTTGACAGAGAAATGTCGAGCGGTCCCGTTAATGTCAATGCCAACGAAACGAAAACAAACCGTAATATAGGAAAATATCATCTTGTACTATTCTAATATAAAGGCAATAAAAACGTATCAGATTGATAAAGCATTATTTATATACATTTTACACGTCCTAGTTTTAATGTCGTAAACATGCCTCGAGTAAAACTTGACTACGTTGTTAGTTTTAGCAGCGAGGACTCCGTGAGTACTTATCGTAACCTCTCCGTTTGTTTATTTCACGTTTATTCCAAAGTTATGACCATTCATACTTCAGTTCATCCTTGCGATATATATGCGATAAGTAATTTATTTTGGATACCATTTATTTTCATGAACTTAATACTTATACAATTTGGAATGCTATTTTAACAGCTGATCTATTTATTTTCGCGCAAAAAACAAATAAATTATGTGAAAATGTAAGTATAGCTCATAATTTAGATTATGGCATGTTGTACATATGCTTGACATCCTTCCAAGTGATGGTCATACATATGGGTCTGCATTCTTTTCAATTTATTATGATATCTATTAACTCAGGACAACCAAGCAAGCAACTTGTTGGCATGGGAGGTCAGCAAGAAGAAGTGGCTGTGCAGCAAGGGTGAGTCATCCGGCTCGGTGGTGCTGCAACTTACCCGTGCGTTTAAGGTGAGAATATTTACTAACTAAATCATAAAACAGGTTAAATCACAATTCTAGTTAATGGATCTGCTCAAAGCTACCTTTGTGTGTTTCAATATATTATTATACAATGGTGTGAACAATTATTTTCTTTCAGAATTGTTCTTTAATAAATATGATAAATGTTATACAAATTTTAGATGCATCTTGTTGTAAAACTAATCATAATTCACATTTAAAACGATAGTGTTTTACGTACATGTCTTTATTACAGATATCTGCAGTACACATTGGGTCCCACCACTCTGCATTTGTGGAGGTGCTGGTTGGACGGTCAGAGAAACCAAATGAAGAGTTTCAGGTTTGCTATGTACAAATAAGGATACTGATTGTTATATATCTTAAACTCTGCAGCACAGGTAGTTATTCTATATTTTCATGGAATATGTACTCAGGTGCTGGTTCCAAAAAGTGTGTTCCTATCGCCTTCGGAGTCCCGGCGCGACGAGCCGGCGGAGCGCGTGCGATCCTTTTCCACGGAGCAGCTGGTGTCGCCCGCGCGCGACCAGCGCTGGGACCGCGTGCGCGTTGTTTGCTCACAGCCACACAATAAACATTGTAAAGTAAGTGTTGTTATAAGTTAATTTTGCATGGGGTGTATCTTTTTACTGATTTTTATAGATAGCCATAAGGTGACGGTTACCAGCTATAAGTCAGCGCATATGCGACAGAGAAATAGCATCCTCTCCTCTTTACTTGTTTTAGCAGTATGTTCGTATCGCCTTGTTCCCAGTATGGCTTGTCATTCGTGCACATATACGAGCCAGAGGGCGCGCCGGCGAGCGCCCCGCCCGCGCCGGCCGCCAGCGCCGTGCCTACTCGCGTCCTCGCTCTCGACACATTTTCCTCGGATGAAGATGACTTCAAGCCGGGAGAGCTGTTCGCGAAACATATGCAGAAGCCGACAACTGCTACTCAATCTAATACCAGTGATACAGGTAACAAGGACACCATCATAGGGTCTATTAAAAGTCTAGCAGGACTTTGTAACCTAAGGTTCCGTTCTTTGCAGGTGCCCAAATAAGACAAGCAACGTCACAAGCACTCAAAAACATTTCTGACTCAGCCACGAAACTGATGAAGACGCCCATCGCTAAAACTGCGAAGAAACAACAAAGTCACTCAGACGAGCGCGCCGAGGACCGACAAAGACACAGCCTCCTGTACACGGACGACGACGACCGACCGCACGCTAAAATAGACCATATTGTTCAGAGACATAATGACCAGAAGAGTAAAGAGGAATCAAGTAAAAGATCTGATAAAAAAGAGAAATTGAGCAATACTGTTTACAGTCCCAAAGACGATAAAAGAGATTTGAGAAAGGAACAACACAGAGATGATCAGAGAGACTCCAATAAGGATAGAGAAGGCCATAGCTCTATAAAAGAATCAACTTCGAAGAATACTCAAAGTTCGGGGTCCAATGAACATGGTAAACCAAGAAACGATCACAATACCTCAAGGGGCGCTCACTCGAGTAAAAACCAAGACAAAACTACAAGTAGCAATCGTCACGACGAGAATGAAAGTAAAAAAAGGCCGCGCTCAGATAATGAACTAAGAAAGAAAGGTATGCATGAATCGAGTGTGTGCATCAGTACAATTTTATCATAGGAGGACTTGAAATTGTTGAGCAATGAAAGAATCAGGGTGATGTTGTGTGTAGAGCCGCACACGCTGCTGCAGGGCGCGGTGCTGGTGCTGAGCGGGTACGAGAACCCGCGGCGCGCGGCCGTGCGGCGCGCGGCGCTGGCGCTGGGCGCGCGCGTGCAGCGCGACTGGGGGCCCGCCTGCACGCACCTCGTGTGAGACACGCGCCACACTACCGCCACCCTTTAGCTAGACTCCTGCTACTTTTTTAATGCTGGGCAAGGGCCTTCCCTCTCCACAGAAACTTTCTTGGGTTTATTGTGGTAAGCCGCAAAGGTGTCCAAATCGTCGCACTATCTTCGCCTCGGTCTACCACGAAGTCGTCGATCATTTTTGGGCGTCTTAGTATTGACGCGATTTGCCTCGCCCAATCCCCATTTGTTTTGCCGTTTTCTCACCAACGTCAGTAATTTGAGTCATTACTTGTATGACCATAATTTAATGTATGACATGAGTCATCAATATAATTGTGTATCTGTGTGAATGCGTCATTATAAATATGTTTGGTTATTGCAGCCACATAGAGCAACACCCAATAGTGCCGGGCAATTTACAATTTCACTTAGTTTAGTTATAAAAAATCGTAGCGTCTGGGGTGAGCGGATTTTTTTTTATGCAATATTATTGATAGTCTTGGGGGGCACTGAAAATTTTTAAACATAACGAAGTATGTAATGACTAACTCGTAGAAGAGTAATGTTTATGTCGGCGTGCGCCGCATATGTAACCCGAGTGTACTGCAGCTGCGCGTTCCCGAACACGCCGAAGCTGCGTGCTGTGCGCGGCGGGGCGGGCGGAGCGGGCGGCGCGGGCGGCGCGGACGTGCCGGCGGCGCGCGCCGAGTGGGTGGAGGAGTGCGCGCGCCGCCGCCGCCGCCTGCCGTGGCGCTGGTTCGCCACCGAGCCGCACCAGCGACGCGCGCCCGCCCACCACGACGACGATGACGAACAAGACGACGACCACCGGGACCGGCGGCAGGGAGACGCGGAGCCGGGTGAGTTTACTTTTCAATACCTTGACACTGCACCCCGATCTTTTATTATTAATTTCCCACTTCTGCTTTAAAGGAGAATAACACATGGTACTTCATATTCTCATGTTTGAAAATCAAAACATTTTTTTGTTTTATTCTTCAAATTTCGAATTTGAATAGGGAGCTGTCATTATCTTTCCTCTTCTATTGTATGTATATAATAGTTAAACTCCTCTGAAACTATTATGCATGAATTTATTTAAAAAAGGAACAGAATTTCTGTAAGCATGTTAGAGCCATTTATATGGATAGAGTACTATAAGATATAATAATAACAGACAATTATCGCATTCATTTGTTTACCAGTCAAGGAAGAAATAAAATCTCGCAGACGATATTTGTCAGGCTATTATTAACTTCGTAGGTGTTTAACTACTATGAACCACACTGTAACTTGCTTTAACTTTCTCGAATTGTGTAAACAAGATCTCATATGACATATTCTAAAGTAGAATATCGTACAAATTGGCTGAATCGGTCGGTCTTGTGTGTTACAGACTGCGACACGGACGAAGAGATCGAGAAAGTTCTCCGTAACCAAAAGAAACACAAAGCGAACGACTCCCCTCGAATTTCACGGGACAAATCACCAGACCCAGCCTCCGGCCAGAACGATTCCGTTAAACACGAACCAAAATCACCAGAGACACGGCAACACAAAATAAATAGTAAACAGAACGGCAGTAACACGCCCACAAAACATAGCAGGTATTCTATTGACACGGTTATTATGGATTGTGATCCAGCTGATGAGGGGAACGCGACGAATGGTCCTGCGAAGCAGTGGAGCGGCGCGCTGCCAGACTTCTTCGACGGCTACTCGTTCGTAATCGACGAGGAGGCGATTGATGAGCGGTTCGATGTTCAGCGGCTGACCAGATACGTTCGAGCGTACGGGGGTGTTGTTTTAGAGGTAAATTACCATAACCTGCTACCACTTACAATACAAACAAGAAATACATTCCTACTGGAATTTAAACCACCTCGGCATATTTAATAGGGTCACTCACTACCAAGAACCAACTGCGGTAATAGGGTCTTCTAATCATCAAAAATCATCTCATAATCAGTTTACTTGTTCGTTTTTCCAGGCGTCTCAGTTAGACGAGGATAGCGAGGTGAGCTACGTGCTGTGCACAAAGAGTAGCGCTGTGCGGCGGAAGGCGGCCGGCGCCTGCGCAGTCCGGCCGGACTGGGTGTGGCGCTGCCATGACGCGCGCGCCTTGCTGCCTGCCAAAGACTTCGCGCTCGGCTGAACCACTGTGCCTCATTGCTGTTGATTTTTTAAGACGATGTGATTATTTTTTAGAAATTAAACTTGTTTTTACATACGGTTATGTATTTTTTATGATTGACTAATATGTGCATTCGTTCGTAGAAATAAATTATAATAACCGGTCGCTCATGGTTCCAAGCGGACGGATTTCGAATATAGATCAATCTGCAAAAAATAAATGACACGCTACTACGTAGTGGACCAAGAAGTTAAATTAGTAGTTATTTGATTATACGGCACGAATTTTTACTAAAATAGAGTTGCTAACTGCTTGTACTAGGCTATGTAAATCTTGGCTTGCACGATATAAGTATAAGATTATGAAGTGTTATAATGTAATGCAATAGCAGATAATTATTGGGTAGAAAAGAAACCTTCGTATGTAATATAATATTTAGTGAAAAAAAAATTTGTTAAACTAAACGTTTTTTACTGTTGACATTCTGAGCGCGAACAAAACGCAATAAAATAATCTTTCAAAACCATCATGGCGCTCAACCTAAGTGTCAAGGTTCATCCCGTCGTATTATTTCAAATTGTAGACGCTTATGAACGCCGAAATGCAGATTCTCACAGAGTTATCGGTACCTTATTGGGTAAGTATTTTTTTTGGTAGCTACTAGCATTTTTTGGGTCAATTACAGAAGTAAAATTTAAGAACTGTGACGACGTCATGTGTTTAGTTTCTTTACTAACTCCGTTTTCAGTTACAATTTTATACGTATACAAGACGTGACATCAATATCTTGCATTCTATAATGTTTCAAATTAATTTTGAATCACAATCCGGTCAGATCAGGTTGAATAACATAATTTGAAGGTTATGTGTTTATGTTGATTTGCAGGCACTTGCGACAAGGGTGTCGTGGAAGTCACCAACTGCTTCTGCGTGCCGCACAAGGAGTATGCCGACCAGGTGGAGGCCGAGCTCAACTATGCTATGGACGTTTACGAACTGAACCGAAGGGTTAATGCGTCCGAAAACATAGTTGGTGAGTACATTCGATAAAATCTTCAATACAAGTAAAGTAACCAGACCATCGCATCTCGCTGTTCAGGATGAGCATTTCATGGGCGCTGACTTCTAACAGCAATATTTTTACTGGTTGGATGGTTAATTATTTTTCATCATTGTACCTATATTGAAATTTATTACTGTATAGTGCCTGTAGTCTGGTGTTACTATTACGTTAAGGTGTTAGTTGTGTACTGTCCTTGTGTAAATTGAGGATTCCCCACTGAAGGTTGGTGGGCGACGGGCAATGAGGTGACGAATCACTCATCAGTGATCCATGAGTACTACTCGCGCGAGTGCCGTGAGCCGGTTCACGTGACGCTGGACACGTCGCTGCAGGGCGCGCGCATGGGCATGCGCGCCTACGTGTGCGTCGCGCTAGGCGTGCCGCGCGGCAAGCAGGGCTGCATGTTTACTCCGATAGATGTTGGCCTTATTTCCTATGAGCCCGAGGTGAGTTTCACATAAACAAATATAACATGGTACTCAAGTGGTCAGCATGACATCATATTTTTTTTCTATTTCAGATAGTAGGTCTGCAATTATGCCAGAAGACAATGGGCCCTGGTGGTCGCTCAAGACAGGTGCAGCCAATGATGGACCTCGCACAAGTCGCAGATGCTGCGTCAAAGCTCTCCTCACTACTAGATCAAGTGAGTTTTATATAATAAACCAATATGCAAAACTAAATACATATCAAAGACAACACCTCATTCTGTCTGGCCATCTAATTGCCTTCCGCAGATTGCCCCCTTGTGTTCTGGATTACAATTTATATACCATTCAAGCTTTCACAATATAAACATTATTCCAGGTGCTACAGTATGTGGAAGAGGTGCTGGCTGAGAAGACTGAGCCAAACAATGCAGCCGGCCGCCAGCTGCTGGAGCTAGTTAACTCGGTGCCCAACCTGGCTGCAGACACCTTCGCAGATGCATTTGCCTCAAGTGTTAAGGACCTGCTGATGGTTAGTGGCTATGTACATTTTGTATGGATTACTTCAATTTATAAGTTCAAACCAAGATGCTTTAAGAAGCTGTCACACGCACAGCTCATTAAAGCATCATGGTTTGTTATAATAATAAAATTAAAGTAAGATTCATAATCTAACCATTAAATTTCGTATTTTTTTGTAATATTTTCCAGGTGGTTACACTTGCCCAACTGATCAAGACGCAACTGCAGTTGAACGAGAAACTGACGCTTCTGACGTCGCAATGAGAAGCCTCCCGAACTCAACTTTGAACAAGTGTCTACTATCAAGCCAATCATTTCTGAGCTGTATTTGATTTCATCAGTAAATAAATGAAGGTCCAAGTATTTTACAGACTTATTTCACTAGATGCAGACCAATTTATTGACCTTATCACAATATATTGATTGACTCAGTGAATATATTAAGACAAAAACATACACCATGACTTGAATCATTCTCCTTACAATTTGTAACATGCTTTTTTGTTTCTTATATAACTCCAGGCAAATTACCTGTTCAGGAGCCAGTTCAGTCACTGTAGGAACACATGAAGGCAGTTCAGTGAGACTGAACTGGCTTTGTGCTTGTGCATTAGGGACCTAGTTGAAACAAAAGGAACAATGTATAGTCAAATTATACTTGTTTCTATTGAAGCTAATTATAAAAATAATATCAATTGAAATAAAGTGTAACAATTTTATTAACAACAAATAATCAAATGCACTACATTTTTCTTGTACCATTGCAACTAAATCTTGTAAGTACCCTTACTATCATAAAATAAGAACAAAATATTGGTTGCTCCATCTGTGCCGCACTGTACAGTCATTTTTACATTAAATAATTTACTATTTACAAATAAATAACATGCCTAATATTATTTGTTGCCTGGTGATGGTGTGGTGTTTATGCGGACACCATGCATCTCGGCAATCTCACTCTTCAAGGTATCAGTCACTAGGCGATGCTGCTTCACTCTTGTCAAGCCAATGAATTCCTTGGCCTCCACACTTATCTGCAATATTGAAATGCAGACAATAAAATACTGAGGTGGTTGTTTTGTTTGGGACGTTTTGTTCTATGTGTTTTTTTTTTCAAAATACCTAGCCTTAATTTGATCTATATAGGGTGGAGTCATTGTCAGTATCAAAGATAATAATTATACCAGCCATTTTAATGTTCCACTGTTGGGCATGGGCCTCCCATAAATTGGGAAGAGTATCAAAGATACATGCAATCAACCCTTAGAACCTTTTTTTTGCATGGGGAAATCCTCTTGGATACCCGCAAGACCCGAGGGAGGCAAGCGGGTTATGCCGGACTTTTACTGACTGAAACCCCACGGTGGTCCTTCTCCCGCCTTGTTGGGGGGGTCACAGGAACGCTTTCGCACACATCCGTGACAACCCTTAGAACCTAGGTCAACATCAGGAGTACTTTTTATACCAGCATATGGATGGGTCCCAGCAGGATAGTCAAAAATGTATTTCAAGTCCACTGGGCACATTTTGATATACCTTTGAATAGAGAAAACAAGTACAGATCAATCTTTACCATTTATTTTTTATACCCTGCAATGGAAGTCTACCAGTATGCTAAAACCCTAAAGTCCAAGCATACAAAGACAGGCTACAAAATGAAAATGTAACCCAAAACTTCTTGACTACAAGGGCTACCACTCGTAAAGATAGGTTATTTTTTAAGTATATTGCGTACCTCATACATAGCACCACAGCCCCCGGATATGTCTTCCACGCTGATGTACGTGATTCCGGGCAGAGACCGTTTCAACGCCTCTGACAACTGCTGCTCTTTGGTTACGCTGTTCTTCTCGAACGCGCCGCCAGTGGCACCGCCGCCAGTGGCACCGGTGCTCCCCGTGACTGCTCGAGACTGCTCAACATTTACATGTACTTATTTACTACTTCACGTTCACGAATTTTAATTATAAAATGGAAATAGGTATTTAACAGTTACTCACGATTCCATTTCGTACAGGTTCCAAAATTTTAACTAAGTTACGAAACATTTTCGGTTTATTTATTTATTCCAATTAATTTATTTTCTCAAAAACAAAAGTCTACAATATTTTTGTATTATGCCATAGTTACGAACATATATATTCATCTATAAAATCTAAACAAATAAATAAAATTGGGGTGTCTGTTTGTAATATTAAAATAACTGCTTTTTACTAAGTGCATTTGGATGTATGCACGATACCTATACCAAAACAACTTTTTTTAAATTTTTTGTCTGTCTGTCTGCCTGTCTGTCTGTCTGTCTGTTTGTTCCGGCTAATCTCTGAAATGGCTGGACCGATTTTGACGGGACTTTCACTGGCAGATAGCTGATGTAACAAGGAGTAACTTAGGCTACTTTTATTTTAGAAAAAAATAGGATTTCACTAAAAAAAATTAAAACCAATGTTGCAGCGCTGCGCCTGATTAAGTTTGATAGCAACAACCTGCAATGCGTCCCGCGGGCCCAGAGCGCGCGAGCAGGCTGTTGCCAACGGCTGTGTCTTTGTTAAATACCACGCGGACGAAGTCGCGGGTAACAGCTATTTGTAATAAACGACCAGCGGCTGACCTACATAATCTGAAAATAATCCTGCTTTCTTTACGAAATGAAATGCGATGAAATAAAATGGATATGAATATGGCTCAAAATATATTTTTTCTATGGCAATCTGCCGATCTTGTTTGATTCAATGATGAAATTTTGACTCTTCTTCACTGACCTCATATATACAACTTGTATATATAGAGGTCAGTGCTCTTCTTCTCCTTTTTTTACGAAATGAAGTGCGATGAAATAAAATGAATATGAATATTATGGTCTCAGCCACAAATTAGTAGATATTTTGGCAATGTCAAGTAATTGATAGCAAGAACACATTAATAAACACTATAATTAAAACAATAATAATAGATGTGACATGAAGATATGAAAATGGCGTCCCCCATAGCAATTTTATTTTGTTCATGAATAATGAACCAAATTGCCCAAGTTAAGTAACTAACTTTTCACTGGTAAAATCACTGACGTCCATGATACAAGAGGACAGTGGGTAAAATGCACGCAAAACACACAAGCGTTCATTCAATGAAGTAACAACTGTCAACTCGTGCTCAGTGCTTGCTTTTTCTCTTTTGGTAAGTAAGTTGGCAATACTACAATATAGTGCCATCATTAGTCTGTGGAGTTATCCATAGATAATACATGGAGTTATCCACCAAAGGGCTAGCACGCAACACCGATAAACAAAAAAAAAAGAAATCGGTGGAAATCGGGGCGCTTTTGATTGTCAAAAACACGTGCAGTTTTGAAAAATATTTTAAAAACAAGAAAAACAAATGTACATGCTACTATTAAATAATTAAAGATGCCACCATTCAGAAGTGGACTACTTAAAAGGAAAGTCGATACAGAGAAGGCAAAAGAAAAAGATTCAAGTAAAGTGTCTGACGAGGTAAATATTGGTTTAGTTCCATCGGCATATTCGCATTCTAGGATTGTACGATTCTACGAGTAACTTCTTTGAATATTTGATGATTTTAGCAATTGGAAGACGAGCAGGAGAGCGAGGAGTTGATCCAGGGTGATCTAGACGCTGCTGACGACGCAACAGACTCTGAACATGAGGACGGAGAGACGGCTGGATCAGATCACGAACAAGACGTAAGTACATAACATTCTTTATAAAGATTTTATTGTGTAATATAAATAGCATGTGTTTTCAGTGCTTCTTTTCTGGTAAATGCCTTTTATGTTACAGGAAGTCCTGTTTGATGAAGATGCAGACTCAACATTTGGAGATGATGAAAATGTTGAAGCTGCCTCAGATGACTCGTCTGTAAGTTCCTACAATTTTGTACACTTATTATAAATGTGGCAATTACATTTTGTGTTTATTCAATCAGATCTACTCCATTCCTTGTAATCATGTAAGAAATTATCACCAGGAGCTCACGGATTCAGAAACAGATGATGAGTCAGAGAAAGATGGTGATGATGACTCTGACAAGGACACAAACAATGAGGAGAGTAGTGTTGACAGCGGAGCAGAGTCTAGCCGAGGACTTACAGGAGCCAGCGATGTTAGTGACACTGAAAAACCTGCCAAACAGAAAAAACACAAAGTAAAGACTAAGCAGAGTATACAAAGTAGTGTTGACTTATTGGCCGATACAATAAAAAAAGCCAGTGTCACCACACAACCTGTGGAAGAGAAAGGTAATATGGAATATAGCTATGGGGTAGCGCCTCTGATTCAAACATTAGCATAGTCCAAAGACTGCAAAATTCTATATTGAAATCATTATCCAACACTCCATGGTTCATTACCAATACAGAACAATTAAAAATAAACAAAGTCAAAAATATGAATTACTGCCCCTGATTGCTCAGGTTATGCTCATATGGTTTCAGAAAAATGCTTGCACTGTCTCCCCTGAGCCTCAACATTTGTCATGTACTTCTCTTTTAGCCCAGTTGATGTATGTCAACATCTTGTTAATTAATTTCTTGTTAAAATGTTGCCTCCTGAGGCCAATTGGTGGGTCAATACCTGTTTTATGAACTATTGTAATTGTGTATAGATGAGTACGAGTCGGGCGACACGTCTGACGAAGAGGACCGCCGTAACACGGTAGGTGATGTGCCCATGTGGTGGTACAACGAGTACCCGCATGTCGGGTACGACCTCGACGCGCGTCGCATCATGAAGCCACCTCAACGGGATCAGATAGATGAGTTTCTCAAGTGAGTCACTATGCTGTAATTTCCATCTGCGAGAGGTACTTGATGTCTAAAATCTCTATCAACTTTCATAAGCAGTAGAATGGTCACATCACCTCAGTCTAAGTTTGATGCAACATCTATCTCTCAAGTGGTGCTTGTGTCTTCAGATTCAACTTTAGCTTTTTTTGCTATCCAGTGAAAACCTATCCATTTAGCGGGATAACAAGTATCCTATAATTTGAAATAGGCTATATACTATCATACCAAGTTTTATGACTATCCTGGTAGATTTTAGACCATTGTGGCAATGGGTTAGTAAAGTCACTTTTGACACATTTTGTATGAGAAAACTGCTAAAAGTGACAATAATGGTGCCATTCCATTGGAATAAATTCAAGTATAGATCAGCTTTGAAACTACTGGACCGAGCAGTAGTACAGTGTGAGTAGCAGTAAGCTTTCTCCAGGAAGTGCGAGGACCCCGAGTTCTGGCGCACAGTGCGCGACCCTAGCACGGGGCAGGACGTGGTGCTGAGCGCGCAGGACCTGGCGCTGGTGCAGCGCCTGCGCGACGGCCACGTGCCCGACCCCGCGCACGACGAGTACCAGGTCAGTCGCCGCGCTACTGTGCTGCGTCCTAATAATGCTGCGCTCATGTAACTGTATTGTATTATTTCTATGTTCACTATCGTAATCGTCAGCCGTGGGTGGAGTGGTTCTCGCGCGAGGTGCTGGCGACGCCGCTGCGCGCCTTCCCCGACCACAAGCGCTCCTTCCTGCCCTCGCGCTGCGAGCAGCTGCAGGTGGCGCGCCTCGTGCACAAGCTCAACATGGGCTGGGTCAAGACCAGGAAGCAGCTCGCCGACGAGCGACGCAAGAAAAGGGTCAGTATAATGCTGCACTTTGTTACGATATAAAAAAATATCTGCGGCGGGTAGGTTCCTCGCTATGCCAAACCTAATATTGCCATCCAGCCAAAACTAGAATTTTTTTATTTTAAAATTAACAGTTGATATATCACGGCTGAGTACGTACCCAAGGTAATGAACTGTGAGTATTTTTGTGTCGGTGCAGGAGAAGCAGTTCTACAACCTGTGGGGCTCGGCGGGCGGCGAGGACGAGCGCCTGCGCGGCGTGCACCGCCACATCCCCGCGCCGCGCCGCGCGCCCCCCACGCACGCCGAGAGCTACAACCCGCCGCCCGAGTACCTGCTGGACGACAAGGAGGTACCGCCCCGCCCCGCCCCGCCCGCCCGCCGCGTGCACCCATATATCACTTCACGGACACCTTACAGATGGCGGTTTTTACAATGTCCGGGCTACACGTGCGCCTAATGCCGTTAACTCACGCGTTAGTTAACGGCATCAGATGCAGGTGTAGCGGCAGCGTCAGATGTCGCTGGAGTTAAACAGTACAAACATTCGTGCCCATCACACAGATTTCTCCACCAGGACCTTCAGCATAGAAAGTAGGGAGCACTACTACTGCAGTTGTGTATGGTATATGTGATGTGTGCGGTGCGCAGCTGCGGGAGTGGAGCAAGCTGCAGGAGACGCCGTGGAAGCGCAAGCACACGTTCCTGCCGACGCG
This sequence comes from Pheosia gnoma, assembly GCA_905404115.1. Taxonomy (NCBI): domain Eukaryota; kingdom Metazoa; phylum Arthropoda; class Insecta; order Lepidoptera; family Notodontidae; genus Pheosia; species Pheosia gnoma. Next base: position 50,367 of record FR989909.1, on the reverse strand, counting down.
GCACGCGAGCCTGCGCGCCGTGCCCGCCTTCCCGCGCTTCGCGCGCGAGCGCTTCCTGCGCTGCCTCGACCTCTACCTCGCGCCGCGCGCCATCAAGATGCGGGTCAGCGCGCCATACTACCACTTCACCCCTTCATCGCTCCCAGTTACCAGTTTACTGACCGCCCGTGCGGCCCCTCATTACCCTAGTGCCCCGCCTATACATGCAATAGTTGGACCATTTTCGCATTGGACTGATTATGAATGACAGTTTTAGCAAGCTGAATTTTTTTGTGAACATTTTAAGAACTGGAATTTTGCGGAAATTATGTATACCGTTTTCCGGATTAGACGAGCTGTTGCTCCTAAACCTACAGCGAAGTCCCTGTGTAAATAGGGTGGCATGTCCATAGTGACAGTAGCGCAGAATACATTTCCATACTTGAAAGTCCAATTTATCTACTTGTTACTTGCGTACTGTCCTGGTCTTAATCGGACATTATACGTTTTGAGCACGATGGTTCGCGCGGACAGTCAGACCGGGCTTAGGTTGGCAGCGGTGTCGTCTCAATAGGAAATGCTGAAGGAAACGAGCAATATATTGTGATTCCAGCTGACGATAAGCCCCTCGGACCTGGTGCCGAAGCTGCCGGCGCCGCGCGACCTGCAGCCCTTCCCCACGGGCGAGGCGCTGTGCCTGCGCGGCCACGCCGGCCGCGTGCGCAGCGCCGACTTCGACCCCAGCGGCCAGTACGCCGTGTCCGCCGGCGACGACGGCACCGTCCGAGGTACCAGCACTAAGCCAATACATATCTTTTAATTATTATTTTCTTACAAACTTTACGGTTCTAAGCCAGTGGAGAGTCCAGCTAAAGAAGTGCCCACTACAATTCTTACATTTATAATAGTACATCTTTAAACCCATTTAAGGTTGAATATTGTACAGAGAACATACACGTTGAAAGCTACTGGACGGCGTGTAGTGCATTGACGTTACTAGGCGAAACTGCGTTCAGAGATGGATCTTTCGACCCTACTGCATTATGACTGGCCTAGAATATATTTAGGCAATGAGTTCCGGTATTAAAGTTCGCTACGTTATCTATTTATTTATTTAACAAACAATCAGTTTCGTAACGAATAAATGGTAAGAATAAGGTCTATAATGACGCCATAAGGGATAAGACAAATTCCTTACCTATATAACAACAGTATTTAGATAGTTAGTATTTAGATAGTTTAGAGGCCAGAAGAAAGTTATAAAGTATAAACAGTGTTTTTATCAGTCAAATATATCACTGAGAGACACTTGGCTATTGTTTTCCAATTTAGTCCACTTCTAAATCCATCAGAACAGAATACTAATTCCTATTCAAGGCAACAAAAACAACTTCTGACATTAAAGCTACAGATTTGTCATTCTCCTTCGGTAATAGTAAAAACTGTGTTAAGGATTGATAGGAGTAACTTAAGTCTTTTGGGTATAAATCTAGTGTAGTTTTGCTTTCGTATTCAGTAACACCGTTTAGTGTTTTTATATAATTGCACTGTACAACCAGGGACTAGGAAAGGTATCTATGATTGAGGGAATATAATAAATTCAATAATATTTCGCCGCCCTATCGTGTTTGAGCAGCTGGGGACTCACCGTGAACTATTAAAGCGACTCAAATCAGAACCACGATGGATCAACGTCGCAGATTTGTACCTACGGACTCGATGACATAAGGTTCCAAATCGAGGTCCTGATTAGAGTCGAATTAAATGTTGACGGTGCGGCGGGTGTTGTGGTACACGGTGATGACGCGCGGTCCGGCAGTGTGGGAGACGAGCACGGGCCGCTGCCTGCGCACCATCGAGCTGGGCGAGCCCGTGGCGCGCGCCGCCTGGATCCCGGTGGCCGGGCTCAGCCTGCTGGCGGCGGCGGCGGGCCGGCGCCTGCTGCTGCTCAACCCGGGCCCGCGCATCGGCGCGCACCGCGTCGCCGCGCGCACCGACCAGCTGCTGGACGAGCCGCCGCCCAAGCACGACGTGCAAGGTCAGCCACCCTGCATGCACCACACTCCACAGCCACCTCAGTGTACATGAGAGGAACACATTATACAGGGTGACCATTTTAGACGGACCAGTAGGGGCAACCACCTCAGGTGTCGAAGCTATGCCAATATGGTAATAGACAACTATCCTCTGATTTTTGAGTTATTACTATCTGCATTTACAGATTTAATAAAAAAATACAGTCAGTGAGAAACCTAAGTTTTTGGAAAAAATATTGCTTAATCAGTCCTATCTCCAACGAGGATCATAAGAAAGAAATCGTCCTAGATTTGCACACAGCTACAGGATGGTGTGGCGACTGTGTAATATGTTGATAACCCGTATAAATGCCTAACTGTGTGCCCATTGCGCGGTATCGTTATTATTTGGTGTATAATTGGGTTACGTGGGCCGCAGTGGACGAGCGCACGGCGACGGCGGCGCAGTGGGAGCGCGTCACGCCGGACGAGTGGGCGCGCGGCGTGCGCCTCGCCATCACACACTTCAAGCCCATCACACACGTGAGACATGCTCGCATCACTTTATACATTGTCTTTTTAAGTTCTGCATATTATCACCTCGGAAGTTTAATTTCAGTTTATAAAGTATGTAATTGCCAAGCAATTGAAAGGACTTGGTGGTATTATTTACCCATTATGCATGAGCAATAGGGCAAAGAACTAAAGAATTTACTTTTTAGTCCTCCGCAAAGCCTTCAGTGTGTGAGTATTAGTAACCGTAGCTCGTAACAGATTTGACACAGTGTTGTCACATGTACATGTTGGTGGCAGGTGGCGTGGCACGCGCGCGGCGACTACGTGCTGGCGACGCTGCGCGAGGGCGCGTCGCGCGCGGTGCTGGTGCACCAGCTGTCGCGGCGCCGCAGCCAGCTGCCCTTCTCCAAGCCCAAGGGGCTGGTGCAGTGCGCGCTCTTCCACCCCACGCGCCCGCACCTCTTCGTGGCCGTAAGCGATTGCACGCGCATACCTCGAGTGTTGGACCTCACCATCATGTCTTATACATAATCTCGGACAAATTAGTCTGAACTTGGTCTCCCAGCGTATAATTCTCCACCGAAGCCTTTTGGGTATTGGTCGTAAGCGTTCCGAATGTGTGTAGGGTTTTCCTTAGTATGTTTGCATGATATTATTTTACTGCGAGCCCCGAATTGTAATAAAGAGTGGTAGTACGAGCGTGACTTTGGTGCGCAGACGCAGCGCGTGGTGCGCGTGTACGACCTGGTGAAGCAGGAGCTGGTGCGCAAGCTGCTGACGGGCGCGCAGTGGATCAGCGGCCTGGCCGTGCACCCCGCCGGCGACAACCTGCTCGTGTGCTCCTACGACCGGAAGTGCATCTGGTGAGCTGGCGCCCCCGGGACACGCTTCTCGACGCGCCCGAGACCGTTTCTCGGCTTACTAAACGGTAGCCGTAGATGGACACAGTACATCGTATGCCAATACAATGCTCGGTACTGTTTTCTTGTAGGAGTGGTGCCTTGAGATTCATGTACGAGGCGGATTAGCCTTTATTGGAATCCAACTAGTGAACGATTGTTTCAATTTTTATACCTAATAGGTGCCTCTGGGGCTGCAAGCGTATCGTCGAATCGTCGAAATAAGTAATTGTGCGTAGAGCACAAATAATTAGAAACGTTCCCAGAAGTCTGTAACGAGGTGCCCGCGCAGGTTCGACCTGGAGCTGTCGTCGAAGCCGTACCAGACGCTGCGCGTGCACGGCGGCGCGGTGCGCGCGGTGGCCTTCCACGCGCGCTACCCGCTGTTCGCGTCCGCCGGCGACGACCACAACATCGTCGTGTCGCACGGCATGGTCTACAAGTGAGTCGTCCGCTCCCTGCTCCCCGCTCCCCTGCTCCCCTCTCACCCTCTCGTACTCTTGTACGCCCACACTCTAGACTACCATGCTTAAGATGGTTTCATGGAGACCCCTCTTAAATTTAACATTTTCCTAATTTTCGAGACCCATATTATAAGACTTGCCCTTAAATTTATGGAAAATATTAGTCCTTCTACTACAGCTTTACAAATGTGGTTTGTAATCAATTAGAAATTGATTACAAACCCTTAACTTGGTGGCTGTGAGAGAGGGACAGTGAGACTGTGCGATGTGCGGGTGTGGTGTGTGGTGTGTGGTGTGTAACGCGAGTGCGATGTGCCGGCAGCGACCTGCTGCAGAACCCGCTGCTGGTGCCGCTGAAGCAGCTGCGCGGCGGCGCGCGCGCGGACGAGCTGTGCGTGCTGGACGTGCGCTTCCACCCCGCGCAGCCCTGGCTGCTCGCCGCCTGCGCCGACAGCACGCTCCGCCTCTACACATAGATATCATATACGCGGACGAGCTGTGCGTGCTGGACGTGCGCTTCCACCCCGCGCAGCCCTGGCTGCTCGCCGCCTGCGCCGACAGCACGCTCCGCCTCTACACATAGATATCATATACGCGGACGAGCTGTGCGTGCTGGACGTGCGCTTCCACCCCGCGCAGCCCTGGCTGCTCGCCGCCTGCGCCGACAGCACGCTCCGCCTCTACACATAGATATCATATACGCGGACGAGCTGTGCGTGCTGGACGTGCGCTTCCACCCCGCGCAGCCCTGGCTGCTCGCCGCCTGCGCCGACAGCACGCTCCGCCTCTACACATAGATATCATATACGCGGACGAGCTGTGCGTGCTGGACGTGCGCTTCCACCCCGCGCAGCCCTGGCTGCTCGCCGCCTGCGCCGACAGCACGCTCCGCCTCTACACATAGATATCATATACGCGGACGAGCTGTGCGTGCTGGACGTGCGCTTCCACCCCGCGCAGCCCTGGCTGCTCGCCGCCTGCGCCGACAGCACGCTCCGCCTCTACACATAGATATCATATACGCGGACGAGCTGTGCGTGCTGGACGTGCGCTTCCACCCCGCGCAGCCCTGGCTGCTCGCCGCCTGCGCCGACAGCACGCTCCGCCTCTACACATAGATATCATATACGCGGACGAGCTGTGCGTGCTGGACGTGCGCTTCCACCCCGCGCAGCCCTGGCTGCTCGCCGCCTGCGCCGACAGCACGCTCCGCCTCTACACATAGATATCATATACGCGGACGAGCTGTGCGTGCTGGACGTGCGCTTCCACCCCGCGCAGCCCTGGCTGCTCGCCGCCTGCGCCGACAGCACGCTCCGCCTCTACACATAGATATCATATACGCGGACGAGCTGTGCGTGCTGGACGTGCGCTTCCACCCCGCGCAGCCCTGGCTGCTCGCCGCCTGCGCCGACAGCACGCTCCGCCTCTACACATAGATATCATATACGCGGACGAGCTGTGCGTGCTGGACGTGCGCTTCCACCCCGCGCAGCCCTGGCTGCTCGCCGCCTGCGCCGACAGCACGCTCCGCCTCTACACATAGATATCATATACGCGGACGAGCTGTGCGTGCTGGACGTGCGCTTCCACCCCGCGCAGCCCTGGCTGCTCGCCGCCTGCGCCGACAGCACGCTCCGCCTCTACACATAGATATCATATACGCGGACGAGCTGTGCGTGCTGGACGTGCGCTTCCACCCCGCGCAGCCCTGGCTGCTCGCCGCCTGCGCCGACAGCACGCTCCGCCTCTACACATAGATATCATATACGCGGACGAGCTGTGCGTGCTGGACGTGCGCTTCCACCCCGCGCAGCCCTGGCTGCTCGCCGCCTGCGCCGACAGCACGCTCCGCCTCTACACATAGATATCATATACGCGGACGAGCTGTGCGTGCTGGACGTGCGCTTCCACCCCGCGCAGCCCTGGCTGCTCGCCGCCTGCGCCGACAGCACGCTCCGCCTCTACACATAGATATCATATACGCGGACGAGCTGTGCGTGCTGGACGTGCGCTTCCACCCCGCGCAGCCCTGGCTGCTCGCCGCCTGCGCCGACAGCACGCTCCGCCTCTACACATAGATATCATATACGCGGACGAGCTGTGCGTGCTGGACGTGCGCTTCCACCCCGCGCAGCCCTGGCTGCTCGCCGCCTGCGCCGACAGCACGCTCCGCCTCTACACATAGATATCATATACGCGGACGAGCTGTGCGTGCTGGACGTGCGCTTCCACCCCGCGCAGCCCTGGCTGCTCGCCGCCTGCGCCGACAGCACGCTCCGCCTCTACACATAGATATCATATACGCGGACGAGCTGTGCGTGCTGGACGTGCGCTTCCACCCCGCGCAGCCCTGGCTGCTCGCCGCCTGCGCCGACAGCACGCTCCGCCTCTACACATAGATATCATATACGCGGACGAGCTGTGCGTGCTGGACGTGCGCTTCCACCCCGCGCAGCCCTGGCTGCTCGCCGCCTGCGCCGACAGCACGCTCCGCCTCTACACATAGATATCATATACGCGGACGAGCTGTGCGTGCTGGACGTGCGCTTCCACCCCGCGCAGCCCTGGCTGCTCGCCGCCTGCGCCGACAGCACGCTCCGCCTCTACACATAGATATCATATACGCGGACGAGCTGTGCGTGCTGGACGTGCGCTTCCACCCCGCGCAGCCCTGGCTGCTCGCCGCCTGCGCCGACAGCACGCTCCGCCTCTACACATAGATATCATATACGCGGACGAGCTGTGCGTGCTGGACGTGCGCTTCCACCCCGCGCAGCCCTGGCTGCTCGCCGCCTGCGCCGACAGCACGCTCCGCCTCTACACATAGATATCATATACGCGGACGAGCTGTGCGTGCTGGACGTGCGCTTCCACCCCGCGCAGCCCTGGCTGCTCGCCGCCTGCGCCGACAGCACGCTCCGCCTCTACACATAGATATCATATACGCGGACGAGCTGTGCGTGCTGGACGTGCGCTTCCACCCCGCGCAGCCCTGGCTGCTCGCCGCCTGCGCCGACAGCACGCTCCGCCTCTACACATAGATATCATATACACATCCAACGCTAACTGCTCTTTTATTTATCCTTCTATTGAAAAACACACAATATACCCAAGATTTGTCAGTTTCCTCTTCCTCCTGCTTGCCAAATTGTCTCTGACACATTGATCCCTGAGAAGAGAATGTTCGCTATATATCTAAAAAGCGTTTTTCAATATCATAAACTAAATCTAAAAAAAACATATTTAGAATACGCACCACTGGTTTGATTCGTCAGTCAGGCAGGGTGGGTAAATATGGCTATGTGGGTAACTATGAAGAAATTAATACATTGCAGAATTAAAAATAAATTAGATAGTACTTTGAACTCTTTAGTTCGTAGGTTGTCTTTTTTTATTCCAATAGATAAAAAACTAAAGCGGACCGTTTTAGGTTAATCTATGTTATATATTAGATTTGTTAATAAAAATATTCTTCAGTAAAAATATAATTTCAAATCAGGGGAGTAATAAAAAATCACATCTGGCAACCCTGACTGATCATAATGTCAGTCATCCATTGCTCGAAGAAGAGATCAGGGTTACCAGATGGTATTTTTTTCGCATTTCTGTCAAAAAAAATTACTCTTGGAGAAATAAAAAAAACATGGAGCATTTCGGCTATTATTTTAGTTTCGTAATCGTAGGCTGTAACTGAGTGCATTTTATATAAACGCACCCGTTTTAAATAGTTCACTTTCTTGTTTTATTCTATATAAAATGAACATACTCTAGTGTTCATTCGTTCAATTATTACTTTATGTCTGTCATACTGGCCACAGAGACGGACGTACTAGAGCCTAGGAACAAAAGTGTTTTGTGGTTGATCGTTTCACAGCTCTAAACTTACTACTGTCCATTATGTTAGTAGGCTGAAGATTTAGTTTGTTTTATTTCAATAGATAAAAAAAACTAAAGCGTGCAATACTTTTGTTCAAGGCAAGGCAAGTCATTCAGCGCATATACATTTAGTCTGCTGTTCCGGTTCAGAAATCAGAACAGCATTTTGAAAAAAATATAAAGATTTAAAACATATAATATCGAGCAATTACCCATTAGGTTATTATTAAATTATAACTTATATTATAAACTATTTGCCTTTGGGTAAGACTAAAGAAAATTATATTATTTTGGAGAAAAATAATTTCAAATTTGGGGAGAAATAAAAATCATATCTGGCAACTCTGAAACAGACCGACAGAAGTATCGTTCGTTCGCTCGCGTTACCTTGTCTGTTGGGCGAACAAAGCAAGCAGGCGACTTTGTTGCATCCAGTCCTAATTTCAATAAGTCGAAAAATTTAAACAAATTATTTCAACTTACAACGCTATTGTCTGAATCAAAAACTATTTGAAAATTACTTTCATGAATCCATATCAGCTCAGTTCGTTTCCCAACAATAGCTGCAACAACCAGTCGTAAATAAATAAATAGCAAGTCGTTTGGTGAACGTTATTTACGGTTATTTTTGATTCGATACATTCTTTGGTGCCGGACGTAATCGAGTACGACTTTTGACGATTCCTGCACATGCCTTTTGGGGGTTTGACATTTTCGCACAGTGTGCCTCGATAGTGATGGTGCTCCCGGGTATACTGTGAGGACGAGGCGTAGCGGAGAGGCGCTATGTCGGGCACGACGACGCCGACGGCGGTTGAGCCGCCGCCGCTGGACGACCGCGACATGGAGCCGCGCACGCCGATGAAGAGGCTCGGCTCCACCAGAAAACTGGCTGCGTTCAACAGTGAGTCATTGCCCGTTTTCATACGATTTGAACTCAACTATTAATTTGCGTGTTGCGATATATTATCATTGAGAATGTATACAAAAAATAACTTTCAAATTCATTTCATAAGTACATAATATTTGGTGCACAAAGCATACAGAACAAAGAGCCATATAGATATATGGTAGTAGCAGCAATTTGTAATTTTGTTTAGTTACTGGTAATAAAGTAGTGGGTAATTGGTGTTAGATCCCAATGTCTGATCATTATTCATCCCAACCAACAATATTACTAGAGTAGGTATCTGTCTGCAGAGCCTGGTCTACTAGTCAATGTGGTCCTGGTACATATTGTATCAAGGCATGTGTTGGCTAGCTGCTATGAAATATGCCTTTATGTGACTTGCAGTGATACCTTCCCGTTAATTGAATCAACTTCCATGAATTTTGGGTGGTCTATATTATAGGTCCACTCAAGTGAGTGGACCTATAATATAGAGGAAGCCCTCTGCTCTGATATGCTGTTAAGTGTATGGACTCATCAAAATATTACCTACATGAAATTTCATAATATAATATCACAAGCAGCCAGTTATTTTTGTATTACTAACAATAAAACTTTGTTTCTTATGCTATTTTATTAGACACTGATTCGAATTATTATTGATCTGTTCCTGGGAAACTCTTCACTTGTCTGTAGCATTTGACTTGCCTTCTAAATGTAATGTCAATTGAATCGGACTTCCTTCACCACAAATAGATCACTAACCTAGTATAAAAAAATCCATAAGAACTTTTAAAAGTTTATATTTGTAGGTAGGCAATAAAACAATGGCAGCATTACCTAAGCCCATATCTCTACCTCAGAAGTTCTCACCAGCAAGATGCTAAAGTCATGAATTAAACTTAGTACACAACACATGACATTGTCATATGCTGGATGTTTGCTATGTTAACAACTTGTTATCACAAGCCAATTGTGTGGAGTACCCGAATTTCTTACCAGCTTCAAACAGTAGTGGTCTGAGTAACATAAAATAACTTTCACAATACAAGTCCAACTGCAATTTGACTGGCAAGTTGGAGAGTTTGAGTGCATTTCCCATTGGTCATTACAACTTAAAATATTGATGTAAGCTCACTACAAATAACAATAATTATTAAGATTTGTTGAAGGGATTAATAGTCACATATGATTAACACAGAATCAAATCTATGACCTACCTCATAATAAACAAGCGATATCCTGTTATTTTTTTAATGTTAACCATTATTGTGTGTACTAGCTACAGGCAAATATTAGCAGTTACCTCTAACAAGTATAGTGTGAGTAGGAGGCTGGGTAGGTACATTGAGTACATTTTAGTAATATGTAGCAGCTGGAGTCGTATTTACGCGAATGGTTTGGTAATCAGCCACTTCAAAGTTGACTGTGCGTCCGCGCCCGTGCCGGCTCCCTCACCGACAACCAATAAATTATTATTAAATTGGTCGTGGAATATTTCTGTCCGTAAACAATGTTTATACTTCTACAGAAGTGTATGAATCTCCATGTTACTGCTGCTATCGCTATAGAATCTAGGTGAGAACCGGGAAACGTGTAGTGTATCGGAGAATAGATACCTAGTCAGGAGTGAAATGTTACGTACGTGATGGATTCATAGAAAAAAAAACTATAATTACACGTCGATTTAAGCTTGCAAGGTAATAAATGAGTAACAAAGAGAGAAGCTATCCTGCCAGTGGCCAGCTTATTGTCAGTATGTTGTACCTACCTACCGAATGGCAGAGCCACTCCGAAGACTAGGTCACGTCACGTCATAAATCTTAATTATGACTGCCCTCGCAGAATATACCTTAATTGCACTGATGTAATGATTGCCGGCAGTCTGCTTCATAGTTTACTTTTACTTACTTGCTGTGCCTAGTAAACAAATAAAAGGGTGTCCCGATGAAAGTGAGGCATTCGGGCACCCTGGCCACGAGTGTGTGCGGGGCGCGGCGGTGTGTGGCGCTGGCGGCGGCCGCGACCAGCTCCCATTGTCTTGAGAGACAATTTTATGTTTCCGCCGCGGAGAGCATTTCCTCCGCGTAATGTGTAAATTATGTAATGTTGAAGCAGCAGCGTGCCCGAGCGCGACTCATTGGCGACTTCCTCCACAGTGCTGCCGTTCGCGTTGCCAGCACCCACGCTGCGGCGGCCGATCCACACCACATCGCTCCTCCATTTATACTTAAACAAGCTGATTGTCGCGGTTTGTGCATGTACGCAATCGAACGCACAGGCACATCCATCCTAAGCACCTAGTGGGATCGATCATTTCTGCATGACAGAGGAGCAATGAAAGTTTTTCATTTGTCCTCCACTATTTAGCATTACGTTACTTCAGTACTTTACAATAATATCTTGTCTACCAAACACGAAATAAAACACATTGCAATTAGTATGCAAAACATAACTCCAAGGTTTGTTTGTACAACTAAAAGGTATCAATAAGTATGAAAATAATTCATACAGGCTGCAGAAAGAGCAAGTCCCATATGAGTCTATACAATCAACTTTGTTTGAATTGCAGCCAGATGAGTTAGATAGCTGCGTTGTAAGTTGTTTCTGTCTCGAGCCAGAACTAGTCTCGATTGAAACATTCCGTTCACATAGAAGGGAGTGCAAATGCGAATGGTATCTTGCTTGTCTATTAACTATTGTTTCGAGGCTGACAATGTATTAGTCACAAAAATAAGACATAAAAGTACGTACGGCGGGTGACAAGTGTATCGTTGCTAACAATACCAAATAATTGTACGTTTACTACTTCCCTCGTAGACACGGAGACAAAGACCTTTGACACTAAACGAAGAGCTCGCTTCCGGCTGACGACGCGTATCTGCGGTCATTAACTTTTAAATTATCTGATTAAAGCTTCGACTTTTACTATTAGGAAGCGTTGCATATTGATGATAATGACTAGATGGCTACAGAGTACGCGTCCGCACTGTCACCTTAGTAACGCACTGAAACTAAACTTGGGGCGGGCGTTCATTATAATTAGACTCGTTTCTTTAAAAGAAAAGAAAGAAGATATTTCTATGTATACTATTTTGGAGTCGGTCGTGTCTATTAATAATCTGCGGCCGCACCTAACGGATAAATTCCTTGTTACTTACCCCAACTTATGCATTATTATTATTGATTTATATGCAAATCTGCTACAATTGATACCGAATAAGAAGTTAGTGGCAAGAGTGTATTAATCTTTTAATGTCATACAGTTGTCGGCAAACAAAAGCTTGTTATTGATCACTCCATATACAAATGATGCTACAGCAGAATCGTGCTGGTCCCGGTAGCGAGCTATTTGCATTATCCTGTACATACATCTCCACAACGAAAGCTCTAAGTTACGTTAAATTTTCTGTATCTTTATAAAATGGGTCACTTTCTGTAGGGATGTGAGTTATGCAGACAACCCTGGGTTTGTCTAAATATTTGGTGTTGCCGCGAAATGGTTACGTTGTTGGTTGTTTTCATATTGATGAAGTAGCACGTGATCTTTATTATAATATAAATAGCCGTGGAAGTATACATTTAACAAATTGTATGTATGCGGTTAGTGACCTGCGCGTGCGCAACTCATCGGCTCGTTCCATGATACTATTCCGTTGATTCCATTGATTTTCCTTAAGGTACAGTCATAGAACGGCGCGAAAATATTGTAGTCAATGTAAACATGTATGCAACCTCATTAGGCGCGATTTATACAGACATGGAGTGTGTCGTCCGCGCCGCGGGACCGCCGAGGAATATTGATGCGGCCGGAGACGGTGCGAATGTGCGGTGTGACGCTACTAGGCAGTGCGGGAAACTTAAATCCGATTATTACGAACAATTTTGACCAATAGCGCATTTTAATGAATCTAAAAATTATTAGGAAAAAATATCTGACTTTGTAACTAAAAAAGTCGCGAAATAACGCTCGTAATGCTAGTATTGCAAAAAGAAAGCTTATTGCTAAGTGCAGAAGTCTGCACTTAGTAATAAACTTAATCAGTAGTAATTAAGTTAGTTTATAATGACTCTAAGTTCAAAACAAAAATATGCTCATGTCTCACAAATTCTTTAGAAAAATCATGCCCAGGAAAGAAACTAGTATTTAAAAGACAGACCCTGCCTAGTTTAGATACGAGCGTGCACATATTATTAAATTTTATTTCCTTACTATTATTTCATCTGAAATAATTATGTTTATACTTAGCTACAAAAATGCTCGTTCATTAATGATAGTTACATAAATACAAATTATCAAGCGATTATGAAAGTCCACATGTGGCGCGCAACTGACAGGCTGGCGCGTTGGGCTATGCGCAAGAGTTCCAGCCGCGACCGCGACGTGGTTGAGATGGTACCATGATTTCTAGGTGCTCGCCATGTGCCTATTCGTGATTTACACAACACACCACAGGACACTCGAGAATGAGGAGGCCGATTTTTATTATCTGTTGATTTTTTAATTTGTCTCCGGCCCGAATACCATAATTGTTACTAAAAAAGAAGAAAGAAAATTCTCTGGGGCGGTACAAAGTTCGCCGGGACAAACCACAGATATGGGACAAACCTTCTACTTATTTGCATCCTACTCAGAATGCTTTTGGATGTATGATATAAACAGTTGTACAATTCTACTAATGATGCCCATTGCGGTTATGCGATTAACCTGGGAGTAACATCCAGAACAACACAACTCGGAACTTATTTGACACACAAACATCCTCTCAGCGACGCTATCACGTCGACTTGATTGTTATTATATACATAGTAAGAGAATTTCGGTAGACGTTTTAAACGGTCATGAAACATCTATTTTAAGCTCGGCCCGCTTTGCGCCAATGCGAATTCACATCGGTTCATCGGGATACGAACGAAGACTTAAACCTGTTTCTAGAACTCCATTTTCCTACTTGTTGTCGCCGTATTCACATGTTACGAATAAGCATTAATCTACGGAATTATAAAATTACGACTTCGTGTAGATATTTGCACGGCCCATCTGTGGATATTTGTTACATATTTATAGTCCAGCTAAGATGCCACGCGCATAGACATAGATAGGGATGAATCTTATAACAGCCCGAGTGACGTTGCCCCGAATGTCAATAGTGTTGCCGTATGGTTTTGATTGGAAAATCCTACACATGCGCTAAATTAGGCATATTTCAGTGTGAGTAAGAACGCGCGAGGCGATAATGACACCCGTATTATGTGTGTAATTAGCGTTCCACAGATGTCTATTACTATGCAGATTGGAGCGGCTGAAATGAATTGATAATAAGTGTCTTTTTAACGCGCCGGACAGCCATTACGCTGCACCATACTGGCCGAGCGTCGATGCATTGAATTTTAATAATAGCTTTAGTGTCTCTATTGTTTTTGAAGAATATTTAAATTATTGAAGTGCTTCATAATTATTGTGTAATTGGACTTTTGTAACTTCCTTGAAGATTTAGATGATGACTGATGTTCTGTAGGATAGTATTACTCATGTACTGTGATGTATGTGTTTAGGTTACTTATGGTTTTTTCTTTGTAATCAGCTCTTACTTTTCATAATTCAGATCTTATTTCGTGGTTTAGCCAATATAACAAATTCGAAGAATACAAACTACATTTGGTTGTTGTATCTAAGATTTCCAGTTCACCAACCCATTACAAGGTTATGCACTATATTTTATACGTTCTCATGTCGCATTTGCTGGCCCGAAGTTAAGTCAAGTGCGGTCGTGCGCTGCGGGTTCTGTTAGCTGTCCGCATGATATAAAAAAATACAGAAGGATGATCTCGGTGAGAAGAATAGAAAATACCTAATTAAATTTTTGTGCCTAGCTCATTGCCATACCTGCATACCATTGCCATACCATAAATAATCAGAAGATTGTTTATGGTAATCTTATTAGGAAGGTTTTGACGTTTAGATTATTAGTATGTACGTTTTTTACCTAGCTGCTAATGGAACCACTAGCATACAGGGTTGTATCATCAACATTTGCACGAAGAATTTACAGATCTATTCCTTCCTTGCTGCATTTGAATATAGTAAGTGGTCGTTCCAATTTATAAGTTGCTTATTGCTTTATTTTTCTTCCTTTTTGTTTTAAATGGGGTAGACGACGTTTGACAAGGTATTAATCGCTCCCGGCAGACGGAGGCTCCGACGAGCATGTTTGCATTGTGTGTGGTGTCGTGTGTGATTCAGAGGCGGGCGGCGCCGGCGCTCTATATTTAGCTCCCCGCCGCCGCCGCCGCCGTCGCGGAGCCACCGCGCCTGCTGCCCTCTGCCGCCCGCGCGCCCAACCCGCACCATCCAACACACTAAACTCCGACTCATATTGTGGTTACGGCCGGTAGATGCCGACGTTAGGAGCACGCTTCATGATCACTTCGTTTGTAGATGATCCGGTAGAAAGCTCTCATCGATCGTGGGATCGGTAGCCGGTGAGGGAAATGTCCGCCACGAGCGCAAAGAGCACGCGATGTCGGGGCGGGTGTGTGAGTGAACGGGTCACCCAATATGGCGAGCGCGGTGCACCCGCCGACCCGCGCCACACCGGGACCACGAAACGAGACGACCCACTCTCGGTTACACTAGGGGTGCTACCCTCTTGCTTTACATAATACATTTCGGATTTGGAGAGAAAGTTTACGTCGCTTGTAGTTTTTTAAGCGATTGAAGTTTACTTAATCATTAGTTCTAACGACCTATTCATTGCCAAGTCTGTAGGCTCGAAACCAATTTCATACCTCTCAATCAATGTTTCTATATGGGGGTGTACTGCAAGCGTATATAAACAGCCGATTTGCAAGTGAGGATGCCATTACGATAGTGTTTATTTATAAAATAATAGTAACTAGAATGTTAAATAAGTTGCCGTAATGAGCTTACAATTCGGCGCTCAGTTGGATTGAGAGTATGCTGGTGTATGTTGTTGCATTGGGGTATTCGTTTTTTTGATTCATTGTAAGCACTATACATTTAGCTGGTCGCTTAATCTCATCCAACTCGGGGACAACGATGACCACGTCTCGACTGTCGAACAGAACTACCATATGGTGTTACAAATTGATGAATGGTATCCTTAAGGCATTAATCTAAATTGAATAATGAAATCCTTTGATCGGTGAATGTAAACAGACTTCGCTGAACGGCGCATTTTCAACGAAGCGGCTACGATCAGTAGTTACCACCGCCAGTGATTTCGCAGAACGCATCTTGATCAGTTTTCAATAATTAAGGTTACCGAGTAAACAGGGCCCACGCAGGCGCTTTGCTTTGTAAACATGCTTTTGTAAGGGGAAAATTCAGATTGGCCAAAGTTTCGCATTTTTAGTTCCCAAGGTGAAAATATATATATGTAGTTCCGAGTGAGAAAGGAGTACAATAGGTGTTGCCCGTGGCGGCGACGACGACAGGCTCCGAGTCGGCGCGATCCGTGCGGGTGAGCTTCCGGCCGGAGCCGCCGCGCCCGCGCACTGCAAGCTAATGAGCGGCGCGAGCTGAACACACCAACACTTCGCCGACCTGCGCGACAATATTGCAAACTCCACGTGGAAATATTATTCTTGCAATAACTAAAGTGAGCCACTAACTCCCAGATACCCTGTAGAGGGTGGTGAATATCATGATATTTTTTTCTCTGATTACCTGGGTTATTCTAGGTTCTTGATGCTTATAAACCATTACCATTGTATTTAAAATTGACGATACTGAACCAGCGGGTTTAGCATGTCTCCAGTTTTTGATGAATAAAAGACCACACATTTTGACAAAATACACAATTTTTTTTATAGTTATTATATAGTTTTTCAACAAAAATACAAAAAAAAAAACAGAAAACAAAAATACATTCATCATTGGTCGGAACTTGGCACGGTGTGATAAATGAGCGTGCCAGATGCACTGCCCGCCTGCCCGCCTCACAATGTACCTATTATCATGCAGGAACACATGATTGCCGTAGAAACTACGATAATTGACTTCAAAAAATATGTACTGTGTATTATAGAATTAAATATGCACCGTGCAGTATAATGTATTATTATGTACAGCAGACTTTGTTGTGAGGTGTCTCATTGGTTACGACAACCACATTCCCAGCGTTAAATTGTACGGCGGCGGCGGGAAGATGCTTACCTTTTATCTTATAAGAGCTCACATTTTTTTTCTTTCTTTTATACCGAATATGGTAAGTAGTCATGTGGTTATGTCCTATGCCGATAAAAATGACCAAGATAATTATGTTGAGAATTAATTTAAACTTGACGGGACAAAGTTCAAGATAACGTCTTTTGTTTTTATTTAACAGGATTGCATACAATCACAAAGCATGCTCGGGTTAACTGATTGATAAAGGCATTAGGTAATTTCTATCAAATATCGACAACTTGGGGTGCAAACAGCTGAGTAGGTAAAGACGTGCATGCGCATTGTGCATTTTACAGCGGCCCGCGTAGCTTCCAGCGACGCTGGGCGACCGGTTCCGTACACCTCCCGCCCGCGCCCGCTGCCCGACCCCCGCCTCCTGCAGCAGCCGGTTGCAGTTGTGGAACTTCGGAAATGGCTCGCTCACCGCGCGGTGTCCAATCAGCGAGTATCGGCTCGCCTCCTCGTGGCTCACAGATGTGGCTCGCGTGACGATAACAATTTTTTACACGTTCTCCATTCTTCCGCTCCACACGGCTTATTTGTGTTCCGTTAGTTCTGTAGATGTTTTTTTTTTGTTTTGCCTTGCCTGTATGTCGTTTTACATGAAGTTTTATTTTGAGCAAAAGCGCTTTCACTTGTACAAGAAGCTTAGTTCTACAGATGCGCTGCGTTTCTACGAAATTTGGCCGTAGCATAGCAGTTGCCTCCATCGAGCTCTCTCGCGTTCCCTCGCCCCGTGTTTCACGAGATGCGCCGGCAATAATTGTCGGATCGGGGAGAGATCCCGTTTAACATGCATTCCCTGTCCGGTTATTATAATACTGCGCTTCTACTAGAGAAGAGACCCAGAAATGTGTGCAGCTAGATATAACAGGCGAGACGCCTCCGCTCCTGACGGCTCTACATAAGTAGTGCTCGTTATGACTGGAAGCCTTCGTCCAGAGCGCTACGACAAAGAATATAAAGAGATAGGAAGATAAGAATATTATGCTGTACTTCACACTCTCGTTTTCTTAGATAGGATTGCCTTTGTACTTGGAAACGCAAAAAGTAAAACACGTGAGACGTGTTCAATAAACAGATAACAATGTGTAATGTTTTAAGTCTTGTATAGATTTTAGATAAACAATCCGCTATTAGCTCGAGTAGTATTAGAACCTATCCTATCCAAGATCCTACGAATTTGGAGAAAGACCGATTTATTGCGCGTCGCTATCGATGCTGTTCGCTATTGTGTTTTGAACCGATCTGAGGTCACAATACTCTTGTGACGTAGGAGGGTGCAAGCGGTTGATAGGGGGCGACGGCAGCGGCGCGGGGCGCGGGCCCGGGGCGCATCCGCGGAGGCTGCGCGCTCGGCCGGCCGGCAGTCGACCGTCGGCGGCCGCGGCCGCGTCAGCATGTTTCAGTGTATCGTGCAGCCGCGCCACGACTGGGGGCCGGCCGACCTCACCAATGCATTCCCCGGTACGCAGCGCAGCCCGAGCCGCCGCGCGCCACGCTCGCGTGCTCGCGTGCTCGACGCGCTTGTAACCCACTACACCGTTATGATCTATTAATGACGGTGAAAAAGTTCCGAAATGCCAATAACTCATTATAACTGTGCTTACTAGTAAATAACGCGTAGGTAACTATTCACGTGAATGCGGCAGTACGCCGGTGGCGGCGATCCGGCGCAGACAAAAACCTGTGTCGTCTTTAGAGTCGTTGCATTCGGTCGGAGTCTTATAACTAAACGACGCCGAGTCTTGTATAATAACCGTTGGGATCCGTGTAGCGAGATTGGGCGATAATGCTTTGTATTTCATTTTTTGTGTGCGGAGCAGGTGCAAGCACACGTGATGCAAGCCAGGTAGTCGATGACTTCTTTATTATGTGTCGCCCAATAGCATATCGCATCCTGCAGCTGTCCGCTCTGAGCCTGTACGAGTACATTTCATTGTTGTTGGTTTTCGGCACTACGTGCATGGGGCGTTCGATATTCGCTAGGAATTATTAATTGATCACTGATATATTGAGTAGTAATGCAATACTATTTGGTGTACGTGATGGCGCACCGCGAGCCAGTGCATCAGCCACACCGCATCCCCGGCCAGCGTCCCCCGCGGGGCCGCCTCCGCCGCGCCGCGCCGGCTCATGACTCGTCCCCTATGTCGCGCTCCCAACGTCAACAAACTAACGCGGCTATATATCACTCATTCACTCGTTAATCACACACTCCAATGTCGGAACGCATTTATTTTTGTGCAATACGCGCATGAGTTGTAGGTAGGTACCACAGATACGTGATCTGTGGTAGGTACTATGCGAATAGCTAAATAGGTACGTAGTCATCATAGAAGTGCTGTGAATTGAAAACATCAATTAATGAGAAGAATCTTGGAAAACGGATAGTTACCGTGACGACAAATTTATATCGTATTTCATTATACATTACTTATAAACAACACAATAAGAAACTTAACACAGCAGTTAAATATTAGTATAATGTTGGATGTGGCAGCCCTGACCTGATGTAGTCCGGCTGCCATCACACCGGTCACCATAATACACCGAATATTACTAGATCTGTGGATATAACCCTTGTTGTTAAGATTTTTATGAACTTAGCATAATTAAGAAGATCAAATTCTTTGGAACTTAGGTAAGATTTTCTAAATACGATTTGAAATGTTTTTGTGAAATGATGTACCCACAAATACTGTCCTGTAATAAAAATACACCAGTCTTATTCACTACTGAGTGTCGCACCAATTTAATTTATTGTTCTCCTCCGGATTAATTGAATTCTAAATGCGTCACAAAACACAGACATTCCTCCTACTCCTACTCCGTAGGAGATGGACAGGTATGGTTCCTTTGAAACATAATAATGCCTAGACTAGCTAGCTACACCTATTAGAAATTCATAAAGCGAATTATGAAAATATAGATGAGTAATTAGGTAGTTCTACTAATATCTGACAGAGCAGTTATTGTGACACAAACGACGTTTAATGAAACACGATCAAGTAACGTCTACTTCCTTCGACTGTGTTTTATCGATTGAAGTTGTCGTATATTTAGTTTGTCGTCGGTCAATATATTTAGTTCCCATATTCTATGATAATGCGAATCGACCCGCGGTCTTATCGCAAAGAGGATGGCTGACTGTTGCTTATAACAAGCATTCGAGCTTGTTAATTATCCCTAAATGGCCCTTCACTCCTGCGATGGTGGTCAGGTCATGCCTCGGTAAATACCTACTAGCCTTGCTCGCGAACTCTTACGTGCGGAGTGTTTTTTGACTATCCAAGAAAACCCATCCGTATCCCGGGATACAAAATTCACTGTATACTTACAAGCTATCCGTCTTGTGAATTTTCGGATACAGTTGTTTGCCTATCCTGTGCGAACCTATAATTTTCTGAGACAAATTAAAACAGGTTTTTTTTATTTCAGTCGTTTGTCAGTTGTCTAGTAGTGTTCCTGTAATGCGCATTCAAATAGACAAGTATACGCAAGATTCAGTGTTGTATGTATAGATGTCCAAGTACGAATTTACTCCGAAAATAAAAGATATTTGTGTTATGCTGCGCTGCTGTATCTCAATTGTGACAGTGCCACGCGGAATAACGATGTAGGTACCTCGTGATTGGTATGTTTACTGTTTCTACTGCTTGCCCCCTTTTGCGGTACGTGAGCCAGTTTTCCTCATTGTACCTATACGACGTACACCAGTGCGTCGGTAGGTATGTACATTACTTCGCGACTTGTAATTTTGATTGAAAGTCGTTCGCAAACAAACCCGCCGCCCACAATGTTCTCGCACAATATCTTGCATTAGTGTGCATATGACACGCATTTGTAGCGAATATTTATAAACGAGCTTCTACTGTCAAAGTATACATTGTGATTTCGCTCGTGCTGTCACGACCTGTGCTGTACATATCGTTTACGCCCTTCCTGCTCGTGTGCGGCGTGCCTACAGTAATGTATTACTTGCCTAACAATAAGCAATCGACGCAATAAAGTAAGGTGCCCTTTCGACTGCACTCGAACGAAATGGTCATTAACGTGATTAAACTGTCATTAAAATGGCGGTTCTAGCATCTACCTCGGTCAAAAGAATGGCGTTTGATAGCGATTTTAATTGTGTTATAACCACAGGTTATAACCCTGCCTAACGGCGTTCGAATTCCCATAAAATATGTTACAACAAGCGTTTTCAGTCGCGTCATTGTGGTAGTGAAAATAGTAACAGCACACTCTCATAGATACAATAATAATATCGGCAGAAAACACTAGGTATATGGTCCCACACTAAGCAACGCTTGTATTATGAGTACCGTAAAATGAAACTGGGGGCGAACTCAGTATATAAAGTGTAACATAAATAGTGTAAAATATTTCAAGAGATGAATCAGTCAGTGTTATGGATGACGTGGATGTATAAAATAATTGCGTAAATGATTTGTTTTTTTTTTAGACAAGGCGAACGAAGTAGCGTTTCCTTATAAGTTTATTGCACTACTGTAGGTTATCGCGATTGTGTGAATGGTATCTGAGGAATGCGTGTGTTGGTTCCAGACATCCGCCTGCAGTTGTCGGAGCAGACGCGCGTGCTGGAGGCGCGCGCGGAGGCGACGGCCGGCGTGGCGGGCGAGCTGCACGACTACTGCCGCCGCCGCGCCGACCTCGAGCACGAGTACGCGCGCGCGCTCGACAAGCTCGCCCGGGCGGCGCACCAGAGGCACAAGGACCAGAAGCACAAGTACGCACGCAACAACGATACACGACCAACCTGAACACATTGCGCCCCAAGATGTTACTTACTCGTCGAAGTCCGGCTGATATTTCGATCGCATGCATAAACTCATAATATGTCGCGCGATCGATTAGGTTGGATGTCGTCAATGACGCATAGCAAAAACAACGATTACCACAGAACGCTATACTACGTTAAATATACCACTGTTGGTCGACTGCCGTCGCGACAGCGTCTCTTTGTGGATAGATAAATTATTGGTCATGAACACTGATTGTCACAGAAACTGTCTTCTAGACATAAGGATACAACTTGATATGAAATGTTGATGTCAAAGAGCAGCAGATTTCCAATAGTGGTATATGTGGCTGACGCGTTCGCGGTGTTGCGTAGACGCGAGCAGTGGTCGCTGACGGGCGCGTACGCGTGCTGGCAGGCGGCGCTGGACAGCACGCGCGCGCTGTCGCGCGACCACGCCGCGCTGGCCGAGCTGTACGCCGGCCCGCTCGCCGCGCGCCTGCAGCGCGCCGCCGAGGACGCGCTGCGCCTGCACCGCAAGTGCCGGGACATCGTGTGCGAGCGGCACGAGGAGGTGGGCGCGGCGCTGGCGGAGGCGGCGGCCGCGGGCAAGGCGCACGCCGCCGCCGCCGCCGACTGGCGCGCCGCCGCGCTCAAGCTGCGCCACGCGCACGACCAGCGCGCGCGCCTCGCCGCCGCCGACCCGCCCCGACACAAGAAGCTCAAGGCGCTCGACAAGGAGCTCGACAAGGTACCCCACGTCACCCGCCCGCAATATAAAGCCATCGCTCTAGTTGTACTAGTGCATGCTCATCGATTATGTAAATCCCTATTCTACACCTCTATGTTTATAATAATCTGATCTAGTAGCGTTTTCGAGCAGTGTGATTGGTTCGCAGCGGCGCGGGCGACACAGCGAAGCGAGGGCGCGTGCGTTGCGCGCTCGCGCCGACTACGTGCTCAGCCTGGATGCGGCCAACGCGACGCTGCAGCGGTACTACCTCGACGATATCGCTGATATTATACTGGTATGTTCGCGTGGAACGTTTCATCGAGAATGTAATCATTGGCGAGTGTGTCGTGTAACCGGGCTCCCGCGCTCGCAGTGCATGGAGGTGGGGTTCGAGGTGGTGGTGGGGCGCGCGGTGCGCGCGGCGGGCGCGGCGGAGGGCGCGTGCGCGGCGGCGGGCGGCGAGGCGGCGGCCGCGCTGCGCCGCGCCGCGGACGCGCTGGACGCGCTGGCCGACCGCCAGCGCCTGCTGCAGGCGCACGCGCAGCCCTTCGCGCTGCCGCGGCCCGTGCCCTACCAGGGCGCCTCGCCCGCCGCGCAGGACCGCGAGATGCGCGAGCTGGTGGCGGGCGCCGCCGCCGCCGAGGACGAGCACACGGCGCGCGCGGCCGCCGAGCTGGCGCAGCGCCGCGCGCAGCTGCTGGCCGCCGCGCGCCGCCTGCGCGCCGAGTGCCGCGAGAACGCCAAGACGCTGGACGCCGCCGAGGCCGAGCTCATCAAGCAGGTGCGACATCGCTGCACCCGCTGCACACGGGCCGGGTGGACGCATACGACGGTGGTTTTCAAATACTTTCTTCCCTACTCGTCCAGATGGAGGGCAGCGACTCGGAGTGGGAAGTGAGCTCCCTGTTCGGCGCGGGCGGCGGCGCCGTGCTGCCCGCGCCGCCCGCGCCGCCCGAGGACCAGGAGGACTACTACCTCGCGGTGAGTGTCGCACACTCTACTCGTGCTCATGGAGAGAGCCGGCACCGGCGAGCTAGTGGAGCGGGTCACGGATATTATTTATTCTTTTGCGTGTATGTCTATAGCTTGAAAACACATTCATTCGGGCCAAAAACAAATAATTCTGCGTGGTTAATATTTATTATTAATGTGTGGGTTTTTGACCGCCTGTCGTTTGCGCAGACGGGCGCTACGAAGCCCATGCATTACAAATAACGCGAACGCGTGTCAACGAGGGTGTGCGTTGCAGAAATTCCGGTCGTACGTGTCGTGCGCGGGGCGGCTGGCGCGGCTGGAGAGCAAGGCGGGCGCGGGGGCGGAGGCGGGGGCGGGCGGGCGCGCCGCGTCGCCGCCCAGCCCGCCGCGCCGCGCCGCCGCGCGCCTGCGCCGCGGGCAGTTCGCGGCGCCGCTGGAGCTGCGGCTGCCGGCGGTGCTGACGTCGTGCGTGCGCGTGATCGCGGCGTACGGCATGCGGCACCAGGGCGTGTTCCGCGTGTCGGGCTCGCAGGTGGAGATGCAGGCGCTGCGCGCCGCCTTCGAGCGCGGGGAGGACCCGCTGGCGCGCGTGCGCGACGCCTCCGACATCAACTCCGTGTGCGGCCTGCTGAAGCTGTACCTGCGCGAGATCCGGCCGCCGCTGCTGCCGCCGCAGCTGCAGGAGCGCCTGCTGCGCATCGCGGCGCTGCCGGACGACGCGGCCTTCGTGCGGCGCCTGCGCGACACGCTGGCCGCGCTGCCGCCGCCCGCCGTGCTCGTGCTGCGCTACCTGTTCGCCTTCCTCGCGCAGTCAGTACCGCACCGATACATCTCGCTCTAACATACAGCCTCCGACCGCACTAGTCGCTTGGAGGTCCAATGCGACAGATCGCGGGCTCGAATCCCACGATCAGTCGTTATCCTTTGACGCGAGCCAGTGGCCGTATCGCGCCGGTGCAAGAGCCACACAAATCTACTCGGACACATTTATCAGAGTGTAACTTGAATGAATGTGATTGTAAATGAGGAAATATGTTTGAAAAACAAATCACAAGCTTTTTGTATGGACGCCGTATCCGCCATTTTCCGTAAAATTTAAAAGTCACTTGGAAATAAAATATTTTTTGGCGCGCACAATGTGGCGGGTAAAGCTAGTTGTCGACGCCCGGTGTGGGTGGCTCGCGGCGGCGGCTAGTAACTCGCGGGCGACGGTCGCACTTGCAGCCTGACGGAGTTCAGCGAGCACAACATGATGGACGCGTGGAACCTGGCCATCTGCCTCGGGCCCACGCTGCTGGCGGCCAGCGGCGAGGGCGGCGCGCAGGTCACGGCGCAGAACCTCGTCAACGAGCTGGTGAAGCGCGCCATCCTGCACCACGCCGACGTGTTCCCGCAGGACCTGGCGCCCCACGCGCTCTACACCAGGATCAGGTTGCACCCCCTCCTTATACTTCTAGCGAGAGAGTAGGGGACCATCGTCCACCACGAATTCACACGTCTTATTTCGTTGTAATTTATATAAAAAACCAAGTGATTATCGTTATTAAAAATGAACACCAACATTTTTAGCGCTCCCGAGCCCGGGCTCGGGACGAAGTGAGGATCGAACAACTTTACTATCTCTACTGTTGTACTAAATAGTGTACCTATTGCCGTCGCCTGGGCACGCTTTCGGATAACGGACTGTCACTTAGTATATAGTTTCTGCACCGATAAATAGCGTTGAACCGGGAGTCGATTTCGAGACAAGGTAGTCTAAGTCAGTTTTTTAATTAAAAATATGCATGTGAACAGTGAAGGGGATCTGGAGGGGGGAGAGGCGGACAGCGAAGCGGCCGACGAAGGCGAGGCGGAAGTGAGCGCGGACGCGGACGCGGACGCGGAAGCGGAAGCAGAAGCGGAGTCAGCGGCCGACGAGACGCCGCGCGGCGACGAGCTGGACGCGGCCGACGACCTCTCGCTGTTCGACGACGACGAAGGTGCGCGCCGCACCACTGCCACTACACGCCCTGCACCGCGCAACCGCTTAGTAACCTCCACATCGACGAAGCGTTGCTAAATATAAAAGTGGGCGGGGTTCAGCGTCCCCCTCACCTCGCGCAGTCCCACGCATCGCTGTATGGGAAATTCAAATAAAACATCGCTTCTTTGTATATCCTCTGCGGTAACCATTAGTTAGAGTACAAAAGCGTTGCTTGGTTTGAGAACATACTCGTTCTATTTTAACCTACCGACAGCCAGTAGAAGTCGCGAGGTAGCCACGTGACGCAGTTCACGATGAACGCAAGCGAGGCTTCATAGTTAACAGTTAATTGTATGTGTATCGATGCGGAGACGATAATGTAATACTTTTTGGCCAGATGACATAAGCGAGGACGACGGCGAGAGCGGAGACTGGGGCGAGCCGGCCGGCGCGGGCGGCGAGTGTCGCAGGTGCGTGCCCACACACGCTAATTCCTTGTTGACTAGCTTCTGCCCGCGGTACCTTCACGAAACATAGCCTATAGCACTCGGGGATAGTGTAGCTTTCTATCATTGAAATAATTTTCGGAATCGTACGAGTAGATCCCGAGATTTCCCCCTACCTCCAAGATTCCGAACTCACAAACTTGACCTCTTTATAATATTAGTATAGACAACATTATAATAGGTCGCTTCAAGCGAAGTTGTGATGTAAACCGCAACTTTTTCGATGGGTTTCCGAAAAGTAATGCTTGATGAATCAATTACCAGTGGTAATAGAATGCGGCTGCATTGTTATGAAGACTCCAGTCGTTATTAAAGTAGGGTTTGTCGAGCGAGGAGTGTGTGGTGTAACGCGTGGCTTGTGGCGCAGGTCGCGCGGCTGCAGCGCCGAGCCGCGCCGCGCCGCGCAGGTACCGCTCGAGACTCGCGTCTGACGACCGCGCGCACTCGCACTCCACCCAGCGTGCTACTACCATATACCTATCACTTTGTTCTAGGACCCTGTATGGCATCCCTAGGCGCGATGTATCAAACGACGGGAAACCATACAATCATGTCTAAATTACATTATCACATAGATAATAGTAATGCAATATTCCCCTATGGCCGTGTCCGATACGTTGTCTATTGCTTGTGTTGCATCCAAACGCTAGGAAAACGCCAACATGGGGACATCTTCGCGTCGGTCGCGTGGCAGTGCCACCAACTTATCTGTGATAAAATCTACCAAAATCATATAATTTTCTTATAAAAAATATATGGTTTTGGTTTTATTGTTTGGACAATTTACTCAAAATCCAGTTTTCGCCACCTGAGTCCATAAGTTGGCGGCAGTGAGCTATGCTATACTGGCGTGAACCCGCGCTGGCCGGGCTCCAGCATGTAGCCGCGGCATAGCATCGATATGGTGATGCAGTCGTTATATGAGCTTTAGTAAATGACATCGGTCAGGGCTGTGTGTCGCGCATGTGCAGATGGTAGTCGCGGCTGGTGGGCGATGCTTGTGTCGCGGGGGGGGGGGGGGGGGGCGGTGTCGCATGTTCATGTTGTAAATCATTGTACTATACAGCGTCGCCTTTTTTGTTGTGCATTACATTTATTTTTGCTTTATTATTCGTACATAATATACTACACGTAGCTTTTTAGTCGCTACGGAGTCTGAGAATACAAAGTATAACAAACAATTCGTGACGGAAAGTTTAGTTCCCAAATTTGCAGTAAAAATACAGTCATCTCTGAAGGCTCCCAGCGTCTAATGAAACAGCGTGTAATTTTAGCTTTAATCGTCCAGGTGATTCAAGAGCAAACGAGATGATTACTATTTTATGACTTGTGTTTAAAATTGCTGACTAAGTGTTACTATCGCGGTTAGTTGGCTATGTTTGGGAACAATCTACAAGTAACTTGGATGTAAGAAAATAAACGAATGTCTGGCAATCCAGTCTTGCGAGATGGGACGGCGACGATGGCGTCCGGTGTAATATGGACTGTATGAGAGTGGGAATAAGAATGAAAGTATGCGGGTAATATCGCGCCGTCGGTCGACGACAACACACCTACGGCGAAGTGCGGTGCGCGAGCGATTATAGATTATACAATCTTTTGAGCGAATCGAGGGTGAAATAACGTCGCCGAACTGCCCGCTGTTTGGAGTCACCTTGAACCCTCTGTTTCGCAGCTAATGCATGTCATGTTTGAATTCCTTTGCTCTTGGGACACCTCGCGACGTACAATTACATTGTCACTGCCACAAACGAAGACTGAAATACCTAATTAGTAAGCAGTTGTCATTAGTGCCTTATTATGTTGCCAATTAATATTATGTGTGTATTTGTATAAAATAGAAATTCTTACGCCCAAATTCATAGATGTTTTAGTACATTAACAGTGGCATTACAAAAGCATTTTCCAGTAAATGTATTGGAACTTGCTATGAATTTGGGGGCGAGTACTTTAGTGGCTTAGATCACGGTAGCGGTGGGCGGTGGTTGTCTGTGTGTGTGTAAATAAATGTGTTTTATATGCATGTATGTGTTTGATTTTGTTTCTAACTTGTACACGAACCCGCGCGCCCGCGCCTCGCATCAGCACTGCGTACGCGCTTTGCTCTCGGTCTTATTTGAATTCTAACAACATGTGTTAGGTAACTAGAATTGGCGAGTGCTACGCATTCATTGTTGAGTTATCCGCGATCCATATAACTTACATATTTATTTACATCGCGACACAGCACACATTTGAGAAGGTGGAGGTTTATGTAGCAGACTAAGACCATAGATCGTATCTGATACCCGCGCACCCCTCCCGGACTCTTTCTGATATCGATATTTTGATTCTAACCTAACCGACAAATTCATAGAAATAATCTATTGATTGTACCTTTATGTATTTATTGGAGAAAAGTTGTGACATCTCTTTCACGCCATTCGTTCGGTCCTGCGCCACTTGTATACTGATACAACGTTGTAGACTGCTATTGTTACACCTATTATACCTTCTGGTATTATTCTTTATCTGTTAAAATCGTGCTAGAGCATGTAACATCCAGTCAGAGGTGCATACCGTGCAGTCGTCCAGTGCGACGTACACTGCGTATGCACTATGACGACTAGCGCTATGCGCTCCTTGTGGTCAGCGGCGTGTTGTGTACGCAGGCCGAGCCGCCGCCCGCCGCGCCGCCCGCCGCCGCCGCGCCCGCCTGCAGGTACGTCGCCCCGTCACCCCTACTCGCATCTTGTACGAGTCGAGGCCTAGCTCCGCCCACTCACTCCTATTGCTGGCGAGCACGATATTAATCGTACGCTCGTAATAAATAGGCCAGATCTCAGATCACGTATCGCAGGGGCGCTGTAGGAGGGCTATAGCGCTCGGCGCTTGCCTCGGGCTAGGTGACGCAGTCGCCGGGAGCCGGGGACGCCGCGCATCTCAGCATTTGTCTTGCTTCACCTCGAAGAGCATGCTGTATCGGTAGGTAGTTATAAACGGTGCGCTGTCGCCAGGCGGCTAGCGGAGAGCACGCCCGACCTGGTGCTGGACCTGCCGGCGCGCGCGCCGCCCGCCGCCGCCGAGCCCGACGCGCCCGACGCGCCCGACACCGCCGACACCTTCCTGCACAACAGGGACACGCTCAAGAAGAGGCCCACGCGCAGGTCCGATCGCTCACATACACTCATTCAATTACCATTAATTAATTCATAAGTAGATCAATAAAATATCGGAGTCTAGATCCTATTGTTACTGAGTAAACATAGTTATGTTTTCATTTGACCGCAGACAGTCGCGGTCGGACGGCGGCGCCGCGCACGCCAGCGGCGGCGGCGGCGGCGACTGCGCCGGCGACGCGGGCTCGCCGGCGCGCGCCGAGGGCAGCCCCGTGCCGGCGCGCAACACGGCGCGCGTGGCCGCCAAGTTCGCCGACCTCACGCTCACGGGCGGCTCGCTCAAGCCCGCGCTGGCCGCCAAGCCCGCGCTGCTGCGCCGCCCCACGCCGCACCCGCACGCGCACCCGCCCCACGCGCCGCCCGCCGCGCCGCCCGCCCTCGCACCGGCCGCGGCCCCCGCCCCCGCCGACCCACCGCTCTAGGGGGGACCTGCTGTCGCGTCCGAATCGAGCAGCCCGGGCAACGGACCGGCGCTCGTTCCGGGCGAATGTAGCGTGCGAGTGCACTACTGTGACCTCGCGTCGGTAGCGGCGTGACTCATCGTTCGATGAGTTCGCTCGGGGACGAGCGGGAAGCGGCGGTGGGAGCGATCTCGATATTGACTCCCGTCTCGATATAAAATGATGTATATCCGATCCGATCCGTTGTCGTCGACTCGCACCGCATCGCACAGATGTCGTGGCTCCTCATCGCGAACGAAGCGGAAGATAATGAGCGGTTATATTTTATACTATGTGATTATTTTTTATACGCGCTGCGGGGCGCGGGGCGCGGTGGCCGCGCGTCTGATAACGACGACGCTGATTTGACGTGCTACACTATACGCAGGTGTAGGTAGTTAATTATGTATTTTTTGAGATATTTTTTAAGCCATCGCGCCGCGGCCAATGTTTAAGGATTCGTCTTCGGACGAGCGACGAGGCGCGCCGACACTGCGAAACATTTACTCCTCGGTGCTAGAACGCAAATTGACATAATCTTGGTCACTCTTCCACTTACAAATACTTACAACGATGTAGATTTCGCATACTATATTTTCCGTTAAATTATAAATGTCATACCAACCTCGGTACTGATAATCGTCATAGGTATGAACGCGTTGGACATACTTAAGAATCATATTATCAGTAAGCATGCCTGCCAAGTACGAAGCACATGGCAATAGGAAAATGTACAAGAATCTGTCCAGACCGCCCGCCCCCGCCCCCGCCGCGTCCTATACACGCGCGTGCGCCATGTATACAATGTGCTCTGTTGTACTGTACCTACCTGTAAACACATACTCAATAAACCAGTATTACACACTGACTACTATGTGTTTCTTTCCAATACTATTCCTCTACAATTCTCTGGAGGAAATCAATAAAAGGCTCAAATTCGGCGTGTTTCATAACTTTATTTATATTTGTACATAATAATCGATCAAGCATAGATTTACAATTTAACAATAATTACCTATGTTGCCCTCACTCACAGACCTGTGCTACTACAGGACTGGTGATACACTTCGTCGTTTTGTACTTATTCGATTTCGCCATTTTGGCGCTGAAAATCACTCGACGCCAAAATGGTGGAAAATTCCACGGAGAAAAGTCCACGGAACTAATGATAGGACACGTGACAACTATGTTGACACACATTCAATATATGAATTACTTTATTTCATAACAATAATACATACTTTAAACCTTTTTATAAAAATGTATTCTGTAAGTTTTTTTACTGAACTACACGGATCAATGCAGATCACATTCACCCACTCGGACAGCGCGACGACGCCGGTGTCGCGGCATATCGGCATTTACCAATATACTACAGCGGCCATATGCATTATATCTCCATTTTAGTCCCGTAGACGCTCGAAGAGGCGCTTCCAATCAGCACAATATTTTTTTATCATTTTGTACTGTTAACCAAGTCTAGTAGTTCCTAGTAAATATCAGTGCCCTCAATAAACAGTAACTTTTTATACTAGGCTCTCACTAGATTAGTCAACTAGTGTTGCCGAATGCATCGACACAATTCTGTATGTTTCCTATACTTTTTTTCAACGATTTTCTTTTCGCATGGTCCCTTCGCTATTGTGGTAGCCATACCCGCAACGCTACACATTAAGTGCGCTGCGCGGAGGGAGGGCGTCCATGACGTGTTGCTCCGTGCACGGGGCAACACTAGCAGCGTGTTGCGTGGTGTATGCGCGCTAGTAGCGCAGGCAGTGGTCGTGGTGCATGGCGTGATGCAGCGGCGCGGCGTTTTCCTTGTCGCGGTAGTGTTGCGGCGCGGGGGCGGGCGCGGGCGCGGCGGCGGGCGGCGCGAACTCGCTCGCCAGCGGCGGCGGCTCGTACTCGTCGCCCGAGCCGTCCGACGCCTCCAGGTACCCGAACAGCCGCGCCGCGCCCGCCGCGCGCTGCTCGCGCCGCCGCCCGCCCGCCGCCGCGCCCACCGCCCCCGCCGCCCCCGCGCCTCCCGCCGCCCCCGCGCCTCCCGCCGCCGGGCTCGCGCCGCTCGGGAAGCCCCGTCCCACGCCCGACGGCACCTTCAGGTTGCGGCTCTCGATGTGGCTGCGGATGAAAGGGCACGTTTAGTAGCTATTGCACAACGAGCGCGTGTCGCGCGCGGGATGCGCGGCCGGCGGTACTCACTGCGCGTCGCGCAGGTGCTGCGCGAGCTGGTGCTGGTCGTCGGCGAGGAAGGGGCACTTGGCGCAGGCCTTCTTGTTGTGCACCTTGTGCACGTGCGTGGCGAGGCGCTCGGCGCGCGCCGCCTTGTACTCGCACAGCGCGCACGCGAACGGCTTGAGGTGCGTGTTGAGGTGGCGCTTCAGGCACCAGTTGTCCACGCCCGACCACGCGCAGTAGCAGCACGCGTACCGCCGTTCGCCCTGCAAACACCACACAAGTTACCTCTACTGCACCGCATACGCTTCATCATTCAGTTGAAGAAATTTGTATAATTGTATTAATAAGCTACGACTATCTGATTCAGTCTATCTGGCATGCAGGAATGTAGATGTGATTGAGTTTTCAACTCATGTGAATATTTACCTCTCCTATTTGATCTACGGTTTCGTCAGTAGGTGGGTAGGTATGTAATTGGTGTTTGATGGAGAATGGAAAGGTACCTTGCGCCTGACGCCGGGCGCCGCCGGCGGCTGCGGGGGCGGCGGCGCCGGCTTGTGCAGTGGCGCGGGTGGCGAGCTCTTGGCGAGCGGCGCGCGCTCCAGCTTGACGCCAACCGGCGCGCGGAACTCGCCGCCCGCCGGCGCCGCCTGCACCTGCACCTGGGCGGCCACGGGGGGCGGCTCGCCCGCCGGCTTGCTGTAGTAGTGCACCGTCGGGCTCGACACCTAAAGCGACCAGCGACACTGAACTCTCTGATACCTGGCTGTATGATTTTATAGAAATAGAACAGTCGATCTGAACCTAATTATAGCTCTGTATTTACAAAATCCCAAAAAATAATAATAAGAAAAACTTAGGTGGTAGATACCTGCGGCTTGGCTGTGGAGCGTCTGATCCGATTTAAATCGTACGGCTGGTCCCGGTGCATGCGCAGGAAGTGCTTCTTGACGTGGTCGGCGCGGTTGAACTGCTTCTGGCAAAGGTAGCAGTGGAATGGTTTCTCGTCGCGGTGGATGTTCTCGTGTCGCGTGAACAGGTCGCGGCGGTCCGTGGCGTAGGGGCAGGCAGAGCACGCGTAGCGCTTGCCGGCCTCACCCCCCGCGCCCGCCGCCTCGCCCGCCGCCGCCTCCACCGGCACCGCGCCCGCGCTATTGCGTCGCTCGTTGCGCAATGACTCCACCTGACAGTCAATTAAGTAGACCACGTATACCTTTTCTGAATATTTTTTTTGAGACCCCGGACATCTAACTGTAATTTCTGCATGGCAATGTAGCGACCTCTTCAAAACGCTCCACAAGCTGACACACAGATGGCGCTGCAGACGACATTCAGAACAATTTACAATTCTCCATACAAACTTGCAACGTGCTATGAGAGTTTTCAGAGCACGTAACATATATACAAGATCCCGATAATAACCATGGGGGCATAGCGGCCGCCCCGCCAGGCATACCATTCAGGCATTCAGGCATACCCGGCTGGAAGATCTTCCCTTTTCCGCTACAGCAATATTACTTAGCGCTATCACGGTATACCGTCTAGGTAGTAAGTCCTCAACAGTAATTACGAATGGTAAGAATTCAGTAGGCACCAACTGAATTAGAAGTGGTATCGTTGACTATTCTAGTAACCCTCAAAATTGTTCCCATACCTATACAAAACAGTCTGATGACTTTGAGGCCTCAGCCTCGAATTTAGCGGGCAGCGGGGCGGCGGCGGCGCGGGAGCGACGCTCGTTGTTCGCCCCGCGCCGCTGTTTTCGAGAACGGTCAATTTGATTTTACGCATAAGATCCTGCCGCTCCCGCGCCGCCGCCGCCGCCGCGCCGCTGCCCGCTAAATTCGAAGCTTTGGCCTTACGGCCTGATTAGCGCTGTTGGTAGTGACCCTGCTATCTGTGCCGAGGGTCCCGGGATCGATTCCTGTTAGGGACAAACTTTGTGTGATGAGCACGAATGTTTGTACCCAAGTTTAATATCAATATAAGTAATATATATACTAGGTTCGCCCCAGTCCATTTTTCGATACCCATAATACAAGCGTTGCTTAGTGTGGGACCGTATAGTACCTAGTTGGTGTGTTCGTCTGGCGATATTTATTTGTACCTATTTATTTACTTGATTAACTGCGGTAAATGGAGTAGCATAGGCTGATAAAAGCTGTATTGCGTACTAGGTACTTGGCATCTTGTGGCAACGGACCTTATTCTTTAGCCGCTGCAGGTAGCGGGTGAGGTCGTCGAGCGCGGGGTTGTCACGCAGCAGGTGGTCGGCGGCGGCGGGGTCCGAGTGGTGGTCGCGCGCGAGGTGCTGCCGCACGCCGCGCGCCCAGCCCGACGCGAACCCGCACCCGGCCAGCGGACACTGGAACGCGCGCGCCTGCGCACAAATTACGTCATGCGCATCAACACTACATCTTGATAGAAATTCTCAAATACCGGCGCGTTATCTTGAAAACTGCAACTTTATGCAAAATAAAGGGATAGAATTGCGATGCCCCAGGATATTGTCATCGCCCAGCTGGCGCTATGATGTAACAACCGAGAGAAGCGATGCGGTCCACACCAGCATGCGCCCAGCTGGTTTGGCGCATGGCGTGCGAGCAGCGAGTACCTGCGAGTGTGTGCCCAGCCAGTGCTCGGCGAGGCGCGCGAGGAAGCCCACGCACTCGCAGTCGGCGCACTTGAAAAGCCGCTGCGCGGGGTTGTAGGAGGCGATGCGCGAGTGCGCCCACGCCAGCGGCTCCTCCGCCGCCGTCCAGCGGTCCTCCGCGGTCGTGTCGATGCGCGGCGTGAAGTTGGCCTGCGCGATCACCGAGAATCAGTTACTGCCGCATACGAGGAGTAGGCTCGGCGCCGCGCGGAGTACGTGCCTGTAGGATGCCGGGCGGCGGGAAGCCGTTCTGCATGAGCGCGGCGAGGCCCCACGCCGTGATGTGCTCCTCGGGGCGCAGCTCGTCATCCAGGTCGCGCTCGGCGGCGGGGAACTCTACGCCCACCACGCCGCCCACGCCCACGCTGGTCTCCTCTCCGTACAGCTTCTTAGTGATCTCCTTAAACATGTCTTCGCAGTCCATGGTGAGCGAGGCCACACTGCCCACGCCGGCGCCGCCCTCCATCGCGCTCGCTCACTGCGCTGCAAACACTGCATACACTATATGCTACGTACGTTTATACTAAAATCGTAATGGCAGCTTTCTCATTATGGAGTTGCATCTACACCTTCCACCATTTTTTTTGCAGTAATCAATATACTCAAGATTCATAATTCCTTTCCATGGATGTTTCAGCCTTCAAATGATATTGCAATTGTAAATTAAATTGCATGTAACATTTCAATATTTAATTGGGATGGGTAATGGTTTCGTCACAGATTACATAGGTATACTACCAGTTGGTAGAGATATCTCAGTTAACCATAAGAATAACCAAATAGTTAGGAATAGAGCGCACTTCATTATTATGTATAGATAATATTACCTAATTAATATGATCGAAGTTAACATCTAGTGAACGGGTCACTCCCAGCCCAGCGAACACCAACAGATCGCTTGAATCATTGCCAGCGTGGTGTGCGGTGGTGGCTGTCGCTGTAGAGAGCTACCAAACTAGCAATATTTAACATAAAGTTATGTGGTGCAATGTTAATGGAGCAGGATCCTGTTACCGGCGGCCGGAGGTGGCTCCCGCCTCCCCGCAGCTGCAGCGAGCGCCCTCCGCCCTCCGCCCTACGCCACCCACCACATTCCGCGACACCCACACATGATGTGACGAATATGTATCTCATCTAACATTCATTAAACCAGTTTTCGGCGATACCAGAGGTAGGTACTGATTATAAACCGGCTGAAGCAACCTAAGCAGGTGCAACAGATGCGGCTGACACCGGAGTGTGTTGCCGGCTTAGCTAAATATGTGTGTTGGCGAGGATAGTAGACGATAGTGGGAGTTATGCAGCGGTGGGCGCGAGGCAATGCAGTCGAGGGGGCGCGCGGTCGCCTGCTACCTTCCTGCCGCCGACCCCATACAACTATACGCAGGTATGAACAGAACCCATCGAGGATGACGCGTCCTTCGAGCTCACCTATTCTCCGATATGTAAGTGGGTATTTCAAAGGCGATCGGGTGTGATATTTTTATCGATCCTACCTATGACCTCATTTCCCGACAATATTCCGTAGTCCGTACCTAGGAAATAAGAGCTCTCAGCTAGATAAAGGCGACAAAGGGCAGGGGTTCGAAGCCGAGTCGTGTTGTGGTGCGTCGGGCGCGGGGCGGGGGTGGCTCACCTGCGGCGGCGGGCGCGGCGCGGCGCGGGGGCGACAGTGGCGACACCTCAGCACGGCGCGGCTCGTCGGCCGCGACTGACGCCACCCATCGCCCGCCGCCCCCCGCCGCCCCGCCGTCTCCCGAGGCCCATCGATCGCCACCCGCCCCCTGCCACCCGCCGCCCTCTCTCATCCATTCACCGACGACGAGCCTCGTATTGACCCGGTGTGTGGCTACACGGCCCACGCCGCGCGGAGTCGACGAGATTGACCGCCGATTCCACACTCACAATATCACATCACAATACAATCCGCGCCCCGGATATCGTCCGGACAGGTTTTGACTCCTTCTGTTTACTCTGTAGTGAATATTGCACATCCTGCACCGAGGCACTTAGTAGGTAAATATTGTGGGGTCGGGTATGCCATGCTCTATAATATCAAACTGTTCATATAGGAAAGGCAACACTTTCTGGTGGGGTCACGGATGTGTGCGAAAGCGTTCCCAATAGCCCCCCCCCCCCCCCCCACAAGGCGGGAGAAGGACTACCGTGGGGTTTTAGTAGGTCCTAGGAGTCCGACATAACCCGCTTGCCTCCCTCGGGGCTTGCGGGGTATCCATGAGAATATCCACAAAAAAAAAAAAAATGGTGCACTGGAAGTGGTTCGTAAACTTAATGTCACGGCCTGCATGTTTTAAGATTTAAGCTGGATGGATGGATATGACTATACTCATTGGTGTGATGTCGAGTGCCTGTCTGTAGGCATAGGTAGGTAACTGTGACTACATACTTTATTTTTTCATTCATTACTTCTTTTCTTCATTAGAAACTCCTGAATTTTCATTTGAATGTCAATAATAATGAATTATGTTCAGGTATGGTAGAGGATACTCGATGTGCGATGGCGGGCCGCCCTCGCGGCGCGTGTGTGAGGTGCGACCCGCCGCCGGCAACCCGCCGCAGTGCCACACCCCGCCCAGCCCGCGCTCACCATTCATATAATGCATCAACCAACTCATTAGTACATGCAAGCGCCACCGGGAACGAAAATCGCAACTCTAGGTTGTGAAGTCAGCTCCACTCTAGTGATTTTCACACTATCGTCAACCATTATAAAAATACAGTACCGTTGCGCCTGCTCTCGGTATGAAAGCGTTTGGCGTAGCAGGTAACGGCTTTCCGTAGCGGCCCTAGCTACGACGCGTAGTAGAATGTAGCTGTCGCTACGGGTCCGCTACGGGGGCGGCGGTGCTACGCCGCGTCCGCGAAGGAAGAGTCACCACTTCCACTGCACGCTTAAACTTTCAGCCGATAAATTGTTATATTGGCAATAATCATTTGCAACAAAAAGTGAAAAGTTATTAATTTTAACTTAAATGCAGAAGTAACAATTCTCGATGTATTTCCCTTGAATTACATTCCACTATCTACCGCGATATACTTAAACAACGTTTTTAAATTAGGGTGACAATTAAAAAATAAAGGATAGGTAGGATATTAAAAGGTGTAAGTATGTACCCAGACATATATATATATTTTATTTGATAAGATTATATAAATATAAGGCCTCATATGAGCTAGGAAATGCAGTGAAACTCATCGTAATCACCGGCATGTATTTTTTTATTTAGTTTTTATGCGCTTTCTTATGGATCTCTAGATGCAGCTGAATCCTTACTGAATCAAACAGCAGAGTCATCAGTCAGCGCCGTGTCGCCGGCGGCCAGACTTATTTAACTACGAATGCGATTTATCTCTCGCCCGCTCCATATTCACTGTAACGGGACGATTCCCGATTCCTCTCTTCTCGTATCGCGTATCATTCATACGATAAAGGAGACATCGGTCACGTCGTGCGGCTCCGGCCGTGGCGTGTGGTGTGCGGCGCACGCGCGCTGGACAT
The DNA here is from genome assembly GCA_905404115.1 of Pheosia gnoma. NCBI lineage: Eukaryota > Metazoa > Arthropoda > Insecta > Lepidoptera > Notodontidae > Pheosia > Pheosia gnoma. Next base: position 12,644 of record FR989909.1, on the reverse strand, counting down.
GGTGCGCGCGCCCCGACCGCACTCGCTCACCGGGACCGGGGGGGGCGAGGTGCGCGCGCAGCGCGGGCGGGCGGGCGGACGGGCAGCAGGCGAGGGCGGGTGGCGGCGCGTGGCGTTCGATCGCAACGCGTCAGTCGCGCCCCGACCGCGGCCCGTCCCCGTGCAGCCCTCGCCGCCGCCTTGCCCGCCGCCGGCCGCGCGCTCGCCGCATGCCGCGCCCGCGCCCGCGCGCCCGCTAGCGCCGGCGTGGCCGGCGAGCCGCCCGCCGCCGCTCCGCCCGTCCGGCCGCGGGCAGGTGAGCACTGGCCCCGGTTTGCCGCATCGATCGGCTCGCGCCCGCCGACGCCGACGCGCCGCGCATGTGTCGCGCGAGATCGCCGCGCGCCCGCGTCGGCGGCCGTCGGCCGTATCTCCGAATTATGCACCCGATATTGACCGCCCGCGGCTTCGCTTGGAGACTCCTCGGTCGCTAGCACGGGCCGCGCTAGCGGTCCTCTGCGCGCCCGCCGATCCTCGCTAGTTCCGCGCTCCAACCCCGAGCGACCGGGGAGGCTCCGAGCGCGTCGACCCTCGCCGCTGATGCGTGCGGTGCTACGCTGAGGCCCGCGACGCACCGCGGACGTGTCCACATAGGCAGAGCGTAACGTTCAGTGTTCAGTTCTTAGCCGAAAGCGTGTCTGAGCGCGTATAGCGCGTCAGTTAGTGATTCGGACCACTTGTTGTTATAATCGCAAGAACCGAGTGGAGTCGCGAGCGCATGCACCACGCCCGCAGCGGGCGGGCTCCGCGCGCAGCTAGGTAGGTGCGGGCGCAGACGGCGCGGTCGGCGCGCGGTTGTTTACAGCGGCGGACTGCGCCGGCGCAGATATAGCGTCGTGAAGGTAAACACGCGGGCCGCGGGCGGCGCGCCTCAATGAGGGCGCGCTATAAATACCCGCCGCGTCGCACGCGCACGCCTCACGGCGACCCTCACCTACTACCCTCCAAACGTTGTTTATTTCACGACGCATCTGATTCCTGACACTTCCGTGCCCTGCGCGCGGGCGCCGCCGACACCTCCGACTCCACCGCCCCCCTCGCTAGCATACTGGGGCGTTACGATCTCTGCGTTGCAGGCTCGTCCGGTGTTGATCTCTTTCATTACGGAATTCAGATACCTATAAATTAATAATATGTCAATCATTCGCGTTTATTCATTCGCGTGGTATTTAACAAAACAGTTTTTCTAAAATAAAAGTAGCCTAAGTTACTCCTTGTTACATCAGCTATCTGCCAGTGAAAGTCTTGTCAAAATCGGTCCAACCATTTCAAAGATTAGCCGAAACAAACAGACAGGCAAAAATTATAAAAAAAATTGTTTTGGTATATGTACCGTGTATACATCCAAATGCACTTAGTAAAAAGCGGTAGCGGCTTAGGTAGGAATTGTTTAAAGCTAAGGTGGGTGAGTGAGTTTAAATATTTCACACTGCTATCATACCGATATTATATATTAAAGTGTAGGAAGTAACTACAATTTGTATTCACAAAACTATAGAAGGTCACTATCGGGTCTGACAAATATGCGGCGTGCATCCGGTGGCCGCATGTTAACATCTTAAATTCCTGGAGAACGTTCTTTATTGGCTTGAGACAGTTCAGGACTGGCTTGCGCAGTCAGTCTGTGTGCCGCAGCGACGAGATGACTCGTATCATGGACCCAGGTCAATAAGGAGCATGTTAGGAACATTATCAGGCACCTCAGTTAGTCTGCAGCACAGATAACTGATTACGGGAACACATTAAATGTAGGTCATTCCAATGTATTTACGCTCCGTTTGGGCCGGGATGATAGGTATGATAGTTTGGGCCGGGATGATCGGTATGCTATGAATATTCTTCAATTGAACGCTACACTCAACGCGCTGCTCTATTTACATAATCTTGTTCTCAAAGGCCCAGCACGCAAATTTCCAGCCAAAGAATTCCGATTTTTGCACAAATGTTGGGATTGAGAATGTAGCACGTAGTCTCGGATAATTTCGGCATTTTTGAGGCCACCTCTTCACTTGATATAAAAAAAAATAACTGAAGTTAAAGTATAACCCACATACGAGCATGCACATTTTGTGGATAACAAAATAAGGTTTTTTTTAATGTTACCGTTTCGATTAGGCTCTGTGTGAAAATGTTTTTTCTTCGATTGATCTCTGCGGCTCAGATTGATATATGTACTTACATAATACTAAGTTTATGTGGGACACATTTTTAAGCAGGTACTACTCGTATTAATGGAATTTATGTTTTCTTTCATAGAATACCACTAAACTTATACCAGCAGGACCAGCTGGACAATGTATAAACATAGATATAAGTACATAGTGCAACTGGTCAACATACTACTACTACTTTTTATCTATGAGCCACTGCAATTTTTAAACAATACTTGGCTCATATTCGAACAAGACGGGAGAGCATTCGCCTCGGAAACAACAAAAGGGCTCAATGTTTTCAATCAAAAAGTATGAAAAAGTAGCTCATTACTAGTGATATATGACTAATGCCAATGTAATAATTATGCATATATATATATATATATATATATAGTCGCTGATGACATCCTTAGTTGCCCAACAATAATTTGTTATCTTATCGGATATACTTATGTATATTTTGAGACTTTTCCTGCCAACAATGATTTTAAAATGGTAAGCAAAATTTTTGATTCAAAATGGTTCACTAACATTTATTTGACCCCCGTGGGCAGTTCTAATAAGTTAGAAATAGGAGTTACCAAACAAAGCGTTACCCACTGCCCAAGTGAAATATTGGAAGGGTTCTTAGAGGATTGAGGGTTATGAGTGGGTGCATGCGTGTGACGCGGTGCTGTGCGGTGTTGCAGATGTGCAGCCTGGCAGCGCTGGCGCGCGGCTGCCGGCCCGCCGCCGCCGCCGCCAAGCCCTGCTGCCTGTGCTGGTGCTGCTGTTGTTCCTGCTCCTGGTTAGTACACAACGCTGTCTCCCTCACCTCTCTCTCTCTATCCACCGCTCGGCTCAAACATCATTGTAAACATATTGTCTTGTTTATATGTAAGCACTTTATACCTGGGAGTCATTACCAAAAACTCGTTTTTTTTTTTTATGAATTAAGTAATTAAGTACATACTTATATGTTGATTGGCTAGCGGTACGCTGTAAGTTTACCACGGTAGGTCGGTACCCAACAGGTTCCTGTCGATAAACGGTAGGTCGGTACCCAACAGGTTCCTGTCGATAAACGGCGAACCATTTCAAAATATGTTACACTATCATTATGTTATCATTCTAAATATACATGCACGCTTTGGCTAACACTGGCCCTTAGGAGACCCGTTATATAACACTTGTTGAGTGTGCAAGAAAGCCTGTGGTCATTTTAGGTTATATGAACATTTAATGTCGGGAAGCCGAGAGCTCGTCTATCTGCGTTGCTAAAATCGGTTACCTATCATCACATAAACTTAGGAAGTGTAAAAAAGGCTAATAGATGTCTATGGAAGCGGAAGCGGTTGCAAATAAATATATTCATTTCTCACTCAATCTCAGTGTCGAGCTGCGCCGCGGTGTTTATGATTCATATCACTTTCAATATTCCCTTTTGTCATACTTTAACACCATATCAGTTAACTTTGTAGTTTTATTGGATTCCATAGCATGTCTGGATTTCATCATCTTCATCCACAGAACACTAAATAGAATAGAATATCGCGAATACACACAACATGAGCTCTTCTTTACTTTCTACATTATCAACAGGCATTTTGGGCATAACTAACGCGTGTGATTCGGTCGCCTAGGGGTTTAAGATTTGCGATTTATGTCGTGAACTTACCAGCTAATGCTGTGTTACTATGTCTACTACATCAATGTACACCTGTTTTGCATTTTAATTATCCTGGACTCAAGACATACACATAAGTAGTTGAAGAGTCTAAAACTGCAAAGCTGGTGTATACACACGTGCTTATAAAGCAATTTTGACCTCCAGTTATTCAAGCCGTTTGATGAGTTAACCGGGAGTTTGTTGGCTTGCAGGGCTAAATGGTGAGTGTAGTCGCGGCGATGACCTGCAATCCCCGTGCGATAGGTAACCGCCCGCCCGCGCCGCCCGCCCCCGGAGCGCGCCCGCCGCCACGGTAACATCCACCGGCCGGTATACCTAATTCATGACTTACATTCATCTCTCATGCGGAGAGGCTTTGAACGAAGACAGAGGCGCTGTGTAACCTAAAGAAAAGTTGGATATAAATGGTATTTTATAATTATTAGCGATATACTTTGACTAGTCCCAGCCTCAGCCCAATCAAGCGCACCGATCACTGGATTAGCAGGAATAATCACCACATCTCATCCAGTTACCCACTGTTTGACGCGAGATGTCGCACTGTTCAACGTGTAGCGTTCTGGGCCCTAAGTGTGGAAACCGGAGGAGGCAAAATTATTCTTATATGGTTTGTAGGTATTTTGATAAAGAAAAATGAACGATCATGACCCAAAATAAAGTGAGTATTTCGGAATACCTCGTGCTGTGTTTTTGCACCTATTTTGAAATGGTTATCGGTCAGACATCGATAGGTAGGTAATATCTGAAATAATGTTATAAGAGCGTGCGTTGTCGGCAGCCTGCCCGTGCGCGGCTCCGAGGGCGGGCCCGGCAAGAAGCCGCGCGAGCCCGGCCCGCAGGAGCCGCTGCTCACCGAGGGCGACGCACCGTGAGTACCGCCGCCGCGCGCGGCGCCGCGCCGCCGCGCCGCACCGCCCGGCGCACCTCGCCTTGACACCATACCGCGCAGCGAGGAGCGCGTCGCGTGACTCACGCGGGACTCACCGCCGCTTTGTGATACAATTTATAACGCAGTCATTTGAAATCAATACTTAAATATACAATGCAATGCAACTACCTTCGATTATTTGATATCGAGATAATTGATAGAACTAGGCGATACTTGGCGGATATCCATTGTTAAACAAATGGATTTCCGCCAGGATACCTCGTTTAGAGGCGAAATACGTGTCGAATACTATTTTAGATTCGCTTCGTTTCGCGGAGAATTGCATTTTATTTGGGGTCCCGACACCCGTGACAGATAGTTTCTCGACTAACATCTGAGAAGAGTTCGATGTTGCTGGCTTCTTTAATTATCGATCAACTTGTTTGGTTTATAATTGGAGAAGATGACAAGCCGAGGGTCAACGGTGGGTTCCTCTTCCCCCACTGTATATTTGATATCGTCTTTATATCCGGGTGATCCATGTTGGGTATCGTTTTACTCTGATAAGCACTAGAGACAAATCGTATGTAATTGGAACCTCAGTCATAATCAAACTTTTTGTTAACATAGGCAATCCTACGTTCTTCTTTACCGTTCTTATTCAATTTTAATTCCACCAAAGAAACCTATTGGTTTAGTAATGTACACTACTAACAAAGCTTCGCTACCCCGTATCGTGCCGATGTGACGCGGTGGTTGTGTGTCGCAGGCCCACACTGGAGGAGATCCACGGCTGGGGGCAGTCGTTCGACCGGCTCATGCGCAGCGCAGGTAACTCGCAACACCTACTCTTTTAGCCAAACCATTCGCAATGTTTTAAAACTTTTGTACAAATATAGGGAAAAGCACGGACACCGCCGCAGTGTTACCGTTGTATTGGCCTCGTATTCACTATTCACTAGGGGCGGTGGGCAAGGGACAACTGTTCCCCGCGCCCGCCCCGACACGGAATCTATGTGTCGAGTCTGCGTATAGACCATCCCGTTGTCACGCATGACTTCATTATCTCGATGACAGGCCCACTGATACGCTATGTTATCACAAGCCGTGAGCTATGGTGTCTGATCGGGAACTCTTGATGGATGGTTGTGCAGATCTTATTTTGATAAATTAATTATAGAAAATTATCTTAACTAGACTAGCATAACACAATATTATCCACGTTTTACACTACTATTCATGGTATGTTTCAGCTGGGCGGAAAGTGTTCCGCGACTTTCTGCGCGGCGAATACTCCGAGGAGAACATAATGTTCTGGCTCGCATGCGAGGAGCTCAAGCGTGAGACCGACCCCGACGCCGTCGAGGAGAAGGCGCGCTTCATCTACGAGGACTACATCTCCATCCTGTCGCCCAAGGAGGTGAGCGCATGCGAGCCGCTGGCCCTACCACATGGTGGGGCGGGCGTGTGCTAGATAGCACAAACAACATGAATTGATGTTTTGTTTATTATTAGAATGATGATCTTATTCTATGATTCATTCATCTCTCACTACCACATTAAATAATGATCGAGTACTTATCATCACAGCACACACATTTTCGAACTAATTACAGGCACGTCACAGAAACTCTATAAGTAAAGGTTTTTCCATTGGATCGACAAAAAGTAATCATTCCTTGAATAGCACGACACTTCACTTCTTTTGTACTTTATCGATATGCAATAAACGTAGGTAGGTACGCATTCTCTCGAGTAATAACAATATGAAAACAAACGAAAATTTTGATCTTGTATTAAATATGGATGCAATTGGAGCACGCTTGTGCATCGTCTGCCTCACCCCGCCTCGTCTGTTTGCAGGTGTCGCTGGACTCGCGCGTGCGCGAGGTCGTGAACCGCAACATGGTGGAGCCAACGCCGCACACCTTCGACGAGGCGCAGCTGCAGATCTACACGCTGATGCACCGCGACTCGTACCCGCGTTTCGTAAACTCGCCGCTCTACAAGACGCTGGCGCGCATCTCGAGCGTCGAGGCGGCGCCCACGCCCGCCCCCGCGCCCGCGCCCGCGCCGGCGCCCGCGGCGCCGTGACGCCGCCCGCGCCGGCGGGCCCGCGCTGCGCCACACGTGTAAATAGTCTCGATATACATTTATTTAAACGGGTACTAATTTTGTACATAGTTAGGTTAAGTGTAAGAGTAGGAGCGCCGCCGCGGCCACTTCGCTGGTCCACCGACCCGCGTCCCCTGCGCCCCGCGCGCCGCCGGCGGGCGCGGCCTGTGCGCGCGCTCCTCCGCCGGCCCGAGCCTCCCGGCGCGGTCCCGTCCCTCTCCCACTCCCCCTCCTCCTCTCCCGAGTCCCGAGTCCCGTGTCCCGATCCCGTCGCCACCCGACCGAACGCACACGACGCACGAGCGCGCATCTAGTTAGAAGCAATAAAGGTGGACCAATTAAGTTTGCCGAAGAGTCAACGAATAAATCTGTTCATGTAACGCTGTGTTTTATTTCAATTACAATCAAATGCATGCAATAGTGAGTTGCGGCGGCGCCTCGGCCGCGGCCGCCGCGCCGCCGCCCGCGCCGGCCGGCGAGACCGATGTTGCAGGTAACAAGAATAACTCATATATAGCTTATACATATATAGCTTACGCCGATAAATCATTTCTCAATAGTTGATATAGGTCCGTACCTACGTAATGATCGTGCCTACAGACAACGCGATATATAGGTACTGTTCTAATTGTAAAACTAAATTGAATGCGGTAAGTAATGTAGAGATCCTGATACGAAGATAAATAACAAGTCATAAATATTGACCCTAAGGTTATTAGGTGGTAAGAGACTACTGATAATAAATCACTGTTTTAGTGATTTCCATTAGGCACTAAACTAATGATGTTAGTAATGTTGTTAGTCTGTAACCTGCTATGGAAACTAGCAATCCAGTATTTCGGTTATTCGGACTTGAGACCCTGTTAATTAAACTGGATGGTGAAATTTAATCCCAGTTTTAATTTATATCCCAGTACAAGTCATTGAAAGTGTACCGTCCACAAGTGGATCGGGTCGAATCGCATTACAGAATGGTCCTCGGTCATGGTCGCTCCAACACTGAGTCACAAACCACATCGATAATCCGCCGCTCTACATAACACCGCTTCAGATTAGGTACTTATCAAATTGTTTACGATAATTAACTCCTCTAGGCCATTGCCGCGGCATTGGATAAGGAACAACAAAATTAATAAGGCATGGTTTAAGCTGCTTCTTATTAACATTGTACACATGACCAGAAATCATTCTGCATATTACATGTTTGAATAGCACTACCTAATCAGAATCTATATCGTAAAAAGCCACTAAAGGAATTAACACCTTGAATCATCTCATAGGAGCTGCATGTTTGGGGCGATCGATGGGCTAACCACCAGACGCGTCACGTATCGGGGCGGTTCACCGATATGTAATTTTATTGATATTGTGGATGTTCAAATTCTTCACGACTCAGTACTTAGAATATCTCTGATTAGCCGCTGGATATTCCAAAAAAGATTGATTAGATATAAAAAATATACCGGGCCATTTTCATAAAGTAGTTCACAGACTATTTTTTTTTTTGTGTGCACTTGAGTTCGTGTGTGGACGCACCTTTTTGTTTCGGACAAGGTCGGCGTAAGCGGCTCCATCTGGTTAATAGAACTGCGGTCGTTCGCTCAGGGACGAGGCTAGGCGCTACATCCGATCCTGATCCGATTGAAATGGTTAAATCCGATAAGATATCGGCGACCAGCGATGTTCTGCCCTATAAAAGGTACGACGGCGTGAATCCGGATAACGACGCCATTACAAAGTACGCAGTAGCCTACCATGAAGTACGCAATATTGTCGGTTGCTCTCCTGGCGCTGGCCGCGTCGGCGCCGGCGCAGGGCGCGGCCGTGGGGCCCATTCAGTTGCACTACCACGAGAGCGAGGGCGTCCCCGCCGCGGCCGCCATCAAGCAGCAGGAGCACGCCATGGACTTCGACGGCGCCAGGATCGTCGGCGGATCGGTCTCCGCGGTTGGCACATATCCTTTCTTGGTCAGTATAATATAAAGTTAATTAGGCAGCCACATTTGAAAACTGAATGGGTCAACGACAATCCTTAGAGCTATATATATAGCCTCCTATCTTGATGATCTCACCATTGTGAGTCTCCATCTTATCTGGAAGATGAAGGGGACTGGATCTTGACAAGATCTATTGTCAGCAGTTCGGTAGTTAGTGAGTGGTGTGTCGCGGCAGGTGGGGCTGGTGATCACGCTGACGACGGGCGGCACGTCGGTGTGCGGCTCGTCCATGCTGAGCAACTCGCGCGCCGTGACGGCGGCGCACTGCTGGCGCGACGGCCGCAACCAGGCGCGCCAGTTCACGCTCGTGTTCGGCTCGGCCCGGCTCTTCTCCGGCGGCACGCGCGTCGTCACCTCCAGCGTGCAGCTGCACGCCGGGTACAACACCAACACGCTCAACAACGACATCGCCATGATCTCGTTTAGCAGTGTCGCTTACTCCAGTGAGTAACTCGCGGTTCATTATGCGCACTGTGCTTCTCATCTCGGTTTATAATCTATGTACTTACTTATCTTATTATTTCTTGTAACAACCTAAGTTAATAAATACAAAATAACTTGTTAATGTATATTACTATACCTAAGTTCATTCTTACATGATAATAATGTTTGTATCGTGTGCTCCAGACGTGATCGGTGCAGTGGCGCTGCCGAGCGGCTCGCTGCTGCAGAGCAACTTCGCGGGCACGAGAGCGCAGGCCGCCGGCTACGGCAGGACCAGTGACAGTCAGTATCCATGTCCAGCAGTTCATAATGGAAACTTATCGATGTATAAGACTACTTATCATATAATTTTGTAGAGAAGAGAATCTCTCAGCAATGACTACAATGAAGGCTCTGTTCCATGTTCGTGGGGTCAGCTGCGGGTATATCAAGTAACCAGGTGCAGAGCCACGTGTCGCTGCAGGTGATCACGAACGCGGCGTGCGCGCAAGTGTTCGGCAATATCGTGCTGTCGTCCACGCTGTGCACCAGCGGCGCCGGCGGTGTCGGCACCTGCAGCGGGGACTCCGGCGGCCCGCTCTCCATCACCAGCGGCGGCCGGCGAGTGCTGGTAAACACCTTAACTCATTACGCAATGCTCATAAGAGTATCGTGACCGTCCCCAAATACTGTTTAGGAGAACAATTTATCTGCACCAAGAGATTCTGGGTGTGAACTGTGCGGCAATATACACTGGTAGCAATAAGCAAAATAGGTAGGTTTCGTTAAAACTGTCATCAAGCTGGAAATATAGCAGCATAATGCTCATATGGCTTGAATTTTGTATGTATCGCTTTAGTAGCTGCCTGTGTCGAATAATATCTCAACTCATTGAGGCGTCGCGCCGCGCGTTGCGAGTGAGACTCGTCCAACGTTGTGTCGATGTTGTTGTCAGATTGGCGTGACGTCGTTCGGCTCGTCACGCGGCTGCCAGATGGGCTTCCCCGCCGGCTTCGCCAGAGTCACCTCCTTCGCTTCTTGGATCCGGCAGAGGATCTAACCGCCGCAGCCATGACAACCACCGCCTATCTCAATAAACACGAATTCAACACAACATCTATGTGTTTTACTCGGGGTTAATTCGATTCAATTCTCTATTTACTTCTTGCCGCTCACTAAAGCTGCGTTTTTTTTTTTTTTTTTTTTTTTTTTTTTATTGTTGAAACGTACTGCTTATGCGACGTTTTCGATGACATGGGGATAGGATCCGCCTTCGGGTTGCCACGGAGCCGCTCCGGTCCCCGGCCCAATAGGACCTAGGAGGTATCAACTATAACTTAGCGGCGAAGGCGACGTCAATACTCTAATTTCTGCTTGGCTGCAATAATAAGTCTGGGGCCCCGGCGGAGTGGTTTAAATTCCCCTGGAGGAAGCTGAAGATGGCCACACATTAGTAATTGTTCCAGCTTCCTGTCTGTTCCTTTAATACTATCCAAAAAGACCCGTACCCAATTCACACGCCGCATTGTAACAAACGCGACGCATCGCTCCGACGCGCGACGGCCCCCGCAGAAACTACAACATAGATTAGTTAGTTATATGTTTAAACTACACGAAAAAACACAAAACTTGGCGCGCCGCGCTCTAGTAAAGCACCACAAACTAATGCGTGCTGTGCGTGCTGTGCTCTACTTGCCGGTGTCCATGTAGGTCAGCAACAAGTGGCCCGAGATTTTTTTTTTTTTTTTTTTTTTTTTTTTTTTTTTCTGGGTTTCTTACCGCCCCTTTAAGCCTGCAGCGCCCACAAGGGGGCGTTATCGTCTACATTGGGAAAGGCTGATCTTAATCAAACGCAAGTGCATCTGTGCAGAAGCTGTTACGATGCAAATCATACATATTGTACCAAATGGTTAACATGAATAAAATATTCTGGTTCTTTTCTCAGCCTTCATTAATATTAATTTAAAAGATATAAACGCCAAATGAACAAGTATCGTTTGTTTCCAGATTATGAGTCACAAAAAAAAAAAAAAAAAAAAAAATAAAAAAAAAAAAAAAAAACATATCAGTAGCACAATTAGGATAACTTACTGTGAATTTGTCGATAATTTAACCAGGCAGCAACATAATTAGGGGCGGATAAATTAAACTTGTACGTGTATGTTCGCAATTCACACCGTGTTCGTCGACATGGTTTTTACGGAAATGTTATTGTTCATAAATGGCGCCATCTGGTTATGACGCCTGGTATCACCTGGTGCCGCTAATTATCGATAACAAAGTGGTGCGACAGCAGGAGATACCATAATGTCGAAGGAAGGAAGGAAGGAAGGAAGGAAGGAAGGAAGGAAGGAAGGAAGGAAGGAAGGAAGGAAGGAAGGAAGGAAGGAAGGAAGGAAGGAAGGAAGGAAGGAAGGAAGGAAGGAAGGAAGGAAGGTTTAGGTTTAGGTTTAGGTTTAGGTTTAGGTTTAGGTTTAGGTTAGGTTAGGTTAGGTTAGGTTAGGTTAGGTTAGGTTAGGTTAGGTTAGGTTAGGTTAGGTTAGGTTAGGTTAGGTTAGGTTAGGTTAGGTTAGGTTAGGTTAGGTTAGGTTAGGTTAGGTTAGGTTAGGTTAGGTTAGGTTAGGTTAGGTTAGGTTAGGTTAGGTTAGGTTAGGTTAGGTTAGGTTAGGTTAGGTTAGGTTAGGTTAGGTTAGGTTAGGTTAGGTTAGGTTAGGTTAGGTTAGGTTAGGTTAGGTTAGGTTAGGTTAGGTTAGGTTAGGTTAGGTTAGGTTAGGTTAGGTTAGGTTAGGTTAGGTTAGGTTAGGTTAGGTTAGGTTAGGTTAGGTTAGGTTAGGTTAGGTTAGGTTAGGTTAGGTTAGGTTAGGTTAGGTTAGGTTAGGTTAGGTTAGGTTAGGTTAGGTTAGGTTAGGTTAGGTTAGGTTAGGTTAGGTTAGGTTAGGTTAGGTTAGGTTAGGTTAGGTTAGGTTAGGTTAGGTTAGGTTAGGTTAGGTTAGGTAGGTTAGGTTAGGTTAGGTTAGGTTAGGTTAGGTTAGGTTAGGTTAGGTTAGGTTAGGTTAGGTAGGTTAGGTTAGGTTAGGTTAGGTTAGGTTAGGTTAGGTTAGGTTAGGTTAGGTTAGGTTAGGTTAGGTTAGGTTAGGTTAGGTTAGGTTAGGTTAGGTTAGGTTTAGGTTAGGTTAGGTTAGGTTAGGTTAGGTTAGGTTAGGTTAGGTTAGGTTAGGTTAGGTTAGGTTAGGTTAGGTTAGGTTAGGTTAGGTTAGGTTAGGTTAGGTTAGGTTAGGTTAGGTAGTTAGGTTAGGTTAGGTTAGGTTAGGTTAGGTTAGGTTAGGTTAGGTTAGGTTAGGTTAGTGTAGGTTAGGTTAGGTTAGGTTAGGTTAGGTGGG